>JAECXW010000413.1:600000-1090348 GCA_018153365.1 Drosophila fuyamai | reverse complement strand
AAATCACATTACTTAGGGGCCCTTGCCCAATTTATAAACAACTTTGAGCCAAGAGCTCTTTCCAATTAACTCTGACTGACTCCGAGATTAACCCGTGGTCAGCTATTTCTGTAAACAAAGCTTCCAATCGATTCCCACCCAGATCAGTTTCGAGCAATCCGCTTCAAACGGATTCTGTAAACATCCAAGCCGATATTGTAAACATCAGAGCCCCAAAAAGGGAGCCCGAAGTTCGCTAACGTAAACATTAACTTCCGGTAGAACTTCAGTTCTGCAAAATTTTAATTTCAAATTTAATTGACAAATTTCATCATCTTTTTCCGATTCTCTTGGATGACTCTCTTAATCAGATTTTTGTGATAAATCTCTTAAGCCGAGGTTTGATTATTGATGATTGACCCAAAGCAGGGCAGTCCGATTTTGCAACCGAATAAGACAGAACAAAAGAAAGAGTTGTGAGCAGTGAAAAATAAATTACGAACCAAAAAAATGTTGTAATAGCGAATAAGTGAAAATAAAAAAATAAAAATAAATTTTTTTAACAAATTCGCGAGTGAGAAATTTAATTTTCATGAACAATCTCTTAGAAGATTTGATCTACAAGGATTGTTTGGTCTACATACACAATTTTATCGTGTACTCCACTTCATTGGAGAAACATGTTTTTTCTTTGAGAAAGGTATTTAAAAAAATTACGAGATGCTAATCTCGAGCTTTAACTCAAAAAATGCGAGTTTATAAAAAAGGAAACAGAATTCCTTGATCACATTAAAACAACAACCGGTATAAAACCAAATCCTCTCAAAATAGAAGCAATACAAAATTTCCCTAAACCCAAATCCCCGAAACAAATAAAATCGTTTTTGGGTATTTGTGGATTTTATGGAAATTTATCCCAAACTGTGCTAAAATAGCAAAACCAATGACAGCAAAACTTAAAAAAGGCGTAACTTTAAATATCATTTACATGATGCTGACTTTACAAAATGGTATTATGGAATTGATGTCCTTCATGAAAACAGCAATGACAAACCTTATGCAAAATTAAATCATTTTAATAAATTTTCTCACATCCCAGCAATCTAAATAATCGATGTCTTGTCTTCGCATATATCCATATGGAATGCCAACGTCGTTTCACGGCACAAACTTGAAATAACTCAATTCTTCAATGAAACCAAATAGATGTAATGCCGCTGGCAGAAACGCATCTCACAGTAAATAGAACTTCCAATGAAGAGGTTATACTTCATACTGCACAGATCATCCAGACGGTAAGGCTCACGAAGGAACTGAAATTTTAATCACTTTCACCAGAGGTTTGCAAGAAATTATTTGCAGGCTACATCTATAAAACTACAAGCAGGCAACGGCAGTATCACAATATCCGCTGTCTATTGTCCACTGCTGTTTACAATAAGAGCAATTCTTGGACTTCTTCAATTCACTCGGAGATCGCTTTATAGCAGGAGGAGACTCGTGACCCCTAAAGGAAGGCAACTGTATAAAGCAATTATAAACTTGAGCAAAAAACTCGACTATGTCTCCCCTGGCAGCCCCACAAATTGGCCAGCTGACACCAGAAAACTCCCCGACTTAATTGACTTCGCTGTGAACAAGAACATCCCAAGAAATTTAGTAAGCGCCAAATCCCTATCGGACTTATCATCGACCCACACGCTAACTCTCCTTCAAAGCCCGAAAAAATTCGAGCACCCCTTCAGGCCTACCTCGACTAGAACTAACTGGCTAAAGTACAAAAAGTACGTAAGTTCCCACATTGAACTAACACCACATTTAAGCATAGTGTACGACATCGACCTCTGTGCTGATGCCCTGGAGTCAATACTCGTGGCAGCAGCCAAAATCTCAACACCAGAAGAGACAAGCGTGCGTAGCAACCAATAAAAAACGAATCTGCAAATCGAACAACTGGTTGGGGAAAAACGACGTCTACGACGCACTTGGCCATCCTGCAGATCGCCCCATTCGAAGCAACTCTTTAAAGAAGCCACCCGCAGACTCACCAAAATCCTCAAGCAAGAAGAGGAGAACTGTCGCCGACCAGTACAAAGCATCCTTTATGATGATCTCGCCCAAATTTAAGCTCGATAGAATCAGTCATTCCGATTAGAAACTCCTCGGGTACTTGGGCCCGCAGTGACGAAGACAGAGCAGAAACATTTGCTTTACTCCTACGAAAGGTATGTCAGCCGAACGCCGCCACAAACTCTCTTCAACTACCGCCGCTTAGCTCCGAAATTGCCATTAACCCGATTTTGTTTCAAGCATCTGAAATTGCTAATGCCATTAGGAATTAAACCGAAAAAGGCTCCAGGGGGCGACCTAATAACCCCAAAAATGTTAATTGAACTTCCAAACTGCGGAGTGGATGTTATATGCAAGCTATTTAACGGGATCACAAAACTTGGCTACTAGCCCAAAAAATGGAAAAAGTCTGTGGTTATAATGACACCGAAGCCTGGAAAAGTTCACACAATTCCCACATCGTACAGGCCAATAAACTTACTATCGTGCCTTTCCAAATTACTAGAAAAATGCCTCCTTTCGCGCATTACACCATATTTAATAGAACAAAACTTAATCCCGGCACTTCAATTCGGGTTTCGTGAAAGCCACGGAACCATCGAGCAAGTCAACCGGATAACTTCAGAAATTCGTACAGCCTTCGAACATCGGGAATATTGTATTGCGATATTCCTCGACGTCTCTCAGGCATTCGCCCGAGTGTGGCTTGAAAGCCACAACAGAGTCTTTGAGGTGAGATGCAATACAACGACATCCAACGAGTATAACATTAAAGCCGGAGTTGCACAAGGTAGCGCACTGGGCCCTACCCTGTTTGTCCTATACACAGCAGTCATCCCTACGAACGAGAGGGTGACTACGTCCACATTTGCTGACGACTCCGCAATCCTGAGGCGCTCAAGGTGCCCAAGGAGGAATTTTTAGTTATTTGGTCTAATTATAAGCCAATCTTCTGATGGCTTGAAGTCAAACTGACAGTTGTATTTTTTTATGAAATCTATGCCTATTATTCCATCACAAGGAATTACAAATTTTGGATTTACGATATGAAAATCATGTGGAATTATGTATTTATCTGTTTGTATTTCAATAAAAGTTAATCCTTTTGATTTGGTAACTTCTTGGCTTATTCCTTGTAAATTTATTATATGGTCTATTTGGATGAACTCAAAATTATCGGAATCATATTTTAAAATGAATATATCTGTACCAGTGTCTATTAAGAAGATAAGTTTATTTTCTGTTGTGACTTTTCTAAAAGTAACAAATGCCTTTGAACTGAGATTGATAGTGTGAACTTTCAGAGTATCTAAAGGTTCTTGGGTTTCCCGAAGCATTGTGGGCTATCCTGACGTAGCTTTTTTTTTTTTATTAGATTTTTGAACACGCCACACAAGGATGGACCTTGTTTTCGTGTATTGATGAATTATTTCTAAAGATCCCAAAAAAGCGGGTAGCGGGTGCTCCATTCTTGGGCAAATCAGATGTGGTCATAGCCAATCAAAAGTTAAAAGGATATTTAATTACAGAAGACGACCGTGTCTGTCACGGCCGAGAATCCATAAGTCTGCCGGGTGTCTTCTGCGGAGACGCCGTCGACCCAGTGGTGTTGCAAGATGTCTTGCCAGACAGTTTGCATGTGTGAGCAAACGTTCCCGGTATCGACTTAAGGATTTACAAATCGTGTCCGTTACCGTCGGCACTCCCGTGTCCTGGAACAAAAATCGGTTTTCTACATAATGGTGGCACTTCACCCCCAGCATCCTCCTGAGAGCCTTTGTAATGCACGTTTGCACCCTTTTTAGTGTCGAATCACAGGCCGTGCCCCAGCAAGTGATTCCCCAGTTTAAAGTTGGAAGGACAATGGCCTTAAAAAGCCTCACCTTGGCTTTAAGGGATAGGCCGCTACCTGGACGAAGGAGCCAGTCCATTTTGTCAAGTTTTATTCTTGCTGATCCACAAACTCGATCAATTTGTCCCTTCCAACAAAGGCGACGGTCTTAGGTAACTCCGAGGTACGTCACCTTATCTTCGTGCTTAAGTCTATTCCCATCAATGTAAAGGTTGGGTTATATCCCCCATAATTTCCTCTAAAGCTGCCCCTATAGTTATTATTATGGGGGTAATAGTTATTGTTTTAGCCGTTATTGTGATTATAATTATTATTATAATAACCAAGACCATTGCCTCTGCCGCGATAATTACCTCTGTTGTTATTACCACGGTAGTCCTGGCCTCTGTGACTGTAAAAAATGGTGCTCGCATTTCCAGTAATTTCTGTGCTGCAATTAATGTATTTCCTTACAGCTTCGTTCATTGTTGTAAACGTTCCAGCCTCGTCATGACCCTTATGGTTACCTTCGTGCTAAATTTATCTGCATTCTCCCTCATCGATATTTGCAGATTCCAACAATTTTTGAAGATTGTCAATGTCTGTTGTAAATTGTGTGGCCGTTTTATCCTTTTGGTAAACATTGGCCATTTTTGCTTTAATTACATCAGAGGTTTCACCTACAACAGTATCTTTTAACTTTCTGGTAATGGCATCTATAGTGGTTTCATTACTCACTTTGTGTAGAGTTGATCCACTTAATGGCATCTATAGTGGTTTCATTACTCACTTTGTGTAGGGTTGATCCACTTATTTTTGATTTAATAACTTCTACAGCAAATTGTTCGTATTGTCCTTTAGTCATGTTCACCAGGTTTATTGCCGTAATGAATCTTTGAAGATTTATTTTTCTTTCGTCAAATTCAGGCACCGCGTGAGCCATTTTCTTTTATATATATATACTCGTATGCCCTTTGGGCGGTCGATTCGCCGGCCATGATGTAGGGCGTGCTCTATTACACTGTTAATGGTATCGGAATCTGACTTGATCTAATCATTTATATTGAATAAGAACAGCGGAGACACTGAGGTTATTTATGTCTTTCACTTCTATTTCTTGACTTGCTGCGTGATAATCTTCTGTATCTGCTGGATCGTCTTAAGATTCTACGGTCGCCGAAGAATTAAGGATGGTCCTTACAGAAATTGTTAAGTTATACCTTTTCTTTATTGTTATTAAACTCGATCCGTGTCTGTTTAGGAACTTACATACTTGAGTCCAATGGTCTTTATCTAATTTCTCTCTGTTGCCGTATATTAGCGTACGTGCTGCAATAAAGCGGGTCACTAATTTTTCAGCGTGTTTATTTAATGTGGATCGTAGGATTGGCCGATTTTGTGTCAGCGACATATACGATTTTTCGAAGTCACTTTTTAGGATAATTAATTCCTCATATAATTCACTTCATTCTATTAGCATATAAAATGGAGCAAAAAAAGTACCACATCGCAAAACAAGAGAACGGCTGGGCCGATTTGGCTCAAATTTGTTTTCAGTTGTTTGTAATTGCCAGAAGAAGGTTAATGCATAAGAAAATTTTGGGAAAACCTGCCGGAAAAGTCGCTATCGGCTCAAGAGATGTATTCATTGTTGTACATAAAACTGTTTAAACAGCAAGCTTTGGAAATAATGCCGTCATTGTTGTACATAAAACTGTAAAAAATCGAAACATTGCCAAAGTTTTAATTGGAAATAAGGACTGCTTTGAGATCAAGACGGCGTTCACGAAATGCGATACATTGTCAGAATGTCCGTAATAAGCAAACGCTAGAGGTACGTGCAGAAATAAATGCATCGACACGCGCCGGAATTGCACAGCTTCGCGCTGCACAAAGACCACCTCAAGACCGACAAAATGTGAGTAGAAGACCAGCCGCAAATGATAACTTGAATCGCGCTGCTTTCGCAAACAATTCCGAAACACCATACAAAGATCATAGCTGCGTTGTTATTGGTTCATTGTCTGTCGTATGTCAGCATTGCAATGCACTGAAGTTTCGATTGGAAACCCCCGGCTTATGCTGTGCAGATGGCAAAATTAAATTGCCCGTTTTGGCTCATCCACCAGAGCCATTGTATTCGCTACTATATGGAAATTCAGCACAATCAAACAGCTTCCTAAAGCTTGCACAAAAATATAACGGATGCTTTCAAATGACGTCATTTGGAGCCGAGGTTGTTCATCAACCAGGCTACAATCCGAGTTAAACGTGAAATTATACAACACTTGCAAAATCTTCTGCATAAGCGTAATAAATTGGTCAGATTGTTCAAAACCGCATTGGATACAATGCATTCTGACGACAACAAAATCATTATCAGTGCTGACAAAAGGCCCACTGGAAGCCATGCAAGACGAGGATGAAGCGACCAAATATCCGACAGAATTTTTGAACTCACTGGATGTGCCAGGAACTTCGCCGCATAATTTGCAACTGGAAGTGGGATCAATTATTGTAATGCTGCGGAATCTAAATCATCCGAGATTATGCAACGGTACGCGGTTGTCCGTTAAAAAACTGATGAACAACGTGATTCATGCGACGATTATTAAGGGCAAATTTAAAGGAGAGAAAGTTCTTATCCCACAAATTCCGATTATTCCAACGGATCTTCCATTCCAATTCAAGAGGATTCAGTTCCCAGTTCGATTGCCATTTACGATGACAATCAATAAATCGCAAGGCCAATCGTTGGATGTCTGCGGGATTAATCTGGAATATCAACGTTTTTCACATGGGCAGTTATACGTAGCCTGTTCGCGTGTGGGAAAGCCGTCATCATTATTTATTTATGCACCGGATAATAAAACAAAAAATATTGTTTATCACATCGCTCTCCACTGATTTCGAGTCGAATAAATTTTTATGAAATTTAAATTACCAGTGTTTTATTATTACCATGGGGTTATATGAAGTCGTGAAATTAGGACGAGACAAAGTTCGCCGGGTGCTCTGGTATGGATATGAATTATTTTCTATATGCTACCATTACTAGGTTCCTACCCAATGTAGCGTGTTCCTCTATTACTGATTTCACCAGAACGCCCGGTATAGTGCTTACGACAATCGTCTTTTACGTAGCTGAAAATGTATCAGGGGTGAAATGTCTACATTAAAAGTGTCCATTATTTATTTTCTAAATCGTAAATGTTAATTGGAACGGTGGAGATAAGTGTCTGGACACATTCCCTAAAAAAGGGATCCCTCTTATAAACTTTCTGAATTATCTCCTGGGTACTCATAATGGCTATCATAGACATGAAAGAAAAATTAAAAATGATGATATTAAATTTTAAATTATTATTTTACGCATTTAACCTAGTTGTCTGCTCTACTAATGTATCTCTTCTAATTATCTTGTTGTGTTTCACATACAAGTTAAGGAGGAATTGAGCGACTGTAGCTATCGTCAATATTAGAAGCAGTAACGTTATGGTTTCGAGTTTCTTGGTGTGATCTACGATTTTTACGTTATTGACCACATTGGCCGTATTGTCTTTTCTTTGACTATCATCTGAGCTGAACCAACCCATTTTTATATCTTTATATAATAAATATATTTATGGAATTTTTTTTTTTTCAAATGCAATGAAATTTGTTAAAGGGTTGTTATTGTTTTACATGTAACTTATTACCAATAGTTTGCTCTATATAAATGAACTAGAGCACCCGGCGAACTTTGTCTCGCCCCAATTTCACGACTTCATATAACCCCAGAGTAATAATAAAACACTGGTAATTCAAATTTCATAAAAATTTATTTGACTCGAAATCAGTGGAGAGCGATGTGATAAACAATATTTTTTGTTTTGATATCCGGTGCAAAAATAAATAATGATGACGGCATTCCCACACACGAACAGGCTACGTATAACTGCCCATGTGAAAAACATTGATATTCCAGATTAATCCCGCAGACATCCAACGATTGGCCTTGCGATTTATTGATTGTCATCGCAAATGCCAATCGAACTGGGAACTGAATCCTCTTGAATTGGATTGAAAGATCTGTTGGAATAATCGGAATTTGTGGGATAAGAACTTTCTCTCCTTTAAATTTGCCCTTAATAATCGTCGCATGAATCACGTTGTTCATCAGTTTTTTAACGGACAACCGCGTACCGTTGCATAATCTCGGATGATTTAGATTCCGCAGCATTACAATAATTGATCCCACTTCCAGTTGCAAATTATGCGGCGAAGTTCCTGGCACATCCAGTGAGTTCAAAAATTCTGTCGGATATTTGGTCGCTTCATCCTCGTCTTGCATGGCTTCCAGTGCACTATGGGGTTTTTGACCTGTTTTTGTGGCATTTAGTCATTTTTTGAAAATGCTCTAATTTAAAAAAAAAAAATGGGAATGCATTAACAGAACATCAAACTGTTATGCCTCATACTCAAAATGTTAATACCTAACAGCATATGTTAGTATAACAGCTGTAAAGTCAGCTGTTGCATCCGAAAGCACCAGCGCTAAGTTTGCAATTATTTAGAAGCGTTCTTTGAAATTAATTTATTCGTGTAAAATACCATTTGAAAAGAAAAAAACAAATGCAAAATGATCTCACAGGTTTGTACTATATGTTTAATGAATTAATTGTTTAAATTGTGCGTGTTTATACTAACATTTTGTCATTTTATAAATGCACCTTCAGCTGAATTTTGAGGAACAAATTTCAAGTTTGGGAAGAGTTTTGAAATAGAAGTTTGCATTAGTTTTCAATGCATCCAAGTGTATGTTGTAGCGTTGTCAATTCTGAGCAAAAAGCTATTAGTCTTATTGTGCACTTTTCCGCACTATTGGTGCAATTTGAATTTTTCTTAGGTAACCTCACTTTCTCCAACGCCCACTTGGTTGCTGTTTGAACAAGAGAGAACGCTATAGTCGGGTGCCCCGACTATCAGATACCCGTTACTCAGGTAAAAGGAGTGCGAGGGAGATGGAGATAGAAACTTTGATCGCGCATAACTTTTAAACGATTTGAAAAATTCTTTTACATTTCGATAGGTATTGATAAACACAATAAAACTGCATTTTTACTTTTCCGAAATATTTAAATTTATATTTAAATAAAATCGTATATAAGCGATTGTGGGCGTTAAAGGGGGCGTGGCACCTTTTTGAAACAAACTTGCGCTGCGTAGGAACTCCTAAAATCTGCATGCAAAATGCCAATCTTCTAGCTTTTATAGTTTCCGAGATCTCAGCGTTCATACGGACGGACAGACGGACAGACGGACATGGCTAGATCGACTCGGCTAGTGATCCTGAACAAGAATATATATACTTTATAGGGTCGGAAACGCTTCCTTCTACCTGTTACATACTTTTGCACGAATACAATATACCCTTTTACTCTACGAGTAACGGGTATAAAAAGCGAGAAGAGTCGGCTTGAGCAAGAAAAGGCTATACAATGTTTGATGAACAAATTATTTATAATATGAGGATCATTTGGATATGTTTGTCCTGTCAGTTGCCCGTCAATTTGGACAAATTCGAAACATTTTGCCTAAAAACTGGCGAATTGATAGTCGATATGTATACGTGGCTGCCAATGAGCTTTGACTTTGATGAAATTTTTTCTTTTTGCCTTTGTTGCACTTATTATCATACATTTTTATATGCATAGAGCAACAAATTTCAGATCCTTAAATTTAATTAATTTATTTTTAATTTTAACCGATCGTTCCTATGGGAGCTATAGGATATTGTTTCCTGATCCGAACAATTTTCACACTATATATGCCTAGGGACAAATAATGACGATTGGTAAAGTTTCATGTCGATATCTCCAAAACTGACCGAGTTATTAATTAATGCCACAAAAACAGGTCAAAAACCCCATAGTGCAGTGGGCCTTTTGTCAGCGCTGATAATGATTTTGTTGTCGTCAGAATGCATTGTATCCAATGCGGTTTTGAACAATCTGACCAATTCATTACGCTCATGCAGAAGATTTTGCAATTGTTGTATAATTTCACGTTTAGTTGCAGTGAAAATTGCACAACGCTGATTTAGTTCATCTTCCGAATCACCAATGAAGGAATTTATGATCTTTGTTTGGTGGTAACAAAGCGCCCGCTCAATGGTGAATTTGCCCTTGAATCTGAATGTTGGGATGCAATTTTGAAAAAATGAGATAATAAATCGATGCCATTATATTATAACTCGGATTGTAGCCTGGTTGATGAACAACCTCGGCTCAACCGCAATGCTGACATACGACAGACAATGAACCAATAACAACGCAGCTATGATCTTTGTAGGGTGTTTCGGAATTGTATGCGAATGCAGCGCGATTCAAGTTATCATTTGCGGCTGGTCTTCTTCTACTCACATTTTGTCGGGCTTGAGGTGGTCTTTGTGCAGCGCGAAGCTGTGCAATTCCAGCGCGTGTCGATGCAATTATTATTTTTGCACGTACCTCTAGCGTTTGATTATTACGGACATTCTGACAATGTAAATTTGAGCCAAATCGGCCCAGCCGTTCTCTTGTTTTGCGATGTCGTACATTTTCTGCACCATTTTTATATATATAGATAAGATGAACTGGGTGGCAGAATATAATGAACATACATACATATATACATAACAAATAAATTATTTAGGATTAAGTTTTATAAATAAATGATTCAGTCATTGGTTGATCGGTTTGGTTGATGGGTTTGCGAAAATATAGTTATACCAACTTTAATTATTTTTTAATGGTATATCGAAGAAAAAAACAAGAGAGAACGCTATAGTCGAGTGCCTTGACTATTAGATACCCGTTACTCAGCTAAACAACTTAATATAAATATGCCTTCTTGTATGTTTTTCGCCGCTCGAATCAGCCCCCGATTTTTATGTTTAAATCGGTACCCAGGGAACACCTCCAATTTGGCTAACTTGATTTGATTTGCATAGTTCTTGGGATATAGTTCGGTATTGACAAATGAATGCCATCGCAATTTCCTTTAATAGAAATCCTTATCGAGAATTAACGTTGACTCTGTTAAGCACCTTGGCCAGCTGTTCCAAAGTCATCCGTCAGATGGTGCTATTGTGCCATGGAAGGCGAAAATGTAGGCGCTAGCCAGGCTAAAGCGTTTCATGGGTTTTCGGGCGTTAGAATGGGCGTGGCAAACTTTTATTTGGCCAATCGATAGGTATTGACGAAACAAAAAAAAAAAAATTTTAAAAAAAATTCGTAATAGCATCAAAACTGTGGCCACAGCTTGTGGCTTGTGGGCGTCAGAGGGGGCGTGGCACCATTTTGAAACAAACTTGCGCTGCGTAGGAACTCCTAAAATCTACATGCAAAATGCCAATCTTCTAGCTTTTATAGTTTCCGAGATCTCAGCGTTCATACGGGCAGACAGACGGACAGACGGACATGGCTAGATCGACTCGGCTAGTGATCCTAAACAAGAATATACGAGTATATACTTTATAGGGTCGGAAACGCTTCCTTCTACCTGTTACATACTTTTGCACGAATACAATAAACCCTTTTACTCTACGAGTAACGGGTATAATGACAATCATAAAGCAGAGTCAGGGGGTGGAAAAGAGATGGAGATATATATATGCAAGTGTATGCTGGATAAGACGGCTACTTTTAATCGGGTATAAAAATAGTAAAATGTAATTTTTTAAACATTTATTATGCTTTTAACTAATTTTTAAGGAAAACACGGTATCGATTGGTTTAACGGTTTAGCCTAAAGGATATAATTTTCCAATTGAATGTTTGGGGCACTTTGGTGGGGTGGGTAACCAATAACTATAAACTAAAGTCTACAGAAATTAAAAGCGTATTAAAGCTCATTTGTTGACAATTTGTATGAAAGCAATTTGCAGGCAGAAAACGTTGATGCTTATGGAGACACTTAAATTCGATAATGGATCGACTTTTTGCTTAGTTTCTTTGTTTAGAAGATAGCTAGAGCTTTGGTGAAACCATCAAGTGAATCGTTAAAGCTTAAGGAGAAGCTTTACCAAAGGAATTTTAGCTACTAAGTTTAGAAGTTCCATTTTTCAACGTTTGAAGATATTTTTGGCTAAATTATAATTTTTGAACGGGTGTTAAAAATAGTAAAAAGCCTTAAATTTAAGCGGTCAAAATTTTTAAACATTTATAATGTCTTAAAATATTTTTGGGCGAAAACACGGATTCGATTGGTTAAACGGTTTAGCGTCCAGAATTTTTGAAAGGAAAATTGACCTGTTTTCCAATTGGAAGCGATTGGGGCCACTTGGGGAGCCCCAATAAATCTTAGTAAATTAGTTTAAAGTTATTAGAATGTAATAAAAACGCATATTAATATTGTTAACCAGTGGTTTTGGCTGTGCGTTGACTGATATGACTTCAAATTAACTTCCTGACATTGGACATTACTGGTCAAGTCTTCGTAATAGCTCTCTAATGTACTGTGAATGACCCAAAGTGATCACGCCGAGCTCGCCAACACGTTTGATTTCCATACCTAGGAAGAGCTTCAATGGACCCTTATCAACACATTAAAATACGTTAGATATGGCTGCCTTAATGTTGTTCAAATCCTCCTTTGATTTGCAGGCTATAAGAATATCATCGACATATACTATGAATCTGAATCTGGCCGCACGCATCTCGCCTTAGACTAAAAACCCATTTGCAGCCAATTGCGCGCTGGTTCTTTGGCAATTCTGCAAGCTGCCATGTTTCATTTGTCATCAAAGCCTTGTGCTCCTTCTCCATTGCTTCGTGCCAATGCGCTGCGTGTTTACTGTTGATCGCCTCGTCGTACGATGTCGCAATAGTTACCTCGTCTGTAACCATCGCTCCCAGTATGTTGTAGATCTTCTTTGGGCGTCCAGGCTTGCCCGTTCTCAGGATCTTTGGTCTGCCAGGACCAATTCGTAGTGTCGGATTAGCTTGCATAATCTCAAAATCTTTTGCACTTTCAAAAGATTCATTGCTGCTACTGTCGTCTGTAGCTCCAAGTTCTGGCTCGCTTTCGTCCGATCTCAGCTGGATATCACCTTCATCGTCTGAATTTGAAGATTGCCTTGATTTGCTGGTTGCATGTCAAGTGATACTATGCTGTCACTTGTCTGTTCTAAGCCGCTAAGCTCATCATATATGGCATCTCGTTTCTCGATCACCAGGTTTGACTCCGCATTATATAGTCTATAGCCCTTCGCCTGCATAGAATATCCGACCATGCGGATACTCTTTGCCCGATTTCGCAAATACACAGCCGACTGAGTCCTGGCTGCACCAATAAGCATCTTACCATTTCCACCAACGTGCGATTTGCCCTTTCGGCAACTCCATTCTGTTGTGGGATATAAGGCACTGTTAGCTGCCGATCAATACCATTGCTCTTCAAAAAATTGTTGAACTTGTTGTTAACATATTCACGACCGTTGTCGCTCCGAATACATTTTAGCTTCTTTCCGGTTTGCCGTTCTACCAAATTCTTGAATTCCACAAACTTCTCAAAGACCTCATCCTTGTCTTTCAGGAAATACACAAAGATACGCCGCGAACAGTCATCAATAAAAGTCAAGAAATATCTGGATCCTGCAAGAGACTTCGCTTCAAATGGTACACATACGTATGTATGAACTAGTTCCAGCAACAATTGTGCACGACTTTCACTGGCCTTTGGAAAAGGTTGCACATAAACTTTGCCCACCACGTCTTGCACGTCTTGCATGAGGCAATTGATGGCATATCCAATTTCTCCATCCCACGTACCAATCCTTTCTTTGACATCTGCAGCAAACTTGTGTAATTAACATGCCCGTATCTGTTGTGCCACAGTTTCGCATCAGCCTTAACGGCAGCGTAACATCTGTTAGGCTCGGACTCAACCATATACAAGCTTCTAGTTCTGTTAACTTCCAAAATTATTTCACCATGCTGTGAAATTTTTGCATTTTTCGGCCCGAAATGTACGACACAATTATTTGCTACTGCTGTGCTCACGGATATGAAATTACTCGTCAGCTTTGGCACATACAATACATTCAGCAATGTTAATGTATACTTTTTTCTTTTTAGCACAACTTCACCCTTGCCCTTAGCTTCCAAGAAACCTGCGTCTGCCAATCCAATTATTTCGCTATGTTCTTCGAACTTCGTGAACATCTGCCGATCGCAACACATGTGGCTCGTTGCGTCACTGTCCAAACACCAGTTTGATTTGGAAAAACTGCTTGCATCCAATGCATCTAACAAGCTGCACTGCTTGTTTTCCTCTTTCGCTTTTGCGTCTTGCTTTACCGATCTTTTTTGACAATTCGCTTTAAAATGCCTTTTTACGCCGCAGTTGAAACAGACAACGTTTGTGTTCTTCTTCTTCTTGGCGTCTGTCTGGCGCCTTTGGTTTTGCGTCGCAGAAAAAGCAAGCGCCGTGTTGCTATGCGTCTCTACACTTTTTCTTCGTTCTCCTTCTTCCTTCAGCTTGATACACAGAATTTCAACCGAAGGCAGAATATCGCGCGTCTCTATGGCGACTACAAAATTGTCAAACTACTCTGGAAGACTTGAAAGAAATATAATGGCCTGTAGCTTATTATTTAACTGAATATCAACCGCAGCAAGTTGATCGACAATTTCACAAAACACATTTATGAAACTTGTCATGCTTTGACCCTCCGACATGCGTAAGTTGAGCAACCTTGTGTAAAGCGCAACCTTACGTATAGGTCCAGTTGGCTGATGGATCTCTTTCAACTTATTCCATGCTTCACGTGCCGCTATACAACTTTTGATAGCACTCAATTGTGAGGTCTTCACACTCAACATGATCGTGGCCAATGCCTTCTTATCCATTGGCGTCCTATTGGCGCCTGCGGATGAGCCTTCTGGTGGATCCTCGGAAACAACATCCCATAGCTCTGCATGTATCAGCACCTCTTTATTTGGATGCTCCAAGTATCATAGTTGCTGTCCTCCAACTTTTCTATTTGATACTCATTTTGCTATTTGCGTCACACCACCATTCCTCGCGAATGTCTTTAGTTATTTCAGTTCGTAACTGCGCACTTCACTACCAAGCCGTGCCTGGGCCCATAATCGTTAAAGGAATTTGTTTGTTAGGAAAATCCTGGTGGAAGCGTAAAATGAAACACGTCGTGCTGCTTTGACTCTTTATTCGCGATAGACAGAATTATAATGTTAGCTTACATAAGTTAATATTAACGCACTGCTAATATTTGTTATCGATACTTATCTATGTATATTCATATGCGTACATCAAAATAATTGATTCATTCATTGGTTGATCGGTTTGGTTTATGGGTTTGCGAAAATATAGTTATACCAACTTTAATTATTTTTTGAAATGGTATTTCAATGAAAAAAATGACAATCATAAAGTAGAGTCAGGGGGTGGAAAAGAGATGGAGATATATATATGCAAGCGTATGCTGGATAAGACGGCTACTTTTCAATCGGGGGGGTGGATCACCAATAACTATAAACTAAAGTCTACAGAAATTAAAACCGAATTAAAGCTCATTTTGTATTTTTAAGGAAGAGCAGGGAAACGCATGGCAGAGGGAGAGGAAGGGAGACGGAATCATTTGTTGACAATTTGTATGAAAGCAATATGCAGGCAGAAAACGTATGATGCTTATGGAGACACTTAAATTCGATAACAGATCGACTTTTTGCTTAGTTTCTTTGTTTAGAAGATAGCTAGAGCTTTGGTGAAACCATCAAATGAATCGTTAAAGCTTAACGAAAAACTTTATCAAAGGAATTTTTGATACTCAGCTTAGAATTGCCATTTTTCGACGTTTAAGGATATTTTTGGCTAAATTGTAATTTTAGAACGGGTGTTAAAAATAGTAAAGAGCCTTAAATCTAAGCGGTCAAATTGTTTTATAATGTCTTAAACTATTTTTGGGCGAAAACACGGATTTGATTGGTTAAACGGTTTAGCGTCCAGAATTTTTGAAAGGAAAATTGACCTTTTTTCCGATTGGAAGTGATTGGGGCCACTTGGGGAGCCCCAGTAAATCTTAGCAAATCAGTTTAAAGTTATTAGAATGTAATAAAAATCCATATTAATATTGTTAACCAGTGGTTTTGGCTGTGCGTTGATTCCCAGTTTTCTTACTGATAGCTTTATATATGGAGATGAATGAATTCCCTTGGTTGATCGTATACTTCCGTGTATTTCTGTGTGGGCTTTCGCATATGTATATTTCATTCTTTTAAGTGTATTTGTTTTCGAACATATTCAAGATATTACTATTTGGTATTGGGCTTGCGAAAATATAGTTAGACCAACTTAAATTATTTTTTGTAATGGTATATCGAAGAAAAAATTGACAATCATAAAGCAGAGTCAGGGGGTGGAAAAGAAATGGGTATTAAAAATAGTAAAAAGTTAAAAATTTAAGCCGTGATATTTTTTAAACATTTATTATGCTTTTAACTATTTTTTAGCGAAAACACGGTATCGATTGGCTTAACAGTTTAGCGTACAGGATTTCATTTTCTAATTGAATGACTTTGTGGCACTTTCAGTATTGCTATTTTTGTTTCTATTTACAATAATATTATTTGTATTGCCAACTTCCTTCGCAGGATCCATTTCCTTATCTTTTATATCTGAACTTTCATTAACATCATTTTTTTCTTTTCCATTAAGCCAGTGTTTCATATTATGCACCGCCCATATACCAGAATATGGCACTTGGGGCTGTTGAAAGTTCTCTACATCTTTAATAAAGTAATTGTCATTATCTAACACTTTGGACACAATATAGGGCCCTTTAAATTTGGGAATTAACTTACTGGACACACCCTGCTGCGAGTTAAAATTTCTTTCAACAACATAATCTCCTTCAAAAAATATTTGCGGCTTTTGTTGTTTTAAATCAACATAGTTTTTGTTATATCCTTGCACTTTTTTCTGGCATATATCAGCTTGTAGACGTATTTCGTTTAGGTCTTTCTGCAAAATTTGTTGACTCTCATCAATAAAATTTTCTTTTAAACTATAAATATAACAACCCTTCTGCCTAACCCCAAACAACATTACACTTGGGTATTGATTTAAACTTCAGTTTCTTGTATTATTCATTGTAAACTCTACTTTGTCTAAAACTTTGTGCCATGCTTAATTATTCTCTACATCTGTTAACTTTGCTATCATTGGGCCTAAATCTCTATTGACTCTTTCTACTTATCAGTTAGCTTGTGGCGAAGCTGTTGCTACTTTAACATGCCTTACATTGTTTTGTACAACAAATTCCTCAAATTCCTTTGATGTGAAACAACTGCCTCGATCAGATATTATGTTTTTAGGTCTACTGTACGATCTGAAATAGTTTTGTAACGCTTCGATTGCTTCCTTGGAACTAGTTGTTTTTGTTGGATATAATCTGTTGGATTTTGTACATGCGTCAATTATTACTAGTATGTGCTTCTTATTCGTTTCCTTGCTATTTATCGGACCATAGTGGTCAATGGTTATGTGAATCTCAACTTTCTTTTTTATACATGGAAACCAATAACTCTTACTGATAAGGTCCGCTACTTTGTCAATTCCAACATGCCCCATTTCGTCATGGTATTTATATAGAACATTTTCTTCCATTGATTGTGGAACACAAAACAGTAGCCCTACTTTTCTTTTCTTCCAATACCCCAGTTCGTAATTCATAGTGCTCATCCTCTTGATTTAATATCATTTCTTTAACTCTATTTATATTTTCATCTCTTCTTTGACATATAATCAGTTTTTCTTCGAAAGTATTTGTTTCAACTACGAGAATGCTATTACTTCGACTAAGTGCGTCCACATTTTGCATTCTTTTTCCCGACCTGTGTTCAAGGTCGTAGTCATAGTTTTGAAGCTCTAAAGCTATACGGCGGTTTATTTCTTTTTTATTTAAAGTTAAAGTTATTGCAATCAGTTACGATTTTGCATCTAATTCCTTGCACATAAGGTCGAAATCTTTTGAATGCGTTTATTATTGCTAAAGTTTCCAATTCGAAACTGTGGTATCTTGACTCAACATCGGTTATACGTTTCGAAAAAAAAAATACAGGGTGAAATTTGTTATCCCTTTTTCTTTATAATAATATTACGCCAAAACCCAATGAGCTTGCATCGCAGTGCAACTCCGTCTCATCTCTTGGATCATATATTGCTAAAATTGGAGCTTCTTCTTTTTCACTAGAATGCATTTAGTTCTTCTTTGCTAAAAACAAACTTCTTGTCTTTTCTGGTTACATCGTAAAGTGGCTTTGCAATAATAGAAAAATCTTTAAAAAATCTTCTAAAATAAGAGCACAATCCTATAAAACTTGAGACCTCACTGACTTTTAAAGGCACTGGAAAATATCTAATTGCTTGTAAACCCGTTTCGTTCGTTTTTATCCCATCTCCATTGACTATATATCCCAAGTAATCAATGGATGATTGCAAGAATTCACATTTATCAAGTCTCAGCTCTAATTTGTTTTCAACTATACGTTTCAAAACTTCCTTTAAAACTCCTAAATGCTCATACAAACTCTCCGCGCTAACATGATGTCGTCAAGATAAATTACAACTTTTCCTGATCGTACAATATCAGCAAATATCTTGTTAATAAATTTTTGGGATGTTGGTGGTGCATTCGTCATGCCAAACGGCATTCTTAGAATTTCAAACTGCCCTAGTGGCGTGGTAAAAAATGTATATTTAATAGAATTATCATTAATGAACACGTGGTGAACGGAATCAACGGAATCGGGTAATTATCTTTAAAAGTCCCCTTATTAAGACGACAATCGACACACATTCTAAGTTCTCCTGTCTTTTTCTTTACAAAAACAATTGGCGACACATATTCGGATTCACTTGGGCGTATATACCCATTGGCTAAATTCCCGTCTAATATATTTTGAACTTCGGACTTTTCTGCGTAAGACAACCTTCGAGGGGGACACCGAAACGGCTTATCACATTCAATTGTGATCTTCATTATATATTTTATTTTAGGTGCCATTGGACGATCAGCTTCTTCGTAAAATGTCTTAAACA
This sequence comes from Drosophila fuyamai, assembly GCA_018153365.1. Lineage (NCBI taxonomy): Eukaryota > Metazoa > Arthropoda > Insecta > Diptera > Drosophilidae > Drosophila > Drosophila fuyamai. The sequence continues at coordinate 1,071,381 of JAECXW010000413.1, read as the reverse complement.
AACACTTCAGCTTACTTATATTTTCTTGACTCACCTCTTTTCCTATCGTATACGTCGCTTTACCATCGCAAATACCATTTATATTATTATATTTATATGAATCCACTTTGTGACTTTCTTCATTCGCAACGATTTTGTCTAACCTTATCATTAGTATCCGCTACAACTTCTAAACATTTTGCTACCTCGGGCTTGCTCGACTTCTCTACTCTTTTCTCTAATTATATCTGCTTCTCTACATTGACTTATACTTTGTTATTGTTTCCAAGTTCGCTATCTACTTTTGTCTCTACATCTACCTGTTTCTCTACATTTACTTCTACTTTGTTTAATAAATCACTTTAGCATTTTAAAAAATCGCGTCCTACTACCATTGAGTACCTTGCAGATTCATCAGTTACAAACAATAATTCAATTAATACATTTTTATTTGAACTTATAATTAAACTGTTTTTCCAATTATATTCAGTTTACTTTCGTTTATTCCGAAGAATGTATTATTCAACTTGTCCCTATTAATGATTACGTTACTGGGAACTGCGGATTTCTTTAGAAACGAAACGGGACTTCCCGAATTCATGAGGCACTCTATGGAATACAATTTATTAGAATTATGTATCGTATTTTTAAATTGAACTTTCAAATTTCTTACATATTCGTTGTTATTTTCTTTCTTCTTGTACAATGAACACTCTCTAGCCAAATGTCCAACAGAAACTTTCGATTTCGGTCAATTTGAGTTCGCCGAGATTAATGCGTGAAGCCATGTTAATAGACGCAAATGTCTATTTCAATATACTTGTTAGGTTCAGTTACCACTTCTGAATTATAGTGTTCTTGATCTTTATTGGTTTTTTACTTACGATCACAACGGCCACGCTTTCTTGAATATTCTTTTTCTCCTTCGTGTTATGCCTTCGTCAAGAAAACCAATTAAATATCGATACTTTTAACCAGGGATCGCACACATAATATATAAATCCAGGGTTACATACAAAATATAAAATAACTAACTTAAAACTACTTTGGCCAAGTTGAGTAGGAGGGATTGCTTTTTTTTTTTGTTTCGCGCGGAGTTCCACGGCCCACTTACCCGCCCAACCGACCGACAGGCGCTGCCGTGTATCGTACAGCACGATTCGCGATAAGGTAGACGCGAGATAGGAAAATAAAGGTAAGGGTCCGGGGAAAAAAGTAATAGTTAGATCAATCTTGTGCCAATGAAGCAAGTATTAATCGTTTTAAGAGCGGCAGAGAGTCAAGATCTGATATTACAGGAAAAAGTCTATTATAGTCAGAACATAATACTCTGAAAGGCTCATGCAAAGCATAGTTAGATCTACAATGATTTAAAGTTATGGGAATATAATTTCTAGTTAATCTACTTGGCACAGAAAAGTTTAGCTGACTTAACAAGTCGGGGCAGTCAATATCACCATGTATAAGGTTATAAATAAAGATAGTACCAAGCATTGTTCTACGGTTGGCTAGGGATGGTAAATTAATCAAAAGAAGTCTACTAGAATAAGAAGGTAAGATAAGATTTGCATCCCAGTTTAGGCGCCGTAAAGCAAAAAGAAGGAAGTTTTTTTGTACAGATTCAATACGACCAATATGTATTCCGTATTGTGGACTCCAGACGGGAGACCCATACTCCAGAATCGGACGGACTAGCGAAATATATAAAGTTTTAGTCAAATAAGGATCATCGAATTCTTTTGACCACCTTTTAATAAATCCAAGCACTCCTCTGGCTTTATTAACCATGGACGAAATGTGATTAGAAAATTTTAGTTTGGGGTCCAAGAGAACGCCAAGATCGTTTACAAGAGTTATTCTATCCAAAGAGCTGCCACTTAAAGTGTAGGTCGCGTATATTGGATTGGCCCGATAAAAAGTCATCAGCTTGCACTTGGAACCGTTTAAATTTAGTAAATTATCTCGGCACCAGTTTTGAAAATTATCTAGATCGGATTGTAAGTCTAAATGGCAGGAAATGTCCTTATACTGCAGGCACAACTTAACATCATCTGCGTACATAAGTACGCGAGAATGACTTATAATTGAGGGAAGATCATTAATAAATAATGTAAAAAGTAACGGACCCAGATGGCTCCCTTGTGGGACACCGGAGGTAACACGGAGAATTTCAGAAATTGAATTTTTAAAAGGACCTTTAGGACCTCCCATTCAGATAACTTGAAATCCATTTAAGCAGATCAACTGGAAAACCTAAAAGGTCAAGTTTTTGAATGAGAAGTAAGTGATTTACAGAGTCAAATGCTTTACTAAAGTCAGTGTAAATGACGTCTGTTTGGAAAGCCTTTTATCACAAATGAAGTGAGCTCTAGAAGGTTTGTGATTGTGGATCTACGTTTAATAAATCCGTGTTGACACGGAGAAATGATTGATCTGCAAAGGTGCTGCAAATGAGGAGTAATAATTTTTTCAAAAAGCTTAGGAATAGCTGACAACTTAGAAATACCTCTGTAGTTACTGGCTTCTAACTTGTTACCTTTTTTGAAAAGAGGAATAACAAATGATTCCTTCCAAATATTTGGGAATTGGGAGGTTTCTATAGATAAGGTAAACAACTTGTGAAGAGGGTTACACAGGGCCTTAGCGCAATACCTAAGCACGCACCCAGGAATACCATCGGGCCCTGGAGAATAAACAGGTTTAATACGAAGAAGATCCAAAAGAAGAGAGCTTTCTGTTAAAGTGGGACAGAATATGAGGTTTGACTTGGATATGTTGTAAGAATAAGGCTGTGATGAATAATCTAAAGTAGAGTAAGTCGTTTGAAAAAATTGGGCAAATAAATCGGCTATTGCCTGATCTGTGGTTGCCGTCATTTTTCGAACGATAGGAAGGAAAAGAATTAGATTTACGCTTGGTGTTAACAAAATTATAAAACTGTTTCGGGTCCTGAGAGAACTGGACCTTACAACGGTTTAAGTAACTGTTATAACACTGAGCATTAAGCACGGTAAGTCTTGACCGAGCACTTAAATATCTAGTAAAAACAGATTGAGAACCGGTATTTTTATATTTCCTAAAAAGTCTGGACTTTACATTTCTTAAGTGTGTCAACTCTTTGCTAAACCAAGGTGATTTATTGGAAGTTGACGGATAGTACCACGGAACACAGGAATTAAAAAATGAGTTTATTGCAGTGTAAAAAACATTAACTGCATAGGTAAAGATCAGACCAATTAAAGCCAGAAATAAAATTATTTAGCCTCAGAAAGTCTGCCTTGCGAAAACAATGTATTCGTTTGGATTTTTCTGATTTTTCTTCTATAACTCTACCCGTATCAAATGAAAGTTCGAATGTTGGGTGATATGGATCTTCAGATTGCGTGAGTGGTGCTACTCTGGACAGAAACACACCTTCAGGATTTGATACAAAACACAAATCAAGTAGGCGACCTAATGAATTTCGAACATGGTTTACTTGAGATAGAGATATGTCAAGCAGGCCATCAATAAAATCATGCTGTGCTATAGGTAGTAAGACATTCGATCCATCCTCAGTGGACCAAGTAACTCCAGGTATATTAAAATCACCTAGAACTATCAACTGATCCCTATCGGAAAGCTTATTTGCAACGGACTTAATGACGGATAGGTGATTTAAATAATAAGGAAGTTCAGACAACGGCGGAATATATGAGCAAGTTAAGTATATAAAGTTACCAGGAAGCGATAACTTTACACAAATAAATTCAATGGTATTGAATTCATCAAAAAATAACTCCTCAGACGGGAGGTTTGAATCAACTCCAATTAAGACTCCACCTCCCCGTCTAGAGGGACGGTCATACCTATATATTGTGTACTTACATAGTTCTTCTTCAAATTTTGTAAACATTTATAATGTCTTAAACTATTTTTGGGCGAAAACACGGATTCGATTGGTTAAACGGTTTAGCGTCTAGAATTTTTGAAAGGAAAATTAAAAATAGGAAATTTCCTATTGGAATCGATCGGCCACATGGGGAGCCCCAATAAATCTTAGCAAATCAGTTTAAAGTTATCAGAATGTAATAAAAATGCATATTAATATTGTTAACCAGTGGTTTTGGCTGTGCTTTGATTCCCAGTTTTCTTACTGATAGCTTTATATATAGAGATGAATGAATTCCCTTGGTTGATCGAATACGTCTGTGTATTTCTGTGTGGGCTTTTGCACATGTATGTTATGAAGATTTATTGTTTATATTTTATATTGGTTAAATATGATTTTACAAAATTGATACAACTTAATTCTCAGCGACATATAACGACTTTTTCGACTTATTTTTTGTATATTCCGGACTTAATTCAGGACAACTTGAGTCTGCTCACTTTTGCCACATTTTTTTCTACTGCCATTTCTCTTCTGCAGGGCTGCCAACCTGTGGCAACTGATCTGTTCCTTACATTCGGTCATCCTGGCCACTAGAGTCTCTCCCAGACGACAAATTATCCTCGTTCCAGTTGACATATTTCCACATCTTCATATTGTCAGAGCTAGTTGACGTAGAGTTTGGCCCCTCAATTGGAGCAGCTTTTTTGACATCATAACGTCCATTTCTCTTAACATTGGATACTACATACGGTCCAAGGTAGGTACTCGCAAGCTTTTTCCCGGCAACAAACTGGGTGCGTTTTATTGCAACTAAATCGCCTTCATTGTAGATGCTTTCTTGTTTTCGCTTTTTGTCGTAATTCCTTTTATAATTCGCCTGTGCTTTTTGAATCTCGATTTTGGCCTCCTCGCGTTCTTTGGTCCTCTTTGTATCGAATTCGCCCAGCAACTCATGTTCTAGCAAGGCAATAAGATTATCGTTGGTCTTACTCCGCATTTTTACACCAAACATAAGTAGGAACGGTGTCTTCTTTGTCGAACAATTGACGTGGGAGTTTATTGCTCTCTGAACCTATTTGTCCGTTGCCTCGAGGTACAGCAGTAGTTTTCCAGACATGATCAATTCCATTTTCCCTTGCGAAGTCCATGAAAACATTGGATGTGAAGCCTACTCCTCTGTCGCTGACGATGCGGGATGGGTATCCAAAAACAGCTGACCAATCCTTAAGACTTTTGAGAACTTCATCGCTGTTTGAAGTGGCTGTAAACAGCCAGACAAATTTGCTAAAAGCATCAACTACTGCGAAAATATATTTGTACTGCGTTGCATCCATAGGTCCCAAGTGATCTATGTGCAGTGTGTGTAGTGGACAGTCCCATTTTTCTATGCAATAAAGCTGACCTTCCTGCTTTCCCAATTTTTTGTTGCATATTATGCATTTAATGCAAGATTTTATAACTTGAGCGACATTGTTCTCCATATGTGAGATCCAAAATTGTTGTCGCAGCGAGTGCAACGTTTTTTGCATTGAGAAGTGACCCATATTATGCGCATCGGAAATAATTTCTTGTTCTAACGTTTTTGGCACTACCAACAGGTCGTCCCCGTCAACGTGCGTAAACAAAACACCTCCCTTAAGTTTGAAGTAGACTAGATTTTAGAATCTCCAAAACCTCGCTGATGAATTCATCCTGCTGGGCGACCTTGATGCGATCGGAAATTTCCGAAGTGATCGTGTAAATATCCTGAGGATAGCGGCTGAGTCCGTCAACGTGTTTCATCCCATCTGCTGAGCGATGTTCGACTTGAAAATTAAAGTCCTGTAGATGCAGTATCCATTGCGCCACTTCACGGGGTACATCTTTTTTGTTGACTGTCATCGTAAGTGCAGCACAATCGGTGACCAGTTTAAATGGCATTCCCAGGAAGTAGTGACGAAATTTTTTAACAGCGAGATATGCTGCTTTTACCTTCAGTATGAAGCTGTGGCGTTTCTCATCTGCTTCTGAAGTCTTTTTGCCAATAGGCGACTGGATGAAATTCCTCCTCAATACGCTTTATGAGCACAGCTCCAAGCCATCTTTTGAAGCATCTGTGTGAAGTTCTGTAGCTGCCTCTCTGCACTACAAACGTAAGACTGGCTCCATAGATAAAATGTCTTTGAGCTGATTCATTGCTGTTTTTTCACGAGTCTCAAACTTGAACACAGCGCCTTTCTTTAACAGCTCCGTCAAAGGTCGAACGATATGGGCATATCCTTTAATAAATTTTCTGAAGAACCCTGTGAGTACCAAGAACGATTGAACGCCCTTAATGTTCTTTGGGTAAGCGAAGCTCTTAACTGTTTGTGTCTTTTCTTGGCTTGGCCAAATTTGACCGTTCAGAACTGTGTGTCCCACGAAATGTATCTTGCTCTGAAGAAAGTCACACTTCTCCCACTTGATTTTCAAACCGTACTTGGCAGCTTCGTGTAGCACTGCCTTCAGCTTGGTAATGCATTCGTCGTAGGTTTGGGCATATATAATAATGTCGTCGACATACATCTGCATGACATCACCAGTGATCAAATCTTGGAAAATGTTGTTAACGAAGCGGTTGAATACGGCCGGAGAATTGCAGAAACCATAAGGCGCTCTGCTAAATTCAAATAATCCCTCTTTTGTGATAAAAGCGGTGAACTTGCGACTGGATTCCTCGATAGGCACATGAAGGAAGCTGTTCTCCAAGTCCATTACAATGAATACTTTGTAGTTGTAGTTTTTCCATGACGTCGTCGATAATTGGGACCGGGAAACAGTCTTTAAGTACCAAGCTGTTTAACTGGAGGAAGTCCACGCAGATTCTGTACGAACCATTTTTCTTCTTTGCCAACACAACCCTACTTGCAAAATTGGAGGATGACTTTCGTATGACTCCCTCTAATAGCCACTTGTCAATCTGATCTTTGATCGCGTCGCATTCTGGAGGAGAGTAAAGGCTTTTCTGATGGAAAAACGACTTCATCTGTTCATCAGGAGTTATCTTCATCTGAACTGGACTGATGCAGAACGGAGTTAACGGTTTGTATTCCTCAATTATTGACTCGACAAGCGGTTTAAGCTGTAGGGGAACATCAATATCAGGTTTTGAGTCAACTATATTGTAGATACTTAGCTCGTCTTTTTAAGTGGTGTATGGCCGCGCTGACGCCTTCTGGAACGTGAATCCTTCTTCGTTAAGGGACACTCTAAATTGTGACGCGAAATCGAACCCAAGTAAAGCATAGTTTTCCATGTTTCCATCAGGTACAACCAGGAACAGCTGCTCTGCTTTGTTTCCATCGACAAATACAGTCGCCATAAATGCGCCCAGAGGTTCTACTCTGCGATTTCCAAGACCTCGAAGCACAGAGTTGGAGTTTTGGAGATTCACATTTTTCAGTCTATTGAACACCGACAGACAAACGAGTGATACATCGGAACCAGTATCAACGAGTCAAACTCTTAGACCGTTGAGCGTTATTTCTTTGCAGCGCTGTGTATTCTTAATAACGTTCACTTACCTTACGGCCTGTGGACAGTTTGTAGAAATATGTCCGACACCATCACATTTAAAGCCTTTTGTCTCTGTGTTGCAATCTTTTCTCATGTGTTCGGTTGATCCGCAATTAAAGCAACGACAAAATTTTTCAAAGTTTTGCCATTTTCGTCATTTTTTCGCGTGCTTGCACATATTTCTGCATCTCACTCAATTCATATGCAGCTGCATTTTGTTCAAAGTTTGTGAACCACTGCTCCACTGGTATTATTTCTCCGTCGAAGCTTGGAACTATTTGCGAAAAATTTTCTGCTGTAATTTTAGGTTCATTCTGCGATCTTTGGTTTATTTCATCAGCTTCAATTTTAAGGGTGAGCAACTATATAATTTGTTGCAAACTTCTGTTGTTCATCTCATACAGATGTGTATTGAATTACGTTCTTCTTGCTCACCGCTTCTTATGTATTACGTTTCATTTTCTATGCCTCCTCTCTCCAGGATAGCTATCTGCTTGTTTCTGGCTTGTGTTCTTGTCTGTTCACCAGGTTGTTGTCTCTTTTTTTCCTTTTCTTCACTCATAATGCAATCGTTAAAATTTGGCAACGCCACAATTTTTCGCAATTTTTAAGTTTGGTTGAGCCCTCAAATGTAATGAAGATTTATTGTTTATATTTTATATTGGTTAAATATGATTTAACAAAATTGATACAACTTAATTCTCCGCGACATATAACGACTTTTTCGACATATTTTTTGTATATTCCGGACTTAATTCAGGACAACTTGAGTCTGCTCACTTTTGCTACATTTCTTCTACTGCCACTTCTCTTCTGCAGGTCTGCCAACCTGTGGCATGTATATTTCATTCTTTTGAGTGTATTTGTTTTTCAACATATTCAAGATATTACTATTTGGTATTGGGTTTGCGAAAATATAGTTATAACAACTTAAATTATTTTTTGTAATGGTATTTCGAAGAAAAAAATGACAATCATAAAGCAGAGTCAGGGGGTGGAAAAGAAATGGGTATTAAATATATTAAAAAGTTAAAAATGGAAGCCGTCATATTTTTTGAACATTTATTATGCTTTTAAATATTTTTTAGCGAAAACACGGTATCGATTGGTTTAACGGCTTAGCGTAAAGGATTTAATTTTCTAATTGAATGAGTTTGTGGCTTTTTGGCGGGGGGGTGGGTCACCAATATCTATAAACTAAAGTCTACATAAATTAAAACCGTATTAAAGCTCATTTTATATTTTTAAGGAAGCTCAGGGAAATGCAATTCAGTGGGAGAGGGTGGGAGACGGAATCATTTGTCGAAAATTTGTATGAAAATGCAGAGAGAGATAGCAATATGCAGGCAGAAAACGTATGATGCTTATGGAGACACTTAAATTCAATAATAGATCGACTTTTTGCTTAGTTTCTTTGTTTAGAAGATAGCTAGAGCCTAATGCATATTAATATTGTTAACCAGTGGTTTTGGCTGTGCGTTGATTCCGTGTATACAATTTACACCTCGGATCTTCCAAACCCAGTTGCTCGTGGTACACTCCTGGCCACATATGTAGATGACACTGCATTTCTTGCAGCTGGTAGCACCACTACGTTTGCGTCCCGATGTGTCCAGACATTCTTAGACGAATTTGAGTGCTGGGCCTCTCGTTGGAACATTGCGCTTAATGTTGACAAAACGCAGCATGCCACTTTTGCTCTCCGCCCTGGCCGTTCGCGTAGCCTTTACATTGATGGGAATAGGCTCAAGCGCGAAGATAAGGTGACGTACCTCGGAGTTACCTTAGACCGTCGTTTTTGTTGGAAGGGACAAATTGATCGAGTTTGTGGATCAGCAAAAACAAAACTTGACAAAATGGACTGGCTCCTTCGTCAAGGTAGCGGCCTATCCATTGAAGCCAAGGTGCGGCTTTTTAAGGCCATTTTCCTTCCAACTTTAAGCTGGGGAATCACTTGCTGGGGCACGGCCTGTAATTCGTCACTAAAAAGGGTGCAAACGTGCATTACAAAGGCTCTCACGAGGATGCTGGGGGTGAAGTGGCCCCATTATGTAGAAAACCGAGTTTTGTTCCAGGACACGGGAGTGCCGACGGTAACGGAGACGATTTGTAAATCCTCAAGTCGATACCGGGAATGTTTGCTCACACATGCAAACTGTCTGGCAAGACATCTTGCAACACCACTGCGTCGACGGCGTCTCCGCATAAGGGTGTCTTATGCGGAGACGCATATGGATTTATGGATTTATGGATTTATGGATTCTCGGCCGTGACAGACACGGTCGACTTCTGTAATTACACATCCTTATTACCTTTTGATTGGCTATGACCACACCTGATTTGCCCAAGAATGGAGCACCCGCTACCCGCTTTTTTGGGATATTTAGAAATAATTCGTCAATACACAAATCCATCCTTGTGTGGCGTGTTCAAAAATCTAAAAAAAAAAAAAACACCAACGGAATGTCTAACGCCAGTGCTCTAAGATCAGGCACAGCTCACATTGAGCCGAAAATTGATAACATCCAGCAGGCCATGGGACAGCCACAAATTAACATGGAATCAATGATGATTACTTTGCAACAAAATATGATGTAATTTATGTCCTTCATGAAAACCACCATGCAAACCCTTATGCAAAGCCAAAATATCTTGTTACAAATGCTTTCAGCTCAGCAGTCGAACTTACTGGCCTACGGATCACAGAAAATTACCTGATTTAATTGATTTTGCTGTGACAAAAACCATTTCTCGCAATCTAATATCTGCATAATCGCTTTTGGATCTATCATCGGACCACTCACCAGTGCTAATAAATCTTCTTCAAAGCCCGAAATTAATCGAGCACCCTCGCAGGCTGACGTCGCATCGAACCAACTGGCTGAAGTTCAAAAAGTACGTAAGTTCCCACATTGAACTAACTCCACAGCTCAACATCAAGGAGAACATCGACTGCTATACCGATGCACTGGAGTCTGTACTCGTTTCAGCAGCCAAAATCTCAACACCGCAAGGGAGGGATGGGCACACACACCAACACAAAACTAACCTGGAAATCGAACAGCTTGTTCTGGAGAAAAGACGTTTGAGACGTGCTTGGCAAACCAGCAGATCGCCATCCTCAAAACAAAGTCTTAAGGAAGCTGGTCGCAGACTTAACAGGGCTCTAAGGCAAGAAGAAAAAAAAGCACAACGCCATTACATTGAGAAACTTTCACCCACCAGCACTAAGCATCCCTTGTGGAGGGCCCACCCAAATCTAAGTGCGAAGGCCGAAACAGTCATTTTTTTTTTTTTTTTTTTTTCGCGGCCGAGGGGCGCAGCCATGTATCGTACGGCACGATTCGCGGTAAGATAGACGCGAGATAGGAAAATAAAGGTAAAGGTCCGGGGAAAAAAGTAATAGTTAGATCAATCTTGTGCTAATGAAGTATTAATCGTTTTAGGAGCGGCAGAGAGTCAAGATTTGATATTACAGGAAAAAGTCTATTATAGTCAGAACATAATACTCTGAAAGGCTCATGCAAGGCATAGTTAGATCTACAATGATTTAAAGTTAGGGGAATATAATTTCTGGTTAATCTACTTGGCACAGAAAAGTTTAGCCGACTTAACAAGTCGGGGCAGTGAATATCACCATGTATAAGGTTATAAATAAAGATAGTACCAAGCATCGTTCTACGGTTGGCTAGGGATGGTAAATTAATCAAAAGAAGTCTACTAGAATAAGAAGGTAAGATAAAATTTGCATCCCAGTTTAGGCGCCGTAAAGCAATCGTTTTAGGAGCGGCAGAGAGTCAAGATTTGATATTACAGGAAAAAGTCTATTATAGTCAGAACATAATACTCTGAAAGGCTCATGCAAGGCATAGTTAGATCTACAATTATTTAAAGTTAGGGGAATATAATTTCTGGTTAATCTACTTGGCACAGAAAAGTTTAGCCGACTTAACAAGTCGGGGCAGTCAATATCACCATGTATAAGGTTATAAATAAAGATAGTACCAAGCATCGTTCTACGGTTGGCTAGGGATGGTAAATTAATCAAAAGAAGTCTACTAGAATAAGAAGGTAAGATAAGATTTGCATCCCAGTTTAGGCGCCGTAAAGCAAAAAGAAGGAAGTTTTTTTGTACAGATTCAATACGACCAATATGTATTCCGTATTGTGGACTCCAGACGGGAGACCCATACTCCAGAATCGGACGGACTAGCGAAATATATAAAGTTTTAGTCAAATAAGGATCATCGAATTCTTTTGACCACCTTTTAATAAATCCAAGCACTCCTCTGGCTTTATTAACCATGGACGAAATGTGATTAGAAAATTTTAGTTTGGGGTCCAGGAGAACGCCAAGATCGTTTACAAGAGTTATTCTATCCAAAGAGCTGCCACTTAAAGTGTAGGTCGCGTATATTGGATTGGCCCGATAAAAAGTCATCAGCTTGCACTTGGAACCGTTTAAATTTAGTAAATTATCTCGGCACCAGTTTTGAAAATTATCTAGATCGGATTGTAAGTCTAAATGGCAGGAAATGTCCTTATACTGCAGGCACAACTTAACATCATCTGCGTACATAAGTACGCGAGAATGACTTATAATTGAGGGAAGATCATTAATAAATAATGTAAAAAGTAACGGACCCAGATGGCTCCCTTGTGGGACACCGGAGGTAACACGGAGAATTTCAGAAATTGAATTTTTAAAAAGGACGTTTAGGACCTCCCATTCAGATAACTTGAAATCCATTTAAGCAGATCAACTGGAAAACCTAAAAGGTAAAGTTTTTGAATGAGAAGTAAGTGATTTACAGAGTCAAATGCTTTACTAAAGTCAGTGTAAATGACGTCTGTTTGGAAAGCCTTTTATCACAAATGAAGTGAGCTCTAGAAGGTTTGTGATTGTGGATCTACGTTTAATAAATCCGTGTTGACACGGAGAAATGATTGATCTGCAAAGGTGCTGCAAATGAGGAGTAATAATTTTTTCAAAAAGCTTAGGAATAGCTGACAACTTAGAAATACCTCTGTAGTTACTGGCTTCTAACTTGTTACCTTTTTTGAAAAGAGGAATAACAAATGATTCCTTCCAAATATTTGGGAATTGGGAGGTTTCTATAGATAAGGTAAACAACTTGTGAAGAGGGTTACACAGGGCCTTAGCGCAATACCTAAGCACGCACCCAGGAATACCATCGGGCCCTGGCGAATAAACAGGTTTAATACGAAGAAGATCCAAAAGAAGAGAGCTTTCTGTTAAAGTGGGACAGAATATGAGGTTTGACTTGGATATGTTGTAAGAATAAGGCTGTGATGAATAATCTAAAGTAGAGTAAGACGTTTGAAAAAATTGGGCAAATAAATCGGCTAATGCCTGATCTGTGGTTGCCGTCATGTTTTCGAACGATAGCGAGGAAGGAAAAGAATTAGATTTACGCTTGGTGTTAACAAAATTATAAAACTGTTTCGGGTCCTGAGAGAACTGGACCATACAACGGTTTATGTAACTGTTATAACACTGAGCATTAAGCACGGTAAATCTTGACCGAGCACTTAAATATCTAGTAAAAACAGATTGAGAACCGGTATTTTTATATTTCCTAAAAAGTCTGGACTTTACATTTCTTAAGTGTGTCAACTCTTTGCTAAACCAAGGTGATTTATTGGAAGTTGACGGATAGTACCACGGAACACAGGAATTAAAAAATGAGTTTATTGCAGTGTAAAAAACATTAACTGCATCGGACATATTAATGCATAGGTAAAGATCAGACCAATTAAAGCCAGAAATAAAATTATTTAGCCTCAGAAAGTCTGCCTTGCGAAAACAATGTATTCGTTTGGATTTTTCTGATTTTTCTTCTATAACTCTACCCGTATCAAATGAAAGTTCGAATGTTGGGTGATATGGATCTTCAGGTTGCGTGAGTGGTGCTACTCTGGACAGAAACACACCTTCAGGCTTTGATACAAAACACAAATCAAGTAGGCGACCTAATGAATTTCGAACATGGTTTACTTGAGATAAAGAATATGTCAAGCAGGCCATCAATAAAATCATGCTGTGCTATAGGTAGTAAGACATTCTATCCATCCTCAGTGGACCAAGTAACTCCAGGTATATTAAAATCACCTAGAACTATCAACTGATCCCTATCGGAAAGCTTATTTGCAACGGACTTAATGACGGATAGGTGATTTAAATAATCAGGAAGTTCAGACAACGGCGGAATATATGAGCAAGTTATGTATATAAAGTTACCAGGAAGCGATAACTTTACACAAATAAATTCAATGGTATTGAATTAATCAAAAAATAACTGCTCAGACGGGAGGTTTGAATCAACTCCAATTAAGACTCCACCTCCCCTCTAGAGGGACGGTCATACCTATATATTGTGTACTTACCTGGAAAAACTTCGGAGCTAAAGATCTCCGGCTTTAACCAGGTTTCTGTGAACACAATAATATGAGATGCAAAGGAAAGGCTATCGGAATACAATTTAGTAAGTTTGCTGCGCAAACCTCTTGCATTCTGATAGGAAAGTATGAGGTTAGAAGTTAGTTTTTTGAAATTGGTACACAGGTTTGGCCTCGACTAGGAAGTTTTACTCCCACGGGCCCCTTCTTCTTTATCTTAGCCTCGAACTCTTTTACAACCATATTATCCGGCCAAAAGTCGCCCGAGCATATGGCTTCAAAAAGCTCGTTAGGGACAGTTATCTTGAAAGATGAAATGTCTCTAGCATAAGAAAAATTAAACTTTTCCACCTTTACACTATTACAATCGGCTTTAGTTTTGTCTTGTATATAAGACAATACATCAGAAGATGTTTGATCAGGGGAAAGCCGAGAAACGAAAATTTGTTTCTTGAGTGGAACCACTGAAAGGGATTTTGGTGGAGCAGACAATGCTTCTGCCAAACCAACTTGAGCCGGTTGTCCGGACTCAGTAGTCCCTTGTGGAGGAGATGCTATATTCTGAGAGATAGGTGGATCCACTAATTGTGAAACCACTACGGACAAATCGGAATTCTTAGAAGTCCCTGGTTGCATGCATTCTGAAACGGATTGTTCGGATACCGAATCTTTTTTAGCTGCCGATCTTAGCAACATTTGAGGGTTTGCTGAAATCGGCTGCTGATCCGCCGGAATGCTCTGTTGTTCTTTTGATTTCGGTTGCGGGGTGTTCCCCTTTTGCTCCTTACCACCAGCGGCCTTTTTGCGCTTAGGGGACTCTTCTAATAGCTTACGACTATTAAACTGCGAGTCCAGCGCAGAGAGGAGATCATCAGCTCGGCGAAAACTATCTCTAGCAACACCGAAACAGCTAATCAGCCCCATCAGGCCGCCTTTAGTTTGGCGCATGAACGATTTCATCTCGTTCGCAACCTCGACACAAGCATCACAACAAAACTGCAAATTGGGCCCCTTCGATAGGTCATCACTTGTCCGGCCAGTAAAACCGGCGCACTTGGTGTGCACCATATTTTCACACAGCCAGCAAGTCATATTCGACTGGTCAGCCCTGATTACGAGGCTGCATTTTTTGCAGAAGCAGACTAAAATTTGTATTATTCATTGTATTTATTGGGACCACTGTACCAAGAAAGCGAATTGAAATTTATAAGCGAGCAGTTATAAGTACCGCAAGAGCGCAGAAACTGCACGCTTAGAACTTTCAATGCAAAGAGAGCAAGAGAGCGGGAGCGTAACTAAGTTAAAGTGCATGCACAAAAGAGAAAACGGTGTGGATAAAAGAAAAGAAAACACAGATAAGAATTACGAAAATAAAACAATTAATTAGTATTAAATACGAAGTGCACTCGCGAAGCGAACGGAGTTTAAATTTACATATGTTTAAATAACGCGGAAGAAAATTTAAATTGACCGTTCACTTTGAAAGTAAGAGACTTATTCCCATAAGAGACTCTTCAGGCAGCTGAACATTTGCTTTACATTTGCTTTACACCTTCGAAATGTTTTTCAGCCAAACCCTGCAACTAATTCATTCGCACTACCGTCGCCGTCAATTGAATCTCAGATGGAGCCAATTCTGTTTCAATCAAATGAAGTTGCAAAAGAAATCAGCGAGCAATTGAAACCAAAAAAAGGCCCCAGGCGGTAATCAAATAACTCCCAAAATGTTAATCGACCTTCGAAATTGTGCAGTTGAGGTTATTTGTAAACTCTTTAACGGGATTACACGACTTGGGTATTTCCCAAAAAAATTGGAAAAATCGGTAATCATAATGATGATTAACAACAAAAATACGGACTGCATTCTTGACGTTGCACAGGCTTTCGACCGAGTCTGGCTTGATGGCCTTATACATAAAATCAGAACGATCCTTCCGGGGAACACTCACAGGATACTTGAATCGTATCTTTACAACAACCACCTAGACAGGGGACTTACATGGCGGAGACATATCGAAGCTAAGAAAATTCTCCTAAAACTAAAATCAAACAGTCTCCATTGGTTTATAAACGCGCGCTCCCTCCTCTGCCTGGACTTCAAGGTCCTGATCTACAATTCAACGCTTAAGCCAGTCTGGACCTACGGCTCCCAATTCTGGGGAAACGCAAGCAGCAGCAACATCGACATTATTCAGCGAGCACAATCAAAAATCCTGAGAACTATCACTGGGGCACCTTGGTATGTTCGGATCGACAACATCCATAGAGATCGTGGCATTCTACTCGTAAAGGATGAAATATCAAAACAAAAAGTGTTCTACCACACCAAGCTAACTTCTCATCCAAACCAGCTCGCCAGGGGCCTAGCAAGGGTTTCGAACCGGACCCGATTGCAAGGCAATGTCCTTCATGCTCAGCAATAGTTATTAGAGCCCCTAAATCTCGTCAGATAGTTTTTTTTTAATTTAAGATTATATTTACTTATTGTTAATTTCAAATCAGAGAAGATTTAATAAATAAAATGCAAATGTTAAAAAAAAAATGAAATATATGTACATATGCAAAAGCCCACACAGAAATACACAGAAGTATTCGATCAACCAAGGCAATTCATTCATCTCTATATAAAGCTATGAGTACGCTGCGGTCCCAGCACGCAGAGCCAAAACCACTGGTTAACAATATTAATATGCATTTTTATTACATTCTTCTAACTTTAAACTGATTTTCTAAGATTTATTGGGGCTCCCCAAGTGGCCCCAATAGCTTCCAATTGGAAAGAACGTCAATTTTTCTTTCAAAAATTCTGGACGCTAAACCGTTTAACCAATCGAATCCGTGTTTTCGCCCAAAAATAGTTTAAGACATTATAAATGTTTAAAAAATTTGACCGCTTAGATTTAAGGCTTTTTACTATTTTTAACACCCGTTCTAAAATTACAATTAAGCCAAAAATATCTTTAAGCATCGAAAAATGGCACTTCTAAACTGAGTATAAAAAATTCCTTCGGTAATGTTTTTCCTTAAGCTTTAGCGATTCATTTGGTTTCACCAAAGGTCTAGCTATCTTCTAAACAAAGAAACTAAACAAAAGGTCGATCTATTATTGAATTTAAGTGTCGCCATAAGCATCATACGTTTTCTGCCTGCATATTGCTATCTCACTCTGCTTTTACATACAATTTGCCAACAAATGATTCGGTCTCCCTCCCTCTCTCACTGCCTTGCATTTCCCTGCGCTTCCTTAAAAATATAAAATGAGCTTTAATACTGTTTTAATTTCTGTAGACTTTAGTTTACAGAAATTGGTGACCCACCATTACAAAAAATAATTCAAGTTGGTATAACTATATTTTCGCAAACCCAATACCAAATAGTTATTTCTTAAATATGTTCAAAAACAAATATACTCAAAAGAATGAAATATACATATGCAAAAGCCCACACAGAAATACACACTTATTCGATCAACCTTTATTAGATTTTTGAACACGCCACACAAGGATGGACCTTGTTTTCGTGTATTGACGAATTATTTCTAAAGATCCCAAAAAAAGCGGGTAACGGGTGCTCCATTCTTGGCAAATCAGGTGTGGTCATATCCAATCAAAAGTTAATAAGAATGTGTAATTACAGAAGACGACCGTGTCTGTCACGGCCGAGAATCCATAAACAAAGGCGACGGTCTAAGGTAACTCCGAGGTACGTCACCTTATCTTCGCGCTTGAGCCTATTCCCATCAATGAAAGGCTACGCGAACGGCCAGGGCGGAGAGCAAAAGTGGCATGCTGCGTTTTGTCAACATTAGGCGCAATGTTCCATCGAGAGGCCCAGCACTCAAATTCGTCTACGAATGTCTGGACACGTCGGGACGCAGACGTAGTGGTGCTACCAGCTGCAAGAAATGCAGTGTCATCTGCATATGTGGCCAGGAGTGTACCACGAGCAACTGTGTATTGGAAGATCCGAAGTGTAAATTGTGTACAGGACCGGACCAAGGACGCTTCCCTGGAGAACACCAGCACGAATTGGGCGAAGTCCAGAACGGTGTCCACGAATATCAACAGCAAACTCCCTATTTTCTAAGAACGATACTATGAGATTCCAGAGCCTTTCAGGCAAAAGCGGCATTTGCTTGTAGAACAGTCCTTCATGCCAAACCCTGTCAAAGGCCTGTCGAACGTCAAGAAAAACGGCTGAGCAGTATTTGTGGTCTTCGAAAGCACCCAGAACAGGGTTAAGTACTCTGTGTACTTGCTCGATAGCACTATGGCGGCTACGGAATCCAAACTGGTGGTTCGGAAGTGCGTCTTCAAAGGCGTTAATAGCTAAAAGTCTACTAAGCATGATCCGCTCAAAAATCTTGGAGAAAGTGGACAGCAAACTAGTCGGCCTATAAGATTCCTTTTTTGCCACCATTGTGACTAATGCTCGTTTCCAAGGTGATGGAAAATAACCAAGGTCCAGGCAAGCATTAAATAGAAGACAGAGCTGTGCAATGACAGAGCTAGGCAGAGCCTTTGCAACTTTGCCATCAATCGCGTCCATGCCAGGAGATTAGTAGTAACCAGTCGCTTTATATGACCAAGTACCTCATCTTTGTCTACTGGACGGACAGTAACAGGAGGGCCAAATGAAAGACCTAACCTAGAGATTGTAGTCTGGACTTCTTCGCTTGTTGCAAATTCAAATGGAGTAAAGCGATTTTCAAGATCATCAGCAAATACTTCAGTAATCTTAGAATCACTTTGGCCCAAGTCCCATCATCACGTTTAAGGGAAAACCTCTGAAGCGGCTGTCTTTTAAGGTTGCGGGTGCATTTCCAGAGCGCAAATCCGTGATTCTGGTTAGGATCAATTGCACTGAGCTTGTCTATAAAAAATTCGGACTTGGCCGAACGGAGGACTTTCCTTAGCTCTGATACAGTAGCCTTCCACCTTGCCATACCGATGGTATGACTCGTCCTCATCCAGACACGGCGAAGTGCATGACCTTTTCTGGCCAAGGTAGCAATTTCTGGCTTTGAATAAGCCCAAGATGGGGGAGGAATAGGTATACTTCTAGGAGGAGGGGCAGCTTGATGGATCTGTTCAACTAAGACCTCAGCAAAGGAATCTACGTCGTCCACAGAAAGAAGAGAAGGTTGCTCCTGAGTCAGAGCAGTAAGTTGCGCACTGAATCTTTTAAGTACCGAGCCCCGGGGAAGAAGCCTGGATTTGGTGACGATCGTATAGGCAGCCACGCAAAAATATATTAGGAGCGGAATATGATCAGAGGAAAGTCCCGGGCACTATGAGATTGTAAGGTGGTTGCACGGGATGCCTTTGTACACAGCAAAATCAATGGCCGTCGGGAGGTGATCATTGATCCAAGGAAAATGAGGGGGTCCGCCAGTAGCCAAAATCTGCATATTTGAGTCAGCAATAACTGACATCAGGGTTTTTCCCCGAGGGCATGATCGCCTGCACCCCCAGAAACTGTGGTGCGCATTCCAATCCCCTCCAATGAGAAAGCGGCTACCTACAGAGCCAAACAGATGCAGATATTCATCAGTCGTCCAAGAAAGGCGGTGACCAGGTGGACAGTAAACAGCACCAAATAAAATTCTGCAAAACCCAGATAAACGATATTTATACCGTAATTAGTCATCGCAATGCGTTGACCCTGATGGTATGGCATGCTTAGAAATCACATTTGTAGTGTGGTCGTCATTACTGACATCATTTGATCAAAGCGTAACAACAACTTATCGATTGCTGCCGCTTGGGCTGTCGCAGCATCCTCTTGTAGCTTCCTTAATCCATTAATAAATTCCAGAAGCCTGTCCTGAGAAGGTTGTACAATCGAAGAGGTCTTTTCACTTGGATGTGAATTAGACGCTGGTGAAATCTGACTTGAGGATGCAGAAGGACGCGTAGTAAACCAAGCATTTTGAGCCGGGGGCGTGGCATGCTTAAAAGTACGTTTTTGAGTGGGTCTACGCTCTACAGAACCAGTGGGCTTACATCCTTCAATAGCCTCTAAATAGGCAGGACATCGACGGGAAGATGCACTTTGATTAGAACCACAGTTAATGCACTTGAGTTGTTCGTCTTTTATGGCCAAGCACCCCTCCTTGTCTTTTGTCTCATCGTCAACAGCACATCTGGCACACTTTGGCAAGAGTGAGCAAAAGTTTTTTGAATGTCCAAATTCTTGATATCGGAAATACCTTAAAGGACCCTTTCTTTGAAGCTGCGGTTCCACTTTAACCACCTGGTAGTCAATTATCTGGATATCATTTAAATTTTTGTTGTTTCTAGCTGGTTCCAGCTCAACAAAGAATATATCCCGGTTCGCCTTCCCATTTTCACCAGGGGGGTTGAATACATTCCGAGGGTTGTGTCCCAGAGCTTTAAGTTTTGCAGTAATTTCGGCTATTTCAGTGGAAGCGTGAAGTCCCTTGATGACGACTCGAAAGGCTCGTTCATTTTTAAACTGAAAAGTGCGGACTGGAATTCCATTATCCTTGAAAAGCTTCTGGACTACACGGTAAACATTGCCGTCATCCACAGTAATCCTACAGGAAGATTTACCAGTTGTCTTGAGGCGAAAACCATTGGTCACAGAAGATAGTAATGAAATTAGTTGCCTAAAATCAGTGATTCCCCTCAAAAGGAAGGGTGGCGGACGGGGATCACGTTTCTTGGTTTTAGCTTGAGAAGAGGCATTGCGTGGGGACACCGAATGCAAGCTAGCTTCAACAGGCTCAGACAAACCATGACCAAGTTTAGAGGTGCTGATTGATTCAATAATATGAGTGGAAGTCATTGTATCATCATCATCATCGTCAGACAAAATAGCAAAGCTATTGTTCTTTACTAAGTAGGTAAAGTCTTCAAGTCTTAAGATTGTGATTGTATGGTCATGCCAGAGGCTGGAGCTTGAGGACGTTTATGGTCGCCAAACAGGGTTTGGCAGCGATGATTTGTTGATATTACTACCTCCGAGTATGTCAAGATTTCGTCTTTTCCTTAGGTTATTTACCTGAGTAAAGCGTTCTTCATCGGCAGCATTCTTACTAATCCACTTGGGGGTAAAAATGGTCATAGTCGGGACAGATGAGGTGTCTGAATAATTGGAATCATCAAATTCATCCGAAGAATCTGAGAGGCACCTATTGGCATCAAAGGCAGTCGCCTTTGCATTCCTAGAGGCATTCATAACAGCTACTTTAGCAGCTTCGTCTGTATTGACTGGTGGTCGCGTAACTTGGTCCTTAGCAAAGACCGAGTGCTTAGCCACATAAGACTCATGATTAGTTTCACGACAACCTTTCGTCGAGATGGCTTGAAATTGGAAGGCATCTTTTTTGGGAACTATTCCAGCATTTAACATTGTTCTTGCGTAATGAACTAAGAAAATAAAGAAGAAGAAAGTTACCGAAGGCAAGGCCGCCAAATGTTTTGTTAAGTCAAAAAACAGAATTTTGTATAAAACTTTTTTTTTTTTTAAATACGGGAGCTCTCAAAATAAACACAACCGGTTAGTCTGTCACATAAGTCGAGACTGATTCGATCAACCAAAGGAATTCATTCATCTCTCATATAAAGCTATCAGTAAGAAAACTGGGAATCAACGCACAGCCAAAACCACTATTTAATAATATTAATATGCATTTTTATTACATTCTAATAACTTTAAACTGATTTGCTAAGATTTATTGGGGCTCCCCAAGTGCCCCAATCGCTTCCAATTGGAAAAAAGGTCAATTTTCCTTTCAAAAATTCTGGACGCTAAACCGTTTTACCAATCGAATCCGTGTTTTCGCCCAAAAATAGTTTAAGACATTATAAATGTTTAAAAATTTTACCGCTTAGATTTAGACTTTTTTCTATTTTTAAAACCCGTTCTAAAATTACAATTTAGCCATATTCAAACGTCGAGAAATGACACTTCTAAACTCAGTATCAAAAAATCCTTTGGTAAAGTTTTACCTTAAGCTTTAACGATTCTGAAGAAAATCGAAACGAAAAGAATTAATTATTAATAATTGAGAATGCCGAAAAGTGAAAAGACTAGGCTTGGCTGCTGCAAAATGGGGAAGGAGAAAACACAAGACTGGCCGATTCGATGTTCAAAATTCCATAACTTTATTGTGCCCAGCAGAGCAGTTTTGTGTGAGCCTTTGCAGGCCCGCTGAATCTGATCGTAGTATTGGCGTTGAGCATAACGCTGTTGGGCTCTCTTAAGCTGTTACTTATGTCTATCTTAACATAAACTTCATAATTAGCGTTCTGCGTTTCAACATTCCGGCCACCTTGAAACCCTTCCTTCAATATAATGGGAGTGCAGCCAACTTCTGAATAGGACGATTAAATACGCCTGTTGCGGTCTTGATTTCGGACACTCGAATTTTGCCATCGGCCCCTGCCGCCACGCTGATGACCCTTCCGGTAATCCAACGCTGGGGTGGAGTGTTGTTATCGTGGATGATTACCAAGGCTCCGACCTCCAGATTGGGCGATGTAGTTTGCCACTTGGTTTTGCGCTGAAGGCTGTGGACATACTCCTTGGACCTCGCCTGCCAGAACCGCTGTTTGAGCGTGGAAAGCAGTTGCCACCTCTTTGAGAACCTGAAACCTCTCGTTGGTGCGTCTGGCTCGCGAACGAAGGGCCCTGCCCTGGAGTGAGCGCCTCCCCCCCGTTGGGTTGGAGTCAGAGGCCGAGAATTGAGCACGGCATCGGTGTCTGCCAGAAAAGCCCTGACCTCGGCTTCGGTTAGGGACGCGTCTGCGACTTGACGCACGAGAATCTCCTTCGCTGACTTCACAGCCGCCTCCCACAAACCGCCAAAGTGCGGTGCTCGTGGTGGGATGAACCTCCACTCGATGCCCTTCTCCACGACGAACAGTTGAAACTGTGACTGCTGATCCTGGAAGGCCCTCTGAAGACTTCTCAGCTCGTTACTGGCTCCCACGAAGTTCGTCGCGTTGTCGGAATGTACTCGATGCGGTACGCCACGTCTTGTGATGAAGCTTTTAAAGGCCAAAAGAGAAGAGTCAGTCGAAAAATTTGTAACGAGTTCCAGGTGAACAGCCTTGGAAGCAAAACAGACAAATACAGCAATATACATCTTAATTGGGTGCCGTCCTCGAATACGCAACGATAAATTGATAGGACCAAACAAATCTACGCCACAAATATGAAACCTATCCGCAGGCAGATTTCCCATAATTTGGTTCATCAGAACAGGCTTACATATATCTAATAATATGCATTTTCGAACCACCCGAGTGCATTCTCTGCGAGCATTTATTACCCAGATTTCTTGCCGAAGAAGACCGATCATCGTTTTTACATTTACGTGACAATTTCTCAAATGCAAATTTCGCAGATACAAATCAACAATTTGGTTCTTAACAGGGAGTAATATCGGAAATTTTGCATTTTCTGAAATAGGTGCATGCAAGAGTCTACCTCCCACCCGAATTAGCAAAAATCTTCTACCAGCTTCAGAAAACTTTTGTATGAAGAGCGTCATGATCTGCAAACTTGGTTGTAAAACATGTCCTTTTTTAATTTTCTTGTACTCTTCTATAAAGACATTTTTATACCCGTTAGCACGGTAAACATTGCCGTCATCCACAGTAATCCTACAGGAAGATTTACCAGTTGTCTTGAGGCGAAAACCATTGGTCACAGAAGATAGTAATGAAATTAGTTGCCTAAAATCAGTGATTCCCCTCAAAAGGAAGGGTGGGGGACGGGGATCACGTTTCTTGGTTTTAGCTTGAGAAGAGGCATTGCGTGGGGACACCGAATGCAAGCTAGCTTCAACAGGCTCAGACAAACCATGACCAAGTTTAGAGGTGCTGATTGATTCAATAATATGAGTGGAAGTCATTGTATCATCATCATCATCGTCAGACAAAATAGCAAAGCTATTGTTCTTTACTAAGTAGGTAAAGTCTTCTTGACTTGAAGATTGTGATTGTATGGTCATGCCAGAGGCTGGAGCTTGAGGACGTTTATGGTCGCCAAACAGGGTTTGGCAGCGATGATTTGTTGATATTACTACCTCCGAGTATGTCAAGATTTCGTCTTTTCCTTAGGTTATTTACCTGAGTAAAGCGTTCTTCATCGGCAGCATTCTTACTAATCCACTTGGGGGTAAAAATGGTCATAGTCGGGACAGATGAGGTGTCTGAATAATTGGAATCATCAAATTCATCCGAAGAATCTGAGAGGCACCTATTGGCATCAAAGGCAGTCGCCTTTGCATTCCTAGAGGCATTCATAACAGCTACTTTAGCAGCTTCGTCTGTATTGACTGGTGGTCGCGTAACTTGGTCCTTAGCAAAGACCGAGTGCTTAGCCACATAAGACTCATGATTAGTTTCACGACAACCTTTCGTCGAGATGGCTTGAAATTGGAAGGCATCTTTTTGGGAACTATTCCAGCATTTAACATTGTTCTTGCGTAATGAACTAAGAAAATATAGAAGAAGAAAGTTACCGAAGGCAAGGCCGCCAAATGTTTTGTTAAGTCAAAAAACAGAATTTTGTATAAAACTTTTTTTTTTTTTAAATACGGGAGCTCTCAAAATAAACACAACCGGTTAGTCTGTCACATAAGTCGAGACTGATTCGATCAACCAAAGGAATTCATTCATCTCTCATATAAAGCTATCAGTAAGAAAACTGGGAATCAACGCACAGCCAAAACCACTATTTAATAATATTAATATGCATTTTTATTACATTCTAATAACTTTAAACTGATTTGCTAAGATTTATTGGGGCTCCCCAAGTGCCCCAATCGCTTCCAATTGGAAAAAAGGTCAATTTTTCTTTCAAAAATTCTGGACGCTAAACCGTTTTACCAATCGAATCCGTGTTTTCGCCCAAAAATAGTTTAAGACATTATAAATGTTTAAAAATTTTACCGCTTAGATTTAGACTTTTTTCTATTTTTAAAACCCGTTCTAAAATTACAATTTAGCCATATTCAAACGTCGAGAAATGACACTTCTAAACTGAGTATCAAAAAATCCTTTGGTAAAGTTTTACCTTAAGCTTTAACGATTCTGAAGAAAATCGAAACGAAAAGAATTAATTATTAATAATTGAGAATGCCGAAAAGTGAAAAGACTTGGCTTGGCTGCTGCAAAATGGGGAAGGAGAAAACACAAGACTGGCCGATTCGATGTTCAAAATTCCATAACTTTATTGTGCCCAGCAGAGCAGTTTTGTGTGAGCCTTTGCAGGCCCGCTGAATCTGATCGTAGTATTGGCGTTAAGCATAACGCTGTTGGGCTCTCTTAAGCTGTTACTTATGTCTATCTTAACATAAACTTCATAATTAGCGTTCTGCGTTTCAACATTCCGGCCACCTTGAAACCCTTCCTTCAATATAATGGGAGTGCAGCCAACTTCTGAATAGGACGATTAAATACGCCTGTTGCGGTCTTGATTTCGGACACTCGAATTTTGCCATCGGCCCCTGCCGCCACGCTGATGACCCTTCCGGTAATCCAACGCTGGGGTGGAGTGTTGTTATCGTGGATGATTACCAAGGCTCCGACCTCCAGATTGGGCGATGTAGTTTGCCACTTGGTTTTGCGCTGAAGGCTGTGGACATACTCCTTGGACCACGCCTGCCATAACCGCTGTTTGAGCGTGGAAAGCAGTTGCCACCTCTTTGAGAACCTGAAACCTCTCGTTGGTGCGTCTGGCTCGCGAACGAAGGGCCTGCCCGATTAGCAGGTGCCCTGGAGTGAGCGCCTCCCCCCCGTTGGGTTGGAGTCAGAGGCCGAGAATTGAGCACGGCATCGGTGTCCGCCAGAAAAGCCCTGACCTCGGCTTCGGTTAGGGACGCGTCTGCGACTTGACGCACGAGAATCTCCTTCGCTGACTTCACAGCCGCCTCCCACAAACCGCCAAAGTGCGGTGCTCGTGGTGGGATGAACCTCCACTCGATGCCCTTCTCCACGACGAACAGTTGAAACTGTGACTGCTGATCCTGGAAGGCCCTCTGAAGACTTCTCAGCTCGTTCCTGGCTCCCACGAAGTTCGTCGCGTTGTCGGAATGTACTCGATGCGGTACGCCACGTCTTGTGATGAAGCTTTTAAAGGCCAAAAGAGAAGAGTCAGTCGAAAAATTTGTAACGAGTTCCAGGTGAACAGCCTTGGAAGCAAAACAGACAAATACAGCAATATACATCTTAATTGGGTGCCGTCCTCGAATACGCAACGATAAATTGATAGGACCAAACAAATCTACGCCACAAATATGAAACCTATCCGCAGGCAGATTTCCCATAATTTGGTTCATCAGAACAGGCTTACATATATCTAATAATATGCATTTTCGAACCACCCGAGTGCATTCTCTGCGAGCATTTATTACCCAGATTTCTTGCCGAAGAAGACCGATCATCGTTTTTACATTTACGTGACAATTTCTCAAATGCAAATTTCGCAGATACAAATCAACAATTTGGTTCTTAACAGGGAGTAATATCGGAAATTTAGCATTTTCTGAAATAGGTGCATGCAAGAGTCTACCTCCCACCCGAATTAGCAAAAATCTTCTACCAGCTTCAGAAAACTTTTGTATGAAGGGCGTCATGATCTGCAAACTTGGTTGTAAAACATGTCCTTTTTTAATTTTCTTGTACTCTTCTATAAAGACATTTTTATACCCGTTACTCGTAAAGTATATTCGTGCAAAAGTATGTAACAGGTAGAAGGAAGCGTTTCCGACCCTATAAAGTATATTCTTGTTCAGGATCACTAGCCGAGTCGATGTAGCCATGTCCGTCTGTCCATCTGTCTGTCTGTCCATATGAACACTGAGATCTCGGAAACTATAAAAGCTAGAGGATTGCCATTTTGCATGTTGTTTATAGGAGTTCCTACGCAGCGCAAGTTTGTTTCAAAATGGTGCCACACCCCCTCTGACGACCACAAGCCACAAGCTGTGGCCACAGTTTTGATGCTATATTGAAAATGTTAATTGATATGTATTTTTTTCGTCAATACCTATTGATTGGCTTAATAAAAGCTTGCCACAAACCTATTAAACGCTTAAGCCTGGCTAGCGCCTACATTTCCGCCTTTCATGGCCCGTGGTATCAATAGCGCCATCTATCGGATGACTTTGGAACAGCTGGCCAAGGTGCTTAACAGAGTCAACGTTAATTCTTGATAAGGATTTATATTAAAGTAAATTGCGATGGTTTTCATTTGTCAATACCGAATTATATCCCAAGAACTATGCAAATCAAATCTAGTTAGCCAAATTGGAGGTCTGAGTCCAACAATGGCGTATGTGTGTATGTATGTAAGCATATACATATGTGTTTATTTGCATTGTACACAGTTGCAATTGCCCGGCAAAGATAATTCCTTTCAAAGAAAGCTATTCGCTATACCCGTTACTCGTGTTGTGCAAACATTTAGGCGGTTATGTCCTTTGCCCAGCTGCAAACTATTCTGCTCTCGCTTTAGTCTACGACTAACCATCGTATGTGATCTCTCTTCTCGTCTGCGATTTCGATTTTTGTCAGTTTTGCCTCCCTTAACGTAAACTATCCAGAATCCATTTTTACTTGCATTTTTGTAAACTCGATAAACTCATTTTTCTGTGCTTAAAACTAACGTAAATTTTGTAAACAAATTGTTAAGCGGTCGCGAGTTGTTGCTGCCTCTGCCGATTTGCTGCCGACGTCGCTGCCGTTGTTTGCTGTCCCTTTTAACGTAGATTTTGTTAATAATAATAAAAGATTAAGTCTTTTTCAAGACTTACTCTTAAATTGATATAATATCAATATTTTTAAAATTTGCAAATTTTTAACGTAATTCATTTTTTGCCGCTCTGCCCCTTTTAACGTAGATTTGTTAATAATAGTTATAGTATAGTATATATATATTATAGTATTTAACTTTTGCAACTTATTAAAGTAATTCTTTTTCAACCGCTCTGCCCCTTTTTACCCGTATATAAATAAAAGAATTCAGCCTTTTTTAAGGCTTATTCTTATATTTCTATACATTTACGTATTTTTTTCGGACGTTGATGCACTAAGATCAGCGCAAACAAGTGGCCCTTACGACACCAAGCAGTGCTTGTTACGCGCGGAGCCTTATAGGCGTAAAAACGAGATCACGAGAAAATAAAAAAAATGTGGAAGCGGACAGACTAAGAATAAAAAAAACAAGATCACGAGAAGTTAAAAAAATGTAGAAGCGGACAGACTAAGAATAAAAATACGTACGAGACTAAATACTAATACTAATTTTGTGCTAAGTAAGATAAAATTAATGCTTTTAAGCTTGGCAAAGAGTCGGTAGTAGAAATAATGTGGTATAGTCTATTATAGTCGTTACACAGTACTCTAAACGATTCATGCATATCAAAGTTAGTTCTACTATGTAAGAGGAACATAGTTCCTGGTAATTCTATTAGGCACGGAGAAGCTTATGCGACCCAGTAACTCGGGACTCTCCACATCCCCGTGAATAAGTTTATAGATAAAAGTTGTGCCAAGCATATTTTAAGACTTACACTTATAATTATATTATTTATATAATTTATATTAACTATATTATATTATAAAATTTATATTATATAAATATAAGAATTTATCTTTTTTAAAGCTTTATTTTTATATTTCTATTAATATACCTAATCAGCGTATATAATCGTAGTAGTCATATAAATTGAAGATTTTCAAAAATGCCTCGTTTGAATAGACCCACTGCATCTCAGCGGGCTAGGAACCAATTTTTGAGAAATAGGGAGAAGGGAAAATTCAGTAACCAGGAATTCAGAGCAGGGTGTAAATACAGCGTCTCGTAGGTCAAGACGCTTGAATCCGCACACTAGTGCGGGTGAGCAGG
Source organism: Drosophila fuyamai (assembly GCA_018153365.1). Taxonomy (NCBI): domain Eukaryota; kingdom Metazoa; phylum Arthropoda; class Insecta; order Diptera; family Drosophilidae; genus Drosophila; species Drosophila fuyamai. The sequence goes on along the minus strand of JAECXW010000413.1, from coordinate 1,042,688 downwards.
AAGCAGATACTGCAAGATGTGGGGAAATTCGCTCGAACCCCGTTCTTTGGGCGGGTGAGCAAGAAGCAGATACTGTAAGACGTAGGGAAATTCGCTTGGATCCCGTTCTTCGTGCCGGAGAGCAAGCAGCCGAAACTTGGCGTCGCGTTATTTGGCGAAGAAACACCGATGAAAGAGCTACAGAGCAGGTTTTTAAATCCGCTGACCATCGGTTAAGGCGCTTGGATCCCGCTTTACGTGCGAGTCAGCAGGCAGCCGATACTCGGCGTCGCGCTATAAGGCGACAAGTTAGAGAAGTCCGATCTACCGAGCAAGTTAGTAATACGGCACACCATCGGTTAATGCGCTTGGATCCCGATCTGCGTGCGAGTCAGCAAGCAGCCGATACTCGGCGTCGCGCTATAAGGCGACAAGTTAGAGAAGTCCGAGCTACCGAGCAAGTTAGTAATACGGCATACCATCGGTTAAGGCGCTTGGATCCCGTTCTGCGTGCGAGTCAGCAAGCAGCCGATACTCGGCGTCGCGCTTTAAGGCGACAAATTAGGCAAGTCCGAACTACAGAGCAGGTCCGACATACTGCTGACCGTTCGGAAAGGCGCTTGGATCCTGATTTCCGTGCGGGTGAACAAGCAGCCGATGCTCGGCGTCGTTCTCTGAGGCGGTTGGATGCTACGTATCGTTCGGGTGAGCAAGAAGCAAATACCCTGCAACGAGCGCAGGATTGCTTATTGCAAAGAGCGCAGGATAGGTTTAGGAGAGCTACGGCTAGGAGTTTTAGGGAACGTAGGGCCGTCGAGCAGGCGAGAAATACACTGGCTCGACGAAGTGCTCGTATAGCTGCTCGACTAGCAACTATCGATGCCATTCCAAATATTAGTCAGAGAGTTGGTCAGTATAGAAGCCTCAGTGGCAATAGGGATGCAGAACACCTTCGGAACGCAAACCGAAGTCAGGAGATTCGACTTGATTTATCCAAGGGAAATAGGACTCCTACAAATATACCTATTGGATTGGATGCTCACATAGCCAAATTCAATAGGTTAGTAAAACTTGGCCCCGATCAGATTTGCTTCTGCTGCAAGTGATTGTGGTTCCCCAAGCAAATACGTAAGCTTTCTAGAGCCTATTTGGAAGAAATATGCGAGTTTAAGGAAGAGATTTACCAGAATGCAAGCCAGCTTGCTGTGACTGGGGAATCCTTTAAGTTCTGTGACACATCCACGGCAATATAAAAGCCGGAAGAAAGCCCAAAGGTGCCATTTCCAACGGCCTAGACTTCCCAGAAATTCCTCATTCCTTGAGGGGGCTTACTCCGTTGGAGGAGCGACTGATTTCACCTCGCCTTCCATTTATGATAATTAAGTCGATAGGTCATGAGCGTCAGAGTGCAATAAAAGGAGCTGTTGTAAATGTCCCCATTCCGCTTAGCAACATCGTGACGTCCCTTCCACGAGCTTTCCACGAGGCAGAGATTGTACAGCTCCACCTCAAGCGAAGAATGGAGTACGGACATGATTTCATGGCAGAGACCATTAGGCCTTCCAAAATTGCTGACGCCAACAGGTACTTAGTTAGTACAGAGCTTTACAGAAAGCACAATGTGTCAGTGAACGACAGTGGATCTCTGATTACATCTGAAACTGTTCCATTCGTTGCTTCTCAAGCGGACTTAGCCTTTGTATAGGGACAACTAGCCATCCAGCAGGAGGATATGAAAACTTGGAGGCGGGAAATGAAGAAGCCGAAAAGCTAAATCCTAGAGGACAGGAAACTCAGCTTGAGAATAACCAGGCACGCAATGTAGGAATTCCGAGAATCACAATGGCTCCAGGTGAGGGCCAAAAGCCTCTCGACGTGATTCTCGATGTCGACTCCGAAGAATTGGCGTTCCCAAGCATTTATGCTGGCGTCCACAGACCATCTTCGGGAAGTTATACAACCATAGTTAGATCAGAGCTTAGGAACGTAGATTGAAGAGGTTGTAGAGCTGACAAGTTGTTCTTCAATTATAAGAAGTTGGAATTGTTGAAAATTCGAAACAATATTTCAACTTGCCTACGTAAGCGGAGCGCTTCTAGCGCGATAACTGCCGCCAACGTACTCGAAGAAGCTTTTATGGGAAACTTAATTTCCCATGATGACGGATATCGAATTCTTAAGGACATTCGCACGTCTCTTGCTCACTGGGAAGATGAGAAGAAGAAAGTCATGTCTATGATTCGCCAATTTGGTTTGCCAACTTTCTTTATAACTCTGTCGGTCGCAGAAACTAGGTGGCCAGAGCTGCTAGTACTGCTCAAGCGCAGTATTGACATTAGTGAAGCTTTGAACTTACAGTTTAAAGAAAAGCGCGGCTGATCAGAACTGACCCAGTGACATGTGCTAGGTATTTCGATTATAGGTATAGGGAAGTTCTAAAGCGCATAAAGAAGCCGGGGGGAGTCTTTGGAAGTAACTTTGTTACTACCTATTATTGGCGAGTTGAGTTTCAACAGAGAGGTTCCCCTCACATTCACGGCATGTTTTGGCTGAAAGACGCCCCGGAAGTGGATTTCAACAGTGAAGAATCTATTGCTAGTGTAGTAGCCTTCATTGATCAGTTTGTAACTGTGGATGTTACAAACACAGATTTGGCTCCGTATATTGAATACCAAAAGCATAAGCACGGGCATTCGTGCCTTAAAAAGGTGCGCGACTCCGTTTGTCGATTCGGTATTCCATACCCCCAATGCCCCGCACGGAAATATTGAAGCCACTTCCCGAAGAAACTCCCAATTTGTCTCTTCATCACGAAAACTATCAGAAAATTCGCAGTCTTTTACTTCGCGATCAATCCGAGGATTTGATTAGCCATCTTAGCATATTCGAAAATTTTCTTTCTCACGATGAGGTGAGCCTCAGTTAGGAGGACTTTATATATTCTATTAGGTCTAGTTTGAAAAAAACACAGAATTTTCTGAAGAGAACATTTGCAGAAATTCAAGTTAACGCCTATAATAAACACATTATTTCAATGCAAAGGGCAAATATATCCAGTTAATTTTTTACCCTTTTGCGTGCTGTAGCTACATAATTAATTACATTAACAAGTCTCAAAGGGGTATTTCGAAGTTAATGCGCGAAGCAGCTAATGACATTCGAACAGGCAACTCAAGCATTCGCCAAAAGCTACAGTATCTCGGTCACAAGTTTATTTCGGGCACTGAGATCTCTGCTCAGGAGGCCGTATATTGTTGTATGAGATTGGCGTTGTCAGATACAAGCAATAAATGCGTGTTCATAAGCACCTTCCCTCCAGAACAACGAGTTCGTATGCTTAGAAGCTTAAAAGCGTCCTACAAAATATGCCTCAGGATTCCACTGACATCTTTCAGAAAGGTTTGCTGGACAGATACGAACAAAGACCAGATTTCCATGACGGCCTGTGTTTAGCCGATTTTGCTGCAAATTACGAGTATCGCACTTCGCGATGGTAGTGGAGTTATTAGGGAAAGAAACCAGCCGAGTATCATTAGGTATAGCCCCTTTAATATTAATTCTGATAGGCCCAACTATTTTAGAGCATTAGTTATGCTATATTCTCCATGGAGAGATGAACAGGTAGAATTGTTTCAGAGAAATTGTGAGGAGTTTTATCATGAGCACGAGGAGGCTATTAAAGCCAACTTTGATAGGTTTAAGGCCATTGACAGCTCAGAAGACGCGCTCAGAAGGGCCATGGAGGCTCAGGAAAGTAGCGAGGAAAATGTAGATTAGGAGGCCGCAGTTAATGAGGAGTTTAGGGCCTTAGCTTTTCCAAAAATATCTTTTCAAATCAATGTTTTAAACTTAGACGACCGTGTTCAGGAAGTAGATCCGGATAGCAATATTCGCATAATAAAGCTCCCGCCAATTATTTTTCCTGAAAATTTAGCCACCTTAGTTAGGTCTCTTAATTTAAAGCAAAAAACTTTCCTTACGCATGTCTTGCACAATGCAAGGAGAAATGCTAGTTTCCATGAGTTCAGGTGTCGGCACGAGTAGACTTATATCCACCTTATCCCAGTCCCTTTCCAAGGAGTGTAATGTTAAAATACTGCTGTGTGCTCCCACAAGCAAAGCTGCTTTTGGAATCGGAGGCTCCACTCTCCATTCCATGTTCTCTCTCCCTGTAAATCAGGCTGGGTCTGCATTTAGGAGTTTAAGCCCGGATCTGTTAAATACGCTGCGTTCAAGATTTATTGATCTTAAAGTTCTTGTAATAGACGAAATTTCGTGTTTTCCCATCTGAACTCTCGCCTTAAGCAAATTTTCTCCAACGTTGATACTCCCTTCGGAGGCATTTCGGTCATCGTGTTCGGCGATCTTAGGCAATTGCGGCCAGTTTGTGATCGTTGGATTTTCCAGCCGCCGTCGCATGATCCATACAGCGCTATATTTGGATCCCACCTCTGGAGTCCTTTTAGATTTTTCGAGCTCACATAGATAATGCGACAGCGAGATGACCAGCCGTTTGCAATAGTACTCAACAACATGGAGTCCGGCCAAATGTCGTCTGAAGATATTGTCCTAATTAGAGGCCGCACTTTCGTAGAAAGTCAGATTCCAAATGACGCCAATCACCTTTTTTCAAGCAATCAGGACACAGACCGATTTAATAGGGAGAAGCTTAGCTCGATTCCCACTGATCAGTTCATTTCGGAAGCCATTGACTCTGTAAAATCTGCACATATTAGCTCAGAGCAGGGGAACAGATGTCTGGAACAAGCTAGGGCATTAAAAACATCTGAGACACAAGGTTTGTGTACATCGCTCATTTTAAAAACTACTGCTAAATACATGATGACGGTCAATGTAGACACATCAGATGGTCTCGTAAACGGAGCCACTAGTGTCCTTAGGGAGATAGGTTTCAACACGTCCAATTCTCCAAACATTCTTTGGATACAATTTTTAGATGACAGTATAGGAGTAGCTGCACGATCAAAACGCAGTCATCGCCAAGAGGCTTCATGGACCCCAGTAGTTAAGATCATAAAAAGCTTTCAGATTATTTCTAACCAGGCCACAAACATTGACCGAAAGCAGTTTCCAGTGGTACCTGCAGAAGCAATAACTATTCACAAAAGTCAAGGCGCTACATACAGCAAAGTGGTGGTTCACACTAGTCCTAGCATGCAGAGAGCTGCGCTGTAAGTAGCCTGTAGCAGAGCCACAAGTGCAGCAGGTCTCTATATTATTGGAGCTTTCGTCCCCCCAAGATCCGCCCAGGAATCGCCTTCCGAGGAAGAGCTCCTAGAACTGCATTCCGCTAAGTTACTGAGTACGTATTTCGATTGTTTACTCAATAGTCCGAACCTTCATGTCTTTTTCCATAATACGGAAAGCTTGCACTGCCACATTAGCGATGTACGTTCCGATCAGCTAATGCTTAAGTCTTCCATTCTGTACTTCCTTGAGGCTTCCACATACATACTCAAATGAAGCATACGACATTCCTGGCTTCGCCACAGCAGTGCGACTAGATTGCCTGTCAGTAGCTAACGGAGCTCTACAAAAAAGAGGCATTCTCGTATTCGTTCGAAACGAACTCTTTGAGAATGTCAGTCTTTGTTCAAGTGGTCGCTTTTTGGCTAATTCCCCAAACTTAGCCTCTCTAGTGTTCGAGTTTGCCATCTTTAGGTACCAGTCTTTAGGTATTGTAGTTATTTATAAAAGTCCGACCTATCCGTTGTTTGTTTGAAACAGAGTCTAAGGAGTTATTTCAGCCGCACACATTTTTAAATAGTAATAGTTTAGTGTTAGGAGATTTCAATTTATGCCTTCACTCCATCTCTGGCTGCTGTAGGAGATTTTTCGATTTTCTAGCAGATGTAAAAGGGTTAGTTCGTTGCTAGATTTGGACTCGACGACAACCAATTGCAATACGCATATTGATTGGGCGTTTTCAAATATTTTCGATAATAGGGCCACTGCGCGTACATTTGAGACTACATATAGCTACCACAGTGGTATATTAGTTAGCGTTAGGGGGGCTGAGTAGGTAGGGAAAATTGTATATATTATATTTATAGTATGTATATATTTAAATTAAACAAAAAACAAAAACCCAAAAAATAAAAATAAATAAATAGTTGCATGCACAATTTTTCTTATAGTATTTATATATTTAAATCATAGCTCGCAAATAACTGTTGACCGTTTTTCTTCCTGCGCTCTCGTTGCGAGCACAACCGAAAAAGTTCATACTGTCTCGCTCTCGCTCTGAGCAAGAGACTCTTGCTGTCTTCATTTATGTTTTCTGTTGAGCGCTTTTCGTTGAGATTTTTGTATATCGCTCTTTCAATGAGCAGTGCGTAAAGAGCGGAACGAGAAACGGTCGCAAAATGAGAGTCAGCAAAAGACCGATTGACCGAAAAACTCAACGCAAAAGGTCTTCACATTTACTCTCGTTGTTGTGAAAAAGAAATAATATGATTTGTTTAATTTAAATTTATTTTCAAATATTTTTGTTATAAAGTTACATTTTGATTTCATATTTCTTATACATATTTCAAAAGTAAAAAAAAGTTTCAGAAAATGTTTTTAATTTAAAAGACCAAAAGACCTTTTGCTTCACTCAACACGACAAAACGGTCTTTGAACAACCAGAACAAAACAGTATAGAAATAAACGGTTTCGCTCTGAGCGCGAGCGAGCTCATTCAAGAACCCATAAATCGGTTGCTCTCTGAGTCTTTTCGTAAAGAGTCAGGAGAAGACACTTATTTGAAGACAACGAGTAACGGTTGACAGTTATTTGCGAGCTCTGATTTAAATTAAACAAAAACTCAAAAAACAAAAAAAAATAAATAGTTGCATGCTACATTTTTGTATAGTAACTAAATTGAAATTTATAGTAAATTAAATAAAACAAAAAACCCAAAAAAAAATTAAATAGTTGCATGCTAAATTTTTTTATAGTATGTATATACTTAAATTAAACTACATTTTTTTATTAAAAAAAAAAGCAAAAACCGCAAATAAAATAATTAGTAAGGTCAAATAAGTATTGTGACGACCCAGCGTCACAAATAATAAAAGAACATTCCAAAAACAACACACAATGATCTTTTGTTCTCCCTACGCTACACCACATTCAAAACACGCGCCAAAATCGCGCACTTTCAAAACGCGCGCCCAAAAACATTAAACCGGTCACACTAATAAAACGATAGTCGACTACCATCGCTATATTTCGTGACCCGATAACGAGTTATCGAGATCGGGATTCTCGTCATCGACCACTCTGGGCACACTCAACGGGGCCTATATAAGCAGAGGCAAGACCCCAGATGAGTCACTTGCGTTCCGACGATCTTCGAGGAAACAACAGCAACAAGGTAAGTGTTCTGGTAGATAGTCTTGGTAGTAGTAGTGGATCCGTAAGAACGCGGTTTTTAAATCGGTTCTACGACCTGGACAGGATCACTGGCGTCCCGGTGTGGTTTCCTAGAAATCAGCCCAGACCCAGTCGTGATCACTGAGGCGGCCCGGTTTTCGTAATACTGGCCCACCTCAGTGAGTTCCCCCAGAAGTCACGTTTCCGGCTCCCGACCCGGAAACGAAACGGATGTAAAAACAGCAGTTCGAACCTAACGACGCCCGGCAGACCGAAACTAACGATGCCCTACATTCGCGAATCCCACTAGAAATCAAGTAGATCTCTCCGACGTACACACGACGAAGCAACTACTCGGCTCACCCGCAACGCCGACACTCGCAGCAAGCAGTGCATCACTCGGCTCACCCGCAACGCCGACACTCGCAGCAAGCAGTGCATCACTCGGCTCATCCGCAGCGCCGACACTCGCAGCAAGCAGTGCATCACTCGGCGCATCCGCAGCGCCGACACTAGCAGCAAGAGGCTCACCACTCGGCCCTTTCGCAACACCGAAGCTCGCACACCGGATCACGACAGCAAGCAGTTCATCACTCGGCCCTTCCGAAGCGCCGAATCAACAGAACAAGCAGTCCCCACGCATCTACACACAACTATACGATTATACGATTACTTGAAATACACGTCTCTAGTTTTACCCATTTGTGTCATTATTGCGGAAAGGGAGGTAAATCGATCTATATAGGAATAAATATAAATATCTGTCACGAACCCTGACCACGACGAGCTATACCGCCTCCCAAAACAGGGTCGTTACAGTGGCGCCCGAACAGATTAAACAAACAGATAGAAACCTCATAATACCAGCAAAGACTGTGCCCTGGACTGGTGGCACACCCATCCTACCCCAATGCCATCGTGGGAAAACTTTAAAAAGGAATTCCTGGGATACTACAGACCAACGGACCACGAAGAGCGAGCGATGGAAAACATAACACGCAGACACCAGGGTACAAACGAGCCAGCAAAAGACTACGCGCGGGAACTACGGAAGATTATGAGATTTACCACACTCACGGAAGGAAAAAAACTAGAGTGGGTCTACCGGAACAGTCGTGTGGAATTTAAAAAGTATGCTAAACGGGGAGAATGCCGAACCCTAGCAGAATACCTGCAGTTAGCAAAGAAATTCGAGGCCCTCCAGCCACAGGAACGCACAACACAACAAACACCGGAGAATCACTGGACACAACAGCAGCGACCGGGAAATTTCGGGAGACAACAGCAAACATTCGGAAATTTCGGGAGACAAACAAGAAACCAATGGAGACCCCAGGAACAACCACAAACACTGAACCGAGGAATCACAAGATCATTCAGCATGAATAATAGATGTTCAAGGTGCAAAGAAGAAGGACACATAGGACAGCAGTGCAACAACACACCAAGAATATATTGCTGGATATGCGGACATGATGGAATACGCACAATCCATTGCTGTCGACTTAATGAAACGGCGGGAAACGCCAGAGGCCCATGGGATCAGAGCGGGCACCCAGGGCAAACACCACACCCGCAACAGCAATAAACTTCAACGGCCGACGACTGATTGCACAAGTGAATATAGGCAACACAAGAGTTCGCGGGGCCATAGACACGGGAGCAACAAGAAGTTTCATCGCCAGGAAACTAGCCAACAACATTGCAAGGCAGGGGATAAGGAAGCAAGTAACCGAAGCCATTAGACTAGCAGACGGGACAAACAGAACGGTCACAGAGGCACTGGAAGTACCAATACATCTCGGCAACCAAATAAGCACGATGACGCTGCTAATCCTCGAAGAAGTAATCGGCGACCTTCTCCTGGGGATAGACTTCTTGGAAAAATGTAACGCGACACTACAATGCGGAGGCATCACAGCAAGAATGCACAGAAAAAAAAGAAACAAAAACAGAAAACGGAAGAGTCACGGCATCGGATCACTAGCGACAGGCGATTTAACAGACGCAGAGATCCAAGAAACCCTCAAAAAGGAATTGGATATGATGAGTCAAATCAAGGGAGTCAGCCACATTGCCACGCATAAGATCTTTATGAAGCACGATCGCCCAATTAAACAGAGGTATTACCCTCGAAACCCGGCCATGCAAGCAATAATAAACAAACAACTACGGGAGGCCAAGTATATAAGTACACTCGACTTAAAAAGTGGCTACTGGCAAATACCAATGGATAAAGGTAGCAAACAGTACACCGCTTTCACCGTGCCAGGTCGCGGACTGTTTCAGGTAAGGTAATGCCTTTCGGCCTACACACAGCACCAGCCACGTTTCAAAGAGCCCTGGACTCAGTCATAGGACCGGAGATGGAACCCTTTGCATTCGCATACCTTGATGATATAGTGGTAACCTAGAAAAACTACAAGAAGTAATGAGCAGACTACGAAAGGCAAACTTGAGGATAAACACAGAGAAATGCCACTTCTTCAAGGAAGAACTAAACTACCTAGGCCATGTTGTGAGCGCAAGGGGGATACACACTGACCCGGGAAAGATAGCCGCAATCCTAGACATGCCAAACCCACAAACAACAAAGCAAGTACACAGCTTTCTGGGAGTAGCGTCATGGTACAGAAGGTTCGTCCCGAACTTCACGGAACTGGCACAACCATTGTACAACTTAGTCAAAAAAGACACAAAGTTTAAGTGGAGCGAAGAGACAGAAAAAGCAATGCAAAACCTAAAAAAAACACTAACGGAAGCACCGGTACTGACTTGCCCGGATTTTGGGAAAACGTTTATACTTCAGACGGACGCCAGCAACTGCGGATTAGGAGCGGTCCTGACCCTAGAGGAGGAAAACGGCGAGCACGTAATATCATACGCCAGTCGGAAGCTCACAAAGACAGAGCAAAATTACTCAGCGACCGAAAAAGAATGCCTGGCAATCCACTGGGGCATCCAGAAAATGTGGATGTACTTGGAAGGATATCATTTTATAGTCATCACTGATCATCAGGCGCTAAACTGGCTAAACTCGATAGAGAGCCCGTCAGGATGGATTGCCAGATGGGCGTTGGCAATGCAGCCATACTCGTTCGAAATACGCTATCGCTCAATGTCGTTGCAGATGCACTATCCAGAATGCCAGAAGAAGAAGCTCACGGAGCCGAGCTCGAAGAAGACCTCTGGATTAAACAGAAACTCCTAGACTTGGAAAGAAATCCCGAAACATGGCCAGATTACGCGATAATCAACGGAAAACTATACAGACATCTACCGTCATGGGCTGCAGACGAGGACACACAGCCATGGAAACTATGCGTAGCGAGGAGTCAAAGAGCACGAGTATTACGAGAAAACCACAGCGAGGCAACAGCAGGACACCTAGGCGTCAGAAAAACAAAACACCGGATAATGGCAACATACTACTGGCAAGGGATGCACAGAGACATACAGCAGCACGTACGAAGCTGCGAAACATGTCAACGGTATAAGACATCACAACAACAAGCAGCTGGGAAAATGTTGTCACAGATCGCGAAAACACCCTGTGAAACAATGCGGAGGGGCCACTACCACGGTCTAGCCACGGTAATAACATGTTATTAGTAATGTTCGATAAATTCACGAAGTGGGTGGAGATAGCAGCCGTCCGGAAAGCGACCACGGAAATCGTGTTAAAGGTCCTCAGGGAACAAATCATATCACGGTTTGGAACTCCAAAAAACCTAATCTCAGACAATGGAGTACAATTCACAAGCAACAAGTTCAAGGCACAACTACAGAAATGGGGGATTGCTCACCAACTAACAGCCCCATAAGCCCCTCAGGAAAACCCAGCAGAAAGGGGAAACCGCACGATAAAAACAATGATAGCCCAATTCTCAGGAACAGAGCACACAAGATGGGACGACTGGCTACCTGAAATCTCGCTAGCAATCAACAGTAGCAGATCGGAATCAACAGGGTATAGCCCGGCATATCTACTATACGGACGGGAAATTAGACTACCAGGAAGCCTGTTTGCCGAAAACACTCAAGGATCCGGAATCATAGAGGAGACCGTGGAGGCACTATGGGAAAGGATAATGGATACAAGGAAACTAGCACACCTAAGCATGGGAAAGGCAGCACAGGATCAAGCTAGATCATACAACCTCCGGAAAAGGGACTGGGGACCCAAAATAGGAGAGCTAGTATGGGAAAGACAACACCCCTTGTCAAAAGCAGCAACCGGATTCGCGGCCAAGCTAGCACCAAAATACGAAGGTCCATTCAAAGTAACAGGCTTCATATCAGCGGTGATTGCAACAATAAAACACACGGTGACCGGGAAGACACACAGAGCCTACATAAACGAGCTAAAACCCCATGTAGAAAACCTCGACTAATAAGCATGCGTAACCCCAAAAACAACAAGCTAAAACTATACGCACATTTTTCAGAATGAACAACAAACTGAAAAACTCGCTCTCCAAGTACCGAGAGAACCTCCAAAGGCTCAACCAGCAGCGGCGAAGAGTAATTATACTCGGAACCGTGGACGTGGCAGGTCCAGCTGGTTGCAGGAAGCCAACCCAGGCCGCTCCGGTAGGCAGACAAGCGCCAGCCAGGAAACCAATTCCTACACCGACCACGGCAACAACACGGCAAACGATGGCGACACCAACAACCAGGGAAACGACCAAGGCAACAACACGGCAAACGATAACAACACCAAAAACCAGGAAAACGACCACGGCAACAACACGGCAAACGAAGGCGACACCAACAACCAGGGAAACGACCACGGCAACAACACGGCAAACGATAGCAACACCAACAACCAGGAAAACGACCACGGCAACAAAACGGCAACCGATGACAACAACAACAACCAAGGAAACGACACGGCAAACAACGGACAACGAAGCACGACCCCTCACGCCCAGGACAACAACCGGAACAAAAAGGAACAAGCTGGCTGATTTCCAACGACCACAAACAAAATGGGTAACCCCGCGGCGGCTCTCTTCACTCGACCATCCCGGAACAAAACGGTTCAAACCATCAGAAGAAAGTGAAGAGGACTGGGAACCAAAACCGCGGGGATACGACAATCACATGAAAAGGGTGGAAGAAGCGGTCACACACCTAAAGGCAACCTGGCGCAGAGGGAACAGAAGATCTAGACTGGTGGTCTCGGACAACCTCACGACCCGAATCCGGATCGAGAGAAGTGGACACATCCAAAAAAACACCGGGGAGACACCAACGTCCCAGCGTCACAAATAATAAAAGAACATTCCAAAAACAACACACAATGATCTTTTGTTCTCCCTACGCTACACCACATTCAAAACACGCGCCAAAATCGCGCACTTTCAAAACGCGCGCCCAAAAACATTAAACCGGTCACACTAATAAAACGATAGTCGACTACCATCGCTATATTTCGTGACCCGATAACGAGTTATCGAGATCGGGATTCTCGTCATCGACCACTCTGGGCACACTCAACGGGGCCTATATAAGCAGAGGCAAGACCCCAGATGAGTCACTTGCGTTCCGACGATCTTCGAGGAAACATCAGCAACAAGGTAAGTGTTCTGGTAGATAGTCTTGGTAGTAGTAGTGGATCCGTAAGAACGCGGTTTTTAAATCGGTTCTACGACCTGGACAGGATCACTGGCGTCCCGGTGTGGTTTCCTAGAAATCAGCCCAGACCCAGTCGTGATCACTGAGGCGGCCCGGTTTTCGTAATACAGGCCCACCTCAGTGAGTTCCCCCAGAAGTCACGTTTCCGGCTCCCGACCCGGAAACGAAACGGACGTAGAAACGGCAGTTCGAACCTAACCCGGCAGACCGAAACTAACGATGCCCTACATTCGCGAATCCCACTAGAAACCAAGTAGATCTCTCCCAACGACCCAGAACACTTCGACCCGACGTACACACGACGAAGCAACTACTCGGCTCACCCGCAACGCCGACACTCGCAGCAAGCAGTGCATCACTCGGCTCACCCGCAACGCCGACACTCGCAGCAAGCAGTGCATCATTCGGCTCATCCGCAGCGCCGACACTCGCAGCAAGCAGTGCATCACTCGGCGCATCCGCAGCGCCGACACTAGCAGCAAGAGGCTCACCACTCGGCCCTTTCGCAACACCGAAGCTCGCACACCGGATCACGACAGCAAGCAGTTCATCACTCGGCCCTTCCGAAGCGCCGAATCAACAAAACAAGCAGTCCCCACGCATATACACACAACTATACGATTATACGATTACTTGAAATACACGTCTCTAGTTTTACCCATTTGTGTCATTATTGGGGAAAGGGAGGTAAATCGATCTATAGAGGAATAAATATAAATATCTGTCACGAACCCTGACCACGACGAGCTATACCGCCTCCCAAAACAGGGTCGTTACAGTATTAGTAGTATTAGTAGTAAGTACATAAGTATGCCTTCCGTATGTTACGGATAAACAACTTTTTGGAGAACATGGAGATTCCAAACTTGAATAAAGTTTGGCAACTCAAGTCGACTCGTAGGTCCCCAAATTTTATTTTGGTGTGAAAGACCCCGTTGCCGATTTTAACATACAAATCGGGAGCTAATTCGAGCGGCGAAAAACATACAAGAAGGCATATTTATATTAAGTTGTTTAGCTGAGTAACGGGTATCTAATAGTCGAAGCACTCGACTATAGCGTTCTCTCTTGTTTTCTTTTATTTTTTGTGTATTTATGTAGTTATTTCTGGGTGGATAGAATAAATTTGTTTAAGTGTAGAGCATTTGGCGGAACCAAAGAAATGAGAGACGAGAACGTAACTAAGAGAGTGCACCAACACGAAAGAGAAAACTCAAGCAGTTGCAGTTCGTTGCACTGGCGCTTAGCGGTCTCCAAAAAAATTGAAATTAAAACGGCTAAAACAAAATCGAAACGAAAAGGCAGACACAGTGAGAACTAACTGTTACTTTCCACCGGCACTGACGCTGTTACGCTTGTTAATCTCTTTCGCGAGGGCGGCACCAAAACTATGATGTTGTTCACTTTAATTTATTTATTGATTTTTTTTTTGTTTTATTAATTTTGTATTGCTTATCTCACAATTTTGTAGCGGTTTTTATTTGTGGTTATTGGGAATATATAGGCACGAAAATTGTTTTGCTTCCAATTATTATTATTATTTTGACCAATGCCTAGGCAATAGTTGCAACTGTTATTTTTGCAGCGATAAACTATTGATTTGACACTGTTACCTGGTCATCAGATGAATCCACTTCCCTCGAGTTGGCGTTGCGGTCCATAGATGTTGGCTCCAGTTCCATAGCAAATTCAAAATGCATAAAAATGCCAAGTCTTGGCCCGAAATTCGCAAGCGGTCTTTGAAATTATTTTAAATCCGAACAAAACTTTTCGGTAGTCCCTGTTCGGGCGCCATGAAGAAAATCGAAACGTAAAGATTTAATTATTAATAATTGAGAATGCTGCTTGGCTGCTGCAAAATTTTGGGGAAGGAGAAAACAAGACTGGCCGATTCGATGTTCAAAGTTCCATTACTTTGTTGTGCCCAGCAGAGCAGTTTTGTGTGAGCCTTTGCAGGACCGCTGAATCTGATCGTAGCACTGGCGCTGAGCATAACGCTGTTGGGCCCTCTTAAGCTGTTACTTATGTCTATCTTAACATAAACTTCATAATTAGCGTTCTGCGCTTCAACAGATTCGTTTGATGGTTTCACCAAACAACAAGAGTCTCTCCTGAAGAAAAGGGCTTAGTTTTTGTACACACGACGAAGCAACTACTCGGCTCACCCGCAACGCCGACACTCGCAGCAAGCAGTGCATCACTCGGCTCACCCGCAACGCCGACACTCGCAGCAAGCAGTGCATCATTCGGCTCATCCGCAGCGCCGACACTCGCAGCAAGCAGTGCATCACTCGGCGCATCCGCAGCGCCGACACTAGCAGCAAGAGGCTCACCACTCGGCCCTTTCGCAACACCGAAGCTCGCACACCGGATCACGACAGCAAGCAGTTCATCACTCGGCCCTTCCGAAGCGCCGAATCAACAAAACAAGCAGTCCCCACGCATATACACACAACTATACGATTATACGATTACTTGAAATACACGTCTCTAGTTTTACCCATTTGTGTCATTATTGGGGAAAGGGAGGTAAATCGATCTATAGAGGAATAAATATAAATATCTGTCACGAACCCTGACCACGACGAGCTATACCGCCTCCCAAAACAGGGTCGTTACAGTATTAGTAGTATTAGTAGTAAGTACATAAGTATGCCTTCCGTATGTTACGGATAAACAACTTTTGGAGAACATGGAGATTCCAAACTTGAATAAAGTTTGGCAACTCAAGTCGACTCGTAGGTCCCCAAATTTTATTTTGGTGTGAAAGACCCCGTTGCCGATTTTAACATACAAATCGGGAGCTAATTCGAGCGGCGAAAAACATACAAGAAGGCATATTTATATTAAGTTGTTTAGCTGAGTAACGGGTATCTAATAGTCGAAGCACTCGACTATAGCGTTCTCTCTTGTTTTCTTTTATTTTTTGTGTATTTATGTAGTTATTTCTGGGTGGATAGAATAAATTTGTTTAAGTGTAGAGCATTTGGCGGAACCAAAGAAATGAGAGACGAGAACGTAACTAAGAGAGTGCACCAACACGAAAGAGAAAACTCAAGCAGTTGCAGTTCGTTGCACTGGCGCTTAGCGGTCTCCAAAAAAATTGAAATTAAAACGGCTAAAACAAAATCGAAACGAAAAGGCAGACACAGTGAGAACTAACTGTTACTTTCCACCGGCACTGACGCTGTTACGCTTGTTAATCTCTTTCGCGAGGGCGGCACCAAAACTATGATGTTGTTCACTTTAATTTATTTATTGATTTTTTTTTTGTTTTATTAATTTTGTATTGCTTATCTCACAATTTTGTAGCGGTTTTTATTTGTGGTTATTGGGAATATATAGGCACGAAAATTGTTTTGCTTCCAATTATTATTATTATTTTGACCAATGCCTAGGCAATAGTTGCAACTGTTATTTTTGCAGCGATAAACTATTGATTTGACACTGTTACCTGGTCATCAGATGAATCCACTTCCCTCGAGTTGGCGTTGCGGTCCATAGATGTTGGCTCCAGTTCCATAGCAAATTCAAAATGCATAAAAATGCCAAGTCTTGGCCCGAAATTCGCAAGCGGTCTTTGAAATTATTTTAAATCCGAACAAAACTTTTCGGTAGTCCCTGTTCGGGCGCCATGAAGAAAATCGAAACGTAAAGATTTAATTATTAATAATTGAGAATGCTGCTTGGCTGCTGCAAAATTTTGGGGGAAGGAGAAAACAAGACTGGCCGATTCGATGTTCAAAGTTCCATTACTTTGTTGTGCCCAGCAGAGCAGTTTTGTGTGAGCCTTTGCAGGACCGCTGAATCTGATCGTAGCACTGGCGCTGAGCATAACGCTGTTGGGCCCTCTTAAGCTGTTACTTATGTCTATCTTAACATAAACTTCATAATTAGCGTTCTGCGCTTCAACAGATTCGTTTGATGGTTTCACCAAACAACAAGAGTCTCTCCTGAAGAAAAGGGCTTAGTTTTTGTATATTCGTTGCTACCGGTTTTTTTTTCGAATTTTACCCATGTCGTCACTGAACTAGTGAGATTGGATCACTTCCACTATTTTCTCGAACGCAAAATTCAGTTCTCTTGGTGTAATACTTTTTTCAAAGGGCTGCGACACTTTTTTACACCTTTGAATACACCGTAAGACGAAACCCCTTAGAAGCCTTATGTGCGAGGAAAAGGATTATATTTTCTGAAGCACATAATTGGGCTCTGGAATTACCAATGCTGATTTGCGTAATTCCATCGACACGTCATCAGCAGGTACTTCGAAGTGTCGATTTACAGGCGAAACCATGTATTTCTGCTGGGACTTTGGCGTCTGTATGAACGAATCTCGATACCTTGATCTTGGGCAGCGTTCCCTTAAAGGCTTCCCAAGATGTCTGCAGTTGCATCGGCAGCGACTCGTCCTAGTCTAACTTTCGAAGCCACAGTTCCTGCAACAACATTTTTGCCCTAGTCACTAAAGGACACAATAGGCCAAGCGGATCGAAAAGTCGGGCAGTCACCGACAGTATGTTACTTTTTGTCGCACGAAGATCCAGGAAAGAGTCATCCAACCGAAATTGAAAGTAATCTTTACCCGGCAACCAAACCACGCCAAGGGTTTTAGTTACGTCTGAGTCTGCCGTTAGCGGCATGACAGCGCTTTCAGATGCGGACAACTCTGGGCAGTTAAAAAACCACTTTACCAATTCAATTCCTGCCTCTTGCAATACCTGAGAAACTTCGTCTCGAAGGCTTATCAGGTCCTCAACGCATCTGGCGCCAGTCAACAAATCGTCAACATAAAAGTCATTCTGAATGACCTTAGCGGCTTTTGGACACGAATCCTGCGCGATCTCTCCAAGCCGCATTAAACACCAAGAGTGTTTGGGTCAGATTTCAACGGCAAACGAACCGAAAATCTTCCGGACGACAATCTTTGAGTATTTTGCTCAAAGTGTTGCTCACAAAGTTGCTGCTCAGGAGTATGGACCTTGGCCTTGGGCGGCAAGTCCTCCACAGACCAAAATTTCTGCAGGGTTGTGTCTATTGACTCCAACACTTCCTCCTGGCAGCTGAGATGTACCAACTTTTCAGCATTTCTTATTTTTTCTGAGGCACATCTCCCTGACACTATCCAGCCGAGAACTGTTTTCTGCAAAATGGGAAACTCAGGCCCTTGCTTTAACTGGCCGACTGACCATAGTTCAAAGAACGAGTCTGCGCCTATGAGCATGTCTATTTTTTTGGGCTTGAAGAAGAATGGATCTGCCAATTGAATATTTTCAGGTGAACACCGCTGGTGTTCTGAACAATTTTTGGCTTACACGCTTCTTCGGCAACCATATGCTGATAGCGCTGGTTCAGGGCCCACTCACACTCGCTCCAAAGAGGAAGCGAGGTATAATCTAATTGTTCTTCCCATTTTCTTTTAGTTCCTGCATCGACTTTGCCCATTACTAGATGGATGAGGATGGCATTCGTAATACGTTTGTCATCCCCAATGGACAAAAGAAAATCGTACAGCGCTGTGACTGTGTCGATCAGGTTTCTCAAGGCGGTAGCTGATGGCTGGGCAATCTTTGGCAGATTAATATCGATATATTGTCAAAAAAAATTAAACAATCATTATCGTACACCCGCCTTAGGCTAGCCCGAGCTTTTGGATAATTATCCGCGGTAACTTGGAATGCCCTGACTGTTCCTAGCGCGTCTCCAGCCAAACACGATATTAGATGGTTGAATTTTTCGATATCCTGCAGCGTGTCATCTTTGTCAACCAAAGTTTCGAAAAGGCTTATAAAATTTTTAAATTCGGAATGTTTTCCGCTGAAGGTTGGAAGAGCGACGCTCTTCAAACGGCATTGGGGTGTGCGCGTTGCCGGCGGAGCGGAAATGTCAACGCTCTTACCCTTTGTTTCCGCAATTAGGGAAATTAGCAATGAGCTCTTCGCGGTTCTCATCATCTCCATCTTTCGCTCCAATTTTATTTTGTATAAGCGAAGCATTTTCGATGTGCGTATTTAGGATTTCTAATCGACATTCTAACTCAACCGTATTTAAAGAGAATCGACCCTCATTTAAATATCTTTGCGTTCGCTCTATACTCCTCATATATCTATCTCGTTGGTTTTTCAACTCTTCGATTTCCTGGCTGTTTCTTTCTGATTTTGGCATTTTTTTTTTTGTATCGAAGATTTTTAAATTAAATTTATTTTAGTTTTGTTTTTTTTTTAATGTATTTAAGTGTGTACAAAAGATTTTGTTTTTTAAATTTATTAAATTTAAATAATAATAACCAACGTGAGGAATAAGCTGAACGCAAGCAGTGTAGGGGAGATATTTAAATTGAAATAAGAAATTAATAATTCAAAAATTATAATATGCCGAGCGCACGTAGTGTAGGGGAGCACACCCCAAACTCAAACACCAAAAAACGAACAAACGTTTAGGCAGCGGCAACGCTTGCACCGTTCCAGCGATCGAAAACGAAAACGACAAAAGAGAACTAGAAAGAACCGGCTGCGTTGTCTGTGTGCGTGTGTATGTGTGTACGGCTGGCGGTGCTCAACGCAATGCTAACGGAGGATGATGCACTGACCGATAACTAAGGGCAACGAATATATAAACCTGACGCTTAAAAGCGCGGGAAATGGCGAAAAGCGAGGGAAATTTGAAGAAAATACGCGGCAGAAAATTTGCCGGGAATTTAATTCTGGAATTATAACTTTTCACAATTCGCAACCTTTTTAATTTTTTGCAAAGCTATAATTGGTGTTCACTATGACGAGAATTTTTATTTTTAAAATGCCGACAAATTTTTATTTGATTTTGGTCCAAAGCGATTCACTTATGTATGTATAATTCGAAATATGTAAATATGTATGGATGTATATATCAGAATTATAATCGTTAGTACATGCAAGTTTTATTTATTTCTTGGTTAGAATGCTCGCTATCTACCGAATTTTTCACACGAATGCAAAAAGTTGAAAGATGGGCCAAAACACAATTAAAAAAACGCCACAGATTAGCTTTCAACTTTTCGCACTCTATACCTGCTTGGCCAATTCTGGGCTTGAGACTTCTTTTTTTTCCATTTCAACAGCAGAAGGGGAGGGGTCAGCAGACTTCCAGCGCAGTTCCAAAAGAAAATGAAAAATTGGTTGCGTACCGACGCGAGTTTTTGTGTTTATTTTTTTTTTTTTTGGTGAAAAAAATTAAGATTGCGAAAAATCCAAATATCACGTCGGGGTCACCATGAAAAAACTTAATACTCTTTTGTATTAATAAAAACTCGACTTGGTGGATCTTTGACTATTTTAATAACGACGAAGAGAGAGACGAAAGGGAGTGCGGTTTGGATCGAGTTCGATTTAACACTGGCTTTTTAATTTCAATACAAAAATGCTTAAGCCTAACTTAACGACGAGGCAGAGAGACGGGGCGAATTCGCGAGAGTGATTAGATCTTTATTGCGCTCCCGGTCCCGCCTTACACTATTCAACAAATTAAACAAAAAACGCAAAGTGCGCGAACATTCTGCACGCTAAACCGTTTATCCAATCGAATCCGTATTTTCGCCCAAAAATAGTTTAAGACATAAAAATTTTTTAAAAATTTAAAAATTTTACCGCTTAGATTTAGATTTTTACCATTTTTAAAACCCCTTTCTAAAATTACAATTTAGCCAAAAATATTTTCTAAACTGAGTATCAAAAATTCCTTCAATAAAGTTTTTCCTTAAGCTTTAACGATTAATTTGATGGTTTCACCAAATCTCTGTCTATCTTTTAAACAAAGAAACTAAGCAAAAAGTCGATCTATTATCGAATTTAAGTGTCTCCTTAAGCATCATACGTTTTCTGCCTGCATATTGCTATCTCTCTCTGCATTTTCATACAAATTGTCAACAAATGATTTCGTCTCCTTCCCTCTCCCACTGCCTTGCATTTCCCTGCGCTTCCTTTAAAATATAAAAGGAGCTTTAAAACGGTTTTAATTTCTGTAGACTTCAGTTTATAGTTATTGGTGACCCACCCCCAACCAAAATGCCCCAAACTTATTCAATTAGAAAATTAAATCCTGTACGCTAAACCGTTAAACCAATCTATACCGTGTTTTCGCTAAAAAATAGTTTAAAGCATACTAAATGTTTAAAAAATACGACGGCTTCAATTTTTAACTTTTTACTATTTTTAATACCCGATTAAAAAGTAGCCGTCTTATCCAGCATACGCTTGCTTATATATATCTCCATCTCTTTTCCACCCCCTGACTCTGCTTTATGACTGTCATTTTTTCTTCGAAATACCATTACAAAAAATAATTAAAAATGGTATAACTATATTTTCGCAAGCCCAATACCAAATTCTTATTTCTTGAATATGTTCAAAAACAAATACACTCAAAAGAATGAAATTTACATATGCAAAAGCCCGCACAGAAATACACACACGTATTCAATCAACCAAGGTAATTCATTCATCTCTATATATAAAGCTATCATTAAGAAAACTGGGAATCAACGCACAGCCAAAACCACTGGTTAACAATATTAATATGCATTTTTATTAAATTCTAATAATTTTAAACTGATTTGCTAAGATTTATTGGGGCTCCCCAAGTGGCCCAATCGCTTCCAATTGGAATAAAGGTATACTTCACAAAATGGCACCTTAAATTAAATAGAAGCAAATGTGTAAGCAGCATTTTAAAAGGACCAACAACTTGCAACCTTTATAAGAGAGCAAACAAATTTTGACCAAAATTGTTCATTTTTTATTAATATTATATTATTAATATTATCAATATTATTAATATTCCTCTTCAAAATCAAAAAGAATTAAAATACCTAGGAGAAATATATGACGAAAAATTAAACTTCATCAAACATGCTGAATACACCTTTCAAAAGGCAACAATGAAACTTAAAGAAATACATCACATTTTGAAACCAATGTCACACTCATTAAATAAAAGTAAAATAATTGACCTATGCACATTGACATATATAAAGCTAATTCAACCAATTTTTCTCTATGGGCATGTAGCTTGGATGAGTCTAAGCTCTGCACAAATGGAACATCTACGAACCTTCGAAAGACACATACTTCGGAAGTCAACAGGCCATCAAAGAAACCGAGACACCATCCACTATGTATCTAATAAAACAATATAGATGAAATAGCGGTTCAATCTTAGAAAAATACATCTCAAACAATAACATAGAACAACGAGAAATTCCTTATAGACACTCTACTGAATTAATCACACCTAACTTTATAAGACACCTAGATAAAGTTGGAATCCTTTATAATCGAAATAGAGAAATAATCTCTATATATAAAGCTATCAGTAAGAAATCTGGGAATCAACGCACAGCCAAAACCACTGGTTAACAATATTAATATGCATTTTTATTACATTCTGATTTGCTAAGATTTATTGGGGCTCCCCAAGTGGCCCCAATCGCTTCCAATTGGAAAAAAGGTCAATTTTCCTTTCAAAAATTCTGGACGCTAAGCCGTTTAACCAATCGAATCTGCGTTTTCGCCCAAAAATAGTTTAAGACATTAGAAATGTAGTGTTTTTGAATTACTCGAGGTCATTCGTTGGTTATATTTTAATTTCTTCTATAACACATCAATTTATTCCACTTAACTTTCATCACACTTACACTACCTGGGGAGTGATCCCGACGATGATAGGACTACCTAGTTTCGTCTGCACGTCACCTCAGACTCATCAGCTATCTACGGGGATGGAAGCAGAGCGTCAGAAACTCCGCAATGTTACGATCAGAGAAGCTTTTTGGCAATTGTGAGTTGCCAAAGTTCATTGGTTTTAACATAGGTGGAATTCTGTCGTTAAAGCTTCTATCAGTGTGTGAAAATTTTCAGTGTTTTGTCTGTTGAAAAACCCTCGGTTTTTTCGATATGCAGACTGGCAAATACAACAAATAGTTGAAGATTGTTTTTAATTGCTGAATTTTTGGGCGAGTTGATCCCCTTTGTTTATGTTGGTTTTGTATCGACCTGTTAAACAATAATTATAGAAGAAATTAAAATATAACCAACGTATGACCTTGCGTAATTCAATAACACTACAATTATTGTTTAACAGGTCGATACAAAACCAACATAGACATTATAAATGCTTAAAAAAGTTTACCGCTCAGTTTTAAACTTTTTACTATTTTTAAAACCCCCTTCTAAAATTACAATTTAGCCAAAAATATTTTCAAACGTCGAATAATGGCACTTCTAAACTGAGTATCAAATAATCCTTTTTCCTTAAGCTTTAACGATTCGTTTGATGGTTTCACCAAAGCTCTAGCTATCTTCTAAACAAAGATACTCAGCAAAAACTCGATCTATTATCGAATTTAAGTGTCTCCATAAGTTTTGTGCCGGAAAATTTTCAACAAATGATTCAGTCTCCCTCCCTCTCCCTCTGCCTTGCATTTCCCTGCGCTTCCTTAAAAATATAAAATGAGCTTTAATATGGTTTTAATTTCTGTAGACTTTATTTTATTGTTATTGGTGACCCACCCCAACCAAAGTGCCCCAAACTCATTCAATTAGAAAATGAAATCCTGTACGCTAAGCCGTTAAACCAATCGATACCGTGTTTTCACTAAAAAATGGTTAGAAGCATAATAGATGTTTAAAAATATGACGGCAGTAGCTACAACTAATGCATTCGACTTATTTTTTGGTTTTTAAAAAGAGATTTGCACAAGCAATGGGTTTCGCCAAGGTGTACAGTTTATTTGTTTTGTATCCCACATGTCGGCCATCAAAAAAGACCTGTCCTTTTTCTATACCTAAAAAACCGGACCTGTATACGCACAGATAGGGTAACGGAATTTCGTTAACCTCTGTGATTTAAAAACAGAAACTGTCTTGATGAAAGAGAGGGAGAGAGAGGTAGAGAAAGTCTCTCTTAGAAATGTTTGAGTATTTAAACTAGATCTGAAATTTTGTTGATTTGACCAAAGTAATTTTAGAAAACCTTTATATTCTAAAATTACTTTGGTATTGCCGAAAATAAAATTCTATATTTGATGAGCTTAACTTAAAAAAAAATCATTTCATTTGTGATAAATAATTTTACTAGTAAAAAATATATGTTAATAATTTACAGCCTCTACACTTTAACTAAAAGGTTATAAAATAATATATTATTTAATAGCAGTATACAAATAATTTATATACCACTTTTAATTTCCAAAGTCAAATTATCCACATAGGCATGAATAAAACATTAAAATTTTTTTTAAATGTCAATCGGCCACACAATTTTCTGTAAATGTTATACAAAAATTCTGTGCTGTTATTTAAATTTGTTTAAACCTGTTTGCGCGCACTTGCGGTTCATAGCAGGATTGCCAGTTTAGCTATTTAGTTGCTAGATCTAGCAACTCTTAAAAAATTTTGCAATTTTTTTTTCGATTTGCTATTAGCAACAAATATAGCAACATTTCATTTTTTTGCAATTTGAGCAGCTTTATTACAAAACTAAAAATTTGGTTATTTTTCTTTATCATTTTGAACTTTTTTATACTTATTCCAAACTACTGAACCAATTACGATTGAAAATGGTTCACAAAGATATCTAATTATTTTTTATCGCAGTGGTTCAATCATATGAACACTTTTGATCGCTTTTGTGCTGTGTTGTGTCGGTAAAGGTGCCAAAAATTTACAAACAACATTTTCGGGATGCCTGGCTGCGCGACGACGAGTTTAAGGAGTGGACTCGCAAGGACTGCACGGACACTAAATTTGCGTATTGCAAATCCACAATAACCTTTTAGTTAAAGTGTAGAGGCTATAGATTAATAACATATATTTTTTAATACTAAAATTATTTATCATAAATGAAATCATTTTTTTATAAGTTAAACTCATCAAATAAAGAATTTTATTTTCGGCCAATTTAAAGTGTGCAAGCCAGACATTAATAATATACCACTTTATATTCTAGAATTACTTTGGTCAAATCAACAAAATTTCAGATCTAGTTTAAATATTCAAATATTTCTAAGAAAGACTTTCTCTTCCTCTCTCCCATCAAGACAGTTTCTGTTTTTAAATCACAGAGGTTAACGAAATTCCGTTACCCTATCTGTGCGTATACAGGTCCGTTTTTTTAGGTATAGAAAAAGGACAGGTCTTTTTTGTTGGCCGAAATGTGGGATGCAGAACAAATAAACTGTACACCTTGGCGAAACCCATTGCTTGTGCAAATCCCTTTTTAAAAACCATAAAATAGGTCGAATGCATTAGTTGTAGCTACTTTAAGCTGCAGTTATATTCATACCCTAGACTTCAGGTTGTAAAGCCATTTAATTAATGGAATAAAATCTCTACAAGATACCCCCATCCATCTGATCTCTAGGATATTGGGTTTGATCCCGCCCAAGTAAAAAGTACACATATACACACGCACAACTGTTCAGTCGCCATCACAATTGTTTGACGACCTTGTCTTTCTAGATATTTTCCACCCTCAAAGACATACACATACACAATATTCTATGTATATTGAATGCATGCAATTACCCCACCCCCTTTCTATAATCAGGTTGAAAAGGTATCATTCGAATAGATTAATAAGTGTAAAGTTAGTTATTCTGTACTAAGGAAGAAATAGACATCGTCGGTTTTCTACGATCAATTTTGTAAACTTCCTTTTTCTTTATATTGTTGCTACCAAAATAAAAAAAACTGTAACTATGGCTTTAATTCATCGCGATGTGTGCAACAAAGATACCAATCTTTCGGTGTTCGAAACACATTACGAGGAGTGTTCAAAGCCTCGTAATACAAGTTCATCTAAAAACAAAATTAATTGTGTTAATTGTGTGTTAATTGTGTTATATGTCCGTGGATAGCGGAAAAGCGAGCATTACAAAATGTGTCTCGGACTTAAAAATGCTTTTAAGGTGCTGATGGGCGCTCAGATTAAAAAAAAAAACATTTACAGCCTATTTCTGAACGCCAAAATTATAATGACCAACTTCAGGAGCTGCATTTAAACAGATTAGGACTGAAGGTAATCCCACTCAAAATACCAATGCAAAAAAGATAAAAACTTCGGTTGATATTAATTGTGAATTGTGTGGAGAAACTTACCCACAATCGGGAAAATGAAGCATATTAGGTCAGAAAAGCACAAGAATGCAATTGCGGGAACGAACAAAAATGTTGAAGTTATACACCTGTCGTCGGAAACAGAATTCCCAATTAGGTCATATCGGATTTAATCCTACGATGAAAATGATTTTATTGACCCTAAAGAATTTTATAAACAATGTCAAGCCAACATGGTACAAATTCTTACTCAAGTGATGGAGGAATTTAAAATTATAAAATTCAGTATCCAAATTTATGGACTATATGTCAAATACACTGTTGACGGAGATTGTGTTGAAACATTTAAACATTTTGGTACTGCATATCTTTCGGTTTATTATGTTGATTGCTTACTTCCTTAAATTGAGGAAGGTATTGATTATTTGGCTAATGCTAGTAGCGAGTTTCAGGAAAGAGACTCAGGTTGGGCTATAAGAGCATTTAAATATTTCGATATTACAGTAATTAAACTGGAACACATTCCCCTTAGAGGTTATATTCCTGCTCCTTTAACAATTAAAGCTAAAAATACTTTAATTAATGTTAAAACCAATGATGAATATTGTTTTAAGGGGTGTTTACTGGCCTCTATTGCTTTTAAAAGCCATGCACAACTACAATTCACCGTCTTCTATATCAATTGTAATATTTCACAAGATATTATTCAATATAAGGAAGCAACGTTAATTTTTACTGGAATAGAGTTACAAAAAAGAGATAAAGATGTTCGAAAAATTAAATCCCAATTTCAGCGTAAATGATGCAACAGGAAAACAAATTGTAGGGCCCGTTGTAAGGACTGACTTTAAGTCTAGAGCCTCACATATAAATTTGTTACTAATTGAAAAGGAAAACTCTTTACGAGAACACTTTGGTATTCGCAATGCTCCAAATCAAGAACACCTGCAAGTTTTTTTGAAAATGGAGTGTGGTAAAGTTGCCGCAACATATCCATATTCGATTACGATGTTTAAAAACTTTTATAAAAAACTATCTCTGCCAGTAGTTATATATGCGGACATCGAAGCGGTATTCAAAAATTTTCATACCACGATAAATACACCGACTATTTCATCGACAACCAAAGCCCAGAAGCATGTTGCTTGCGCGGTTTCATTTTGTGTGGTTCACAAATACGATTCGTCTTTAAATGAATAATGGACATATGAAGATAATTATCAATAATAATAATATTTTCATTTATTTAAGGTTCTGATTGTATCAAAGAATTTTGTAAGGCCCTCAAGGATACTACTTTGACCCTTTATAATAAATACTGGGCTCACCATGAAGATCCAACCAGACCATTGGATCCATGCGAGAAATACCAGCGTGATTCGGGGACCCGCCAACTCATACTTCAATAAATTTACTGGTAGCTATATATATCTTATTGATAAGAACTGTAAAGTTGAGTATAAATTAAAAGAGGCGTTTTTCCCAGTAATTTTTCATAATCTTTCAAGGCATTCATTTATTTATTAAGGATTTAGGAGATAATTTAAAGCCAATGCCATGCAATAAGGAATTGTATATTGCCCTCACCCAAACCATTAGAATTAATGCTAGTTGTCGATTTAAAATTAAATGTATAGACTCAAATAGGTTTTTGAATTCAAGCTTAGAAAAACAAGCTAGTTATTTGGACGATACAAATTTCAGTCTATTAAAGACTAAATTTCAGGGCCAGAAATTCACCCAAATGAGGCGAAAGGGGGTATTCTCTTATGACTTTTTAGATAGCTTTAAAAAATTCAATGAAACAGAACTTCCTTCAATTGAATATTTTTTTAATTCCCTCACAGACCAACCCTGTTCAACCGAAGATTATGAATCCGCTCAAAAGGTTTGGTCAACCTTTAATTGTAAAAATCCAAAGGACTATTTAAAATTATATTTAGAAAGCGAAATAATGATTTTAGCCGACATGTTCGAAATTTTTAGAAAGATTTGTCTAGACATCTATAAACTTGACCCCTAAATTTCCTGGAATGCAATGTTAAAATTCATAAGAACAGAATTTCCTTAAAAGGTCAATACGACAATGCACTCAACGAATTTCAAGTGCTAATAATAAATACATGGAAGATTTCGATAATAGCAAACCCACTAATTTCTTAGCATACATTGATGCTAATAATTTATATGGGTGGGCCAAAGACATACACATACACAATATTCTATGTATATTGAATGCATGCAATTACCCCACCCCCTTTCTATAATCAGGTTGAAAAGGTATCATTCGAATAGATTAATAAGTGTAAAGTTAGTTATTCTGTACTAAGGAAGAAATAGACATCGTCGGTTTTCTACGATCAATTTTGTAAACTTCCTTTTTCTTTATATTGTTGCTACCAAAATAAAAAAAAACTGTAACTATGGCTTTAATTCATCGCGATGTGTGCAACAAAGATACCAATCTTTCGGTGTTCGAAACACATTACGAGGAGTGTTCAAAGCCTCGTAATACAAGTTCATCTAAAAACAAAATTAATTGTGTTAATTGTGTGTTAATTGTGTTATATGTCCGTGGATAGCGGAAAAGCGAGCATTACAAAATGTGTCTCGGACTTAAAAATGCTTTTAAGGTGCTGATGGGCGCTCAGATTAAAAAAAAAACATTTACAGCCTATTTCTGAACGCCAAAATTATAATGACCAACTTCAGGAGCTGCATTTAAACAGATTAGGACTGAAGGTAATCCCACTCAAAATACCAATGCAAAAAAGATAAAAACTTCGGTTGATATTAATTGTGAATTGTGTGGAGAAACTTACCCACAATCGGGAAAATGAAGCATATTAGGTCAGAAAAGCACAAGAATGCAATTGCGGGAACGAACAAAAATGTTGAAGTTATACACCTGTCGTCGGAAACAGAATTCCCAATTAGGTCATATCGGATTTAATCCTACGATGAAAATGATTTTATTGACCCTAAAGAATTTTATAAACAATGTCAAGCCAACATGGTACAAATTCTTACTCAAGTGATGGAGGAATTTAAAATTATAAAATTCAGTATCCAAATTTATGGACTATATGTCAAATACACTGTTGACGGAGATTGTGTTGAAACATTTAAACATTTTGGTACTGCATATCTTTCGGTTTATTATGTTGATTGCTTACTTCCTTAAATTGAGGAAGGTATTGATTATTTGGCTAATGCTAGTAGCGAGTTTCAGGAAAGAGACTCAGGTTGGGCTATAAGAGCATTTAAATATTTCGATATTACAGTAATTAAACTGGAACACATTCCCCTTAGAGGTTATATTCCTGCTCCTTTAACAATTAAAGCTAAAAATACTTTAATTAATGTTAAAACCAATGATGAATATTGTTTTAAGGGGTGTTTACTGGCCTCTATTGCTTTTAAAAGCCATGCACAACTACAATTCACCGTCTTCTATATCAATTGTAATATTTCACAAGATATTATTCAATATAAGGAAGCAACGTTAATTTTTACTGGAATAGAGTTACAAAAAGAGATAAAGATGTTCGAAAAATTAAATCCCAACTTCAGCGTAAATGATGCAACAGGAAAACAAATTGTAGGGCCCGTTGTAAGGACTGACTTTAAGTCTAGAGCCTCACATATAAATTTGTTACTAATTGAAAAGGAAAACTCTTTACGAGAACACTTTGGTATTCGCAATGCTCCAAATCAAGAACACCTGCAAGTTTTTTTGAAAATGGAGTGTGGTAAAGTTGCCGCAACATATCCATATTCGATTACGATGTTTAAAAACTTTTATAAAAAACTATCTCTGCCAGTAGTTATATATGCGGACATCGAAGCGGTATTCAAAAATTTTCATACCACGATAAATACACCGACTATTTCATCGACAACCAAAGCCCAGAAGCATGTTGCTTGCGCGGTTTCATTTTGTGTGGTTCACAAATACGATTCGTCTTTAAATGAATAATGGACATATGAAGATAATTATCAATAATAATAATATTTTCATTTATTTAAGGTTCTGATTGTATCAAAGAATTTTGTAAGGCCCTCAAGGATACTACTTTGACCCTTTATAATAAATACTGGGCTCACCATGAAGATCCAACCAGACCATTGGATCCATGCGAGAAATACCAGCGTGATTCGGGGACCCGCCAACTCATACTTCAATAAATTTACTGGTAGCTATATATATCTTATTGATAAGAACTGTAAAGTTGAGTATAAATTAAAAGAGGCGTTTTTCCCAGTAATTTTTCATAATCTTTCAAGGCATTCATTTATTTATTAAGGATTTAGGAGATAATTTAAAGCCAATGCCATGCAATAAGGAATTGTATATTGCCCTCACCCAAACCATTAGAATTAATGCTAGTTGTCGATTTAAAATTAAATGTATAGACTCAAATAGGTTTTTGAATTCAAGCTTAGAAAAACAAGCTAGTTATTTGGACGATACAAATTTCAGTCTATTAAAGACTAAATTTCAGGGCCAGAAATTCACCCAAATGAGGCGAAAGGGGGTATTCTCTTATGACTTTTTAGATAGCTTTAAAAAATTCAATGAAACAGAACTTCCTTCAATTGAATATTTTTTTAATTCCCTCACAGACCAACCCTGTTCAACCGAAGATTATGAATCCGCTCAAAAGGTTTGGTCAACCTTTAATTGTAAAAATCCAAAGGACTATTTAAAATTATATTTAGAAAGCGAAATAATGATTTTAGCCGACATGTTCGAAATTTTTAGAAAGATTTGTCTAGACATCTATAAACTTGACCCCTAAATTTCCTGGAATGCAATGTTAAAATTCATAAGAACAGAATTTCCTTAAAAGGTCAATACGACAATGCACTCAACGAATTTCAAGTGCTAATAATAAATACATGGAAGATTTCGATAATAGCAAACCCACTAATTTCTTAGCATACATTGATGCTAATAATTTATATGGGTGGGCCAAAGACATACACATACACAATATTCAATGTATATTGAATACATGAAATTACCCCACCCCCTTTCTATAATCAGGTTAAAAATGTATCATTCGAATTAATAAGGTGTAAAGTTAGTTATTCTGTACTAAGGAAGAAATAGACATCGTCGGTTTTCTACGATCAATTTTGTAAACTTTCTTTTTGTTTATATTTGTTGCTAACAAAATAAAAAAAACTGTAACTATGACTTTAATTCATTGCGGTGTGTGCAATGATATCAATCTTTCGGTGTTCGAAATACATTACGAGGAGTGTTCAAAATAAAATTCAATATCCAAATTTATAGATTAAATGTCAAATACACCGATGACGGAGATTGTGTTGAAACATTAAAACATTTTGGTACTGCATATCTTTCGGCTTATGATGTTGATTACTTACTTCCTCGAATTGAGGAAGGTATCGATTATTTGGCTAATCCTAGTAGCGAGTTTCAGGAAAGAGACTCAGGTTGGGCTATAAAAGCATTTAAATATTTCGATATTACAGTAATTAAACTGGAACACATTCCCGTTAGAGGTTATATTCCTGCACCTTCAACAATTAAAGCTAAAAATACTCTAATTAATGTTAAAAACAATGAAGAATATTGTTTTAAGTGGAGTTTACTGGCCTCTATTGCTTTTAAAAGCCATGCATTGGATCAATTTCCAACTCCCAGACAAAGAAGGGCTGCTAGAGAACAACTACAATTCACCGCCTTCTATATCAATTGTAATATTTCACAAGATATTATTCAATATAAGGAAGCAACGTTAATTTTTACTAGAATAGAGTTACAAAAAAGAGATAAAGATGTTCGAAAAATTAAATCCCAACTTCAGCGTAAATGATGCAACAGGAAAACAAATTGTAGGGCCCGTTGTAAGGACTGACTTTAAGTCTAGGCCTCACATATAAATTTGTTACTAATTGAAAAGGAAAACTCTTTACATTACGCATACATTACCTGTATGAGAACACTTTGGTATTCCCAATGCTACAAATCAAGAACACCTGCAAGTTTTTTTGAAAATTGCTTGCAACTCATAACAACAACAAATTCGACACACGATACAAAGGAGTGTGGTAAAGTTGCCGCAACATATCCATATTCGATTACGATGTTTAAAAACTTTTATAAAAAACTATCTCTGCCATTTTTTTCCATTTCAACAGCAGAAGGGGAGGGGTCAGCAGACTTCCAGCGCAGTTCCAAAAGAAAATGAAAAATTGGTTGCGTACCGACGCGAGTTTTTGTGTTTATTTTTTTTTTTTTTGGTGAAAAAAATTAAGATTGCGAAAAATCCAAATATCACGTCGGGGTCACCATGAAAAAACTTAATACTCTTTTGTATTAATAAAAACTCGACTTGGTGGATCTTTGACTATTTTAATAACGACGAAGAGAGAGACGAAAGGGAGTGCGGTTTGGATCGAGTTCGATTTAACACTGGCTTTTTAATTTCAATACAAAAATGCTTAAGCCTAACTTAACGACGAGGCAGAGAGACGGGGCGAATTCGCGAGAGTGATTAGATCTTTATTGCGCTCCCGGTCCCGCCTTACACTATTCAACAAATTAAACAAAAAACGCAAAGTGCGCGAACATTCTGCACGCTAAACCGTTTATCCAATCGAATCCGTATTTTCGCCCAAAAATAGTTTAAGACATAAACATTTTTTAAAAATTTAAAAATTTTACCGCTTAGATTTAGATTTTTACCATTTTTAAAACCCCTTTCTAAAATTACAATTTAGCCAAAAATATTTTCTAAACTGAGTATCAAAAATTCCTTCAATAAAGTTTTTCCTTAAGCTTTAACGATTAATTTGATGGTTTCACCAAATCTCTGTCTATCTTTTAAACAAAGAAACTAAGCAAAAAGTCGATCTATTATCGAATTTAAGTGTCTCCTTAAGCATCATACGTTTTCTGCCTGCATATTGCTATCTCTCTCTGCATTTTCATACAAATTGTCAACAAATGATTTCGTCTCCTTCCCTCTCCCACTGCCTTGCATTTCCCTGCGCTTCCTTTAAAATATAAAAGGAGCTTTAAAACGGTTTTAATTTCTGTAGACTTCAGTTTATAGTTATTGGTGACCCACCCCCAACCAAAATGCCCCAAACTTATTCAATTAGAAAATTAAATCCTGTACGCTAAACCGTTAAACCAATCTATACCGTGTTTTCGCTAAAAAAAAGTTTAAAGCATACTAAATGTTTAAAAAATACGACGGCTTCAATTTTTAACTTTTTACTATTTTTAATACCCGATTAAAAAGTAGCCGTCTTATCCAGCATACGCTTGCTTATATATATCTCCATCTCTTTTCCACCCCCTGACTCTGCTTTATGACTGTCATTTTTTCTTCGAAATACCATTACAAAAAATAATTAAAAATGGTATAACTATATTTTCGCAAGCCCAATACCAAATTCTTATTTCTTGAATATGTTCAAAAACAAATACACTCAAAAGAATGAAATTTACATATGCAAAAGCCCGCACAGAAATACACACACGTATTCAATCAACCAAGGTAATTCATTCATCTCTATATATAAAGCTATCATTAAGAAAACTGGGAATCAACGCACAGCCAAAACCACTGGTTAACAATATTAATATGCATTTTTATTAAATTCTAATAATTTTAAACTGATTTGCTAAGATTTATTGGGGCTCCCCAAGTGGCCCAATCGCTTCCAATTGGAATAAAGGTATACTTCACAAAATGGCACCTTAAATTAAATAGAAGCAAATGTGTAAGCAGCATTTTAAAAGGACCAACAACTTGCAACCTTTATAAGAGAGCAAACAAATTTTGACCAAAATTGTTCATTTTTTATTAATATTATATTATTAATATTATCAATATTATTAATATTCCTCTTCAAAATCAAAAAGAATTAAAATACCTAGGAGAAATATATGACGAAAAATTAAACTTCATCAAACATGCTGAATACACCTTACAAAAGGCAACAATGAAACTTAAAGAAATACATCACATTTTGAAACCAATGTCACACTCATTAAATAAAAGTAAAATAATTGACCTATGCACATTGACATATATAAAGCTAATTCAACCAATTTTTCTCTATGGGCATGTAGCTTGGATGAGTCTAAGCTCTGCACAAATGGAACATCTACGAACCTTCGAAAGACACATACTTCGGAAGTCAACAGGCCATCAAAGAAACCGAGACACCATCCACTATGTATCTAATAAAACAATATAGATGAAATAGCGGTTCAATCTTAGAAAAATACATCTCAAACAATAACATAGAACAACGAGAAATTCCTTATAGACACTCTACTGAATTAATCACACCTAACTTTATAAGACACCTAGATAAAGTTGGAATCCTTTATAATCGAAATAGAGAAATAATCTCTATATATAAAGCTATCAGTAAGAAATCTGGGAATCAACGCACAGCCAAAACCACTGGTTAACAATATTAATATGCATTTTTATTACATTCTGATTTGCTAAGATTTATTGGGGCTCCCCAAGTGGCCCCAATCGCTTCCAATTGGAAAAAAGGTCAATTTTCCTTTCAAAAATTCTGGACGCTAAGCCGTTTAACCAATCGAATCTGCGTTTTCGCCCAAAAATAGTTTAAGACATTAGAAATGTAGTGTTTTTGAATTACTCGAGGTCATTCGTTGGTTATATTTTAATTTCTTCTATAACACATCAATTTATTCCACTTAACTTTCATCACACTTACACTACCTGGGGAGTGATCCCGACGATGATAGGACTACCTAGTTTCGTCTGCACGTCACCTCAGACTCATCAGCTATCTACGGGGATGGAAGCAGAGCGTCAGAAACTCCGCAATGTTACGATCAGAGAAGCTTTTTGGCAATTGTGAGTTGCCAAAGTTCATTGGTTTTAACATAGGTGGAATTCTGTCGTTAAAGCTTCTATCAGTGTGTGAAAATTTTCAGTGTTTTGTCTGTTGAAAAACCCTCGGTTTTTTCGATATGCAGACTGGCAAATACAACAAATAGTTGAAGATTGTTTTTAATTGCTGAATTTTTGGGCGAGTTGATCCCCTTTGTTTATGTTGGTTTTGTATCGACCTGTTAAACAATAATTATAGAAGAAATTAAAATATAACCAACGTATGACCTTGCGTAATTCAATAACACTACAATTATTGTTTAACAGGTCGATACAAAACCAACATAGACATTATAAATGCTTAAAAAAGTTTACCGCTCAGTTTTAAACTTTTTACTATTTTTAAAACCCCCTTCTAAAATTACAATTTAGCCAAAAATATTTTCAAACGTCGAATAATGGCACTTCTAAACTGAGTATCAAATAATCCTTTTTCCTTAAGCTTTAACGATTCGTTTGATGGTTTCACCAAAGCTCTAGCTATCTTCTAAACAAAGATACTCAGCAAAAACTCGATCTATTATCGAATTTAAGTGTCTCCATAAGTTTTGTGCCGGAAAATTTTCAACAAATGATTCAGTCTCCCTCCCTCTCCCTCTGCCTTGCATTTCCCTGCGCTTCCTTAAAAATATAAAATGAGCTTTAATATGGTTTTAATTTCTGTAGACTTTATTTTATTGTTATTGGTGACCCACCCCAACCAAAGTGCCCCAAACTCATTCAATTAGAAAATGAAATCCTGTACGCTAAGCCGTTAAACCAATCGATACCGTGTTTTCACTAAAAAATGGTTAGAAGCATAATAGATGTTTAAAAAATATGACGGCAGTAGCTACAACTAATGCATTCGACTTATTTTTTGGTTTTTAAAAAGAGATTTGCACAAGCAATGGGTTTCGCCAAGGTGTACAGTTTATTTGTTTTGTATCCCACATGTCGGCCATCAAAAAAGACCTGTCCTTTTTCTATACCTAAAAAACCGGACCTGTATACGCACAGATAGGGTAACGGAATTTCGTTAACCTCTGTGATTTAAAAACAGAAACTGTCTTGATGAAAGAGAGGGAGAGAGAGGTAGAGAAAGTCTCTCTTAGAAATGTTTGAGTATTTAAACTAGATCTGAAATTTTGTTGATTTGACCAAAGTAATTTTAGAATAACTTTATATTCTAAAATTACTTTGGTATTGCCGAAAATAAAATTCTATATTTGATGAGCTTAACTTAAAAAAAAATCATTTCATTTGTGATAAATAATTTTACTAGTAAAAATATATGTTAATAATTTACAGCCTCTACACTTTAACTAAAAGGTTATAAAATAATATATTATTTAATAGCAGTATACAAATAATTTATATACCACTTTTAATTTCCAAAGTCAAATTATCCACATAGGCATGAATAAAACATTAAAATTTTTTTAAATGTCAATCGGCCACACAATTTTCTGTAAATGTTATACAAAAATTCTGTGCTGTTATTTAAATTTGTTTAAACCTGTTTGCGCGCACTTGCGGTTCATAGCAGGATTGCCAGTTTAGCTATTTAGTTGCTAGATCTAGCAACTCTTAAAAAATTTTGCAATTTTTTTTTCGATTTGCTATTAGCAACAAATATAGCAACATTTCATTTTTTTGCAATTTGAGCAGCTTTATTACAAAACTAAAAATTTGGTTATTTTTCTTTATCATTTTGAACTTTTTTATACTTATTCCAAACTACTGAACCAATTACGATTGAAAATGGTTCACAAAGATATCTAATTATTTTTTATCGCAGTGGTTCAATCATATGAACACTTTTGATCGCTTTTGTGCTGTGTTGTGTCGGTAAAGGTGCCAAAAATTTACAAACAACATTTTCGGGATGCCTGGCTGCGCGACGACGAGTTTAAGGAGTGGACTCGCAAGGACTGCACGGACACTAAATTTGCGTATTGCAAATCCACAATAACCTTTTAGTTAAAGTGTAGAGGCTATAGATTAATAACATATATTTTTTAATACTAAAATTATTTATCATAAATGAAATCATTTTTTTATAAGTTAAACTCATCAAATAAAGAATTTTATTTTCGGCCAATTTAAAGTGTGCAAGCCAGACATTAATAATATACCACTTTATATTCTAGAATTACTTTGGTCAAATCAACAAAATTTCAGATCTAGTTTAAATATTCAAATATTTCTAAGAAAGACTTTCTCTTCCTCTCTCCCATCAAGACAGTTTCTGTTTTTAAATCACAGAGGTTAACGAAATTCCGTTACCCTATCTGTGCGTATACAGGTCCGTTTTTTTAGGTATAGAAAAAGGACAGGTCTTTTTTGTTGGCCGAAATGTGGGATGCAGAACAAATAAACTGTACACCTTGGCGAAACCCATTGCTTGTGCAAATCCCTTTTAAAAACCATAAAATAGGTCGAATGCATTAGTTGTAGCTACTTTAAGCTGCAGTTATATTCATACCCTAGACTTCAGGTTGTAAAGCCATTTAATTAATGGAATAAAATCTCTACAAGATACCCCCATCCATCTGATCTCTAGGATATTGGGTTTGATCCCGCCCAAGTAAAAAGTACACATATACACACGCACAACTGTTCAGTCGCCATCACAATTGTTTGACGACCTTGTCTTTCTAGATATTTTCCACCCTCAAAGACATACACATACACAATATTCTATGTATATTGAATGCATGCAATTACCCCACCCCCTTTCTATAATCAGGTTGAAAAGGTATCATTCGAATAGATTAATAAGTGTAAAGTTAGTTATTCTGTACTAAGGAAGAAATAGACATCGTCGGTTTTCTACGATCAATTTTGTAAACTTCCTTTTTCTTTATATTGTTGCTACCAAAATAAAAAAAAAACTGTAACTATGGCTTTAATTCATCGCGATGTGTGCAACAAAGATACCAATCTTTCGGTGTTCGAAACACATTACGAGGAGTGTTCAAAGCCTCGTAATACAAGTTCATCTAAAAACAAAATTAATTGTGTTAATTGTGTGTTAATTGTGTTATATGTCCGTGGATAGCGGAAAAGCGAGCATTACAAAATGTGTCTCGGACTTAAAAATGCTTTTAAGGTGCTGATGGGCGCTCAGATTAAAAAAAAAAACATTTACAGCCTATTTCTGAACGCCAAAATTATAATGACCAACTTCAGGAGCTGCATTTAAACAGATTAGGACTGAAGGTAATCCCACTCAAAATACCAATGCAAAAAAGATAAAAACTTCGGTTGATATTAATTGTGAATTGTGTGGAGAAACTTACCCACAATCGGGAAAATGAAGCATATTAGGTCAGAAAAGCACAAGAATGCAATTGCGGGAACGAACAAAAATGTTGAAGTTATACACCTGTCGTCGGAAACAGAATTCCCAATTAGGTCATATCGGATTTAATCCTACGATGAAAATGATTTTATTGACCCTAAAGAATTTTATAAACAATGTCAAGCCAACATGGTACAAATTCTTACTCAAGTGATGGAGGAATTTAAAATTATAAAATTCAGTATCCAAATTTATGGACTATATGTCAAATACACTGTTGACGGAGATTGTGTTGAAACATTTAAACATTTTGGTACTGCATATCTTTCGGTTTATTATGTTGATTGCTTACTTCCTTAAATTGAGGAAGGTATTGATTATTTGGCTAATGCTAGTAGCGAGTTTCAGGAAAGAGACTCAGGTTGGGCTATAAGAGCATTTAAATATTTCGATATTACAGTAATTAAACTGGAACACATTCCCCTTAGAGGTTATATTCCTGCTCCTTTAACAATTAAAGCTAAAAATACTTTAATTAATGTTAAAACCAATGATGAATATTGTTTTAAGGGGTGTTTACTGGCCTCTATTGCTTTTAAAAGCCATGCACAACTACAATTCACCGTCTTCTATATCAATTGTAATATTTCACAAGATATTATTCAATATAAGGAAGCAACGTTAATTTTTACTGGAATAGAGTTACAAAAAAGAGATAAAGATGTTCGAAAAATTAAATCCCAATTTCAGCGTAAATGATGCAACAGGAAAACAAATTGTAGGGCCCGTTGTAAGGACTGACTTTAAGTCTAGAGCCTCACATATAAATTTGTTACTAATTGAAAAGGAAAACTCTTTACGAGAACACTTTGGTATTCGCAATGCTCCAAATCAAGAACACCTGCAAGTTTTTTTGAAAATGGAGTGTGGTAAAGTTGCCGCAACATATCCATATTCGATTACGATGTTTAAAAACTTTTATAAAAAACTATCTCTGCCAGTAGTTATATATGCGGACATCGAAGCGGTATTCAAAAATTTTCATACCACGATAAATACACCGACTATTTCATCGACAACCAAAGCCCAGAAGCATGTTGCTTGCGCGGTTTCATTTTGTGTGGTTCACAAATACGATTCGTCTTTAAATGAATAATGGACATATGAAGATAATTATCAATAATAATAATATTTTCATTTATTTAAGGTTCTGATTGTATCAAAGAATTTTGTAAGGCCCTCAAGGATACTACTTTGACCCTTTATAATAAATACTGGGCTCACCATGAAGATCCAACCAGACCATTGGATCCATGCGAGAAATACCAGCGTGATTCGGGGACCCGCCAACTCATACTTCAATAA
This sequence comes from Drosophila fuyamai, assembly GCA_018153365.1. Classification (NCBI taxonomy): domain Eukaryota; kingdom Metazoa; phylum Arthropoda; class Insecta; order Diptera; family Drosophilidae; genus Drosophila; species Drosophila fuyamai. The sequence continues at coordinate 1,003,026 of JAECXW010000413.1, read as the reverse complement.
ATTTACTGGTAGCTATATATATCTTATTGATAAGAACTGTAAAGTTGAGTATAAATTAAAAGAGGCGTTTTTCCCAGTAATTTTTCATAATCTTTCAAGGCATTCATTTATTTATTAAGGATTTAGGAGATAATTTAAAGCCAATGCCATGCAATAAGGAATTGTATATTGCCCTCACCCAAACCATTAGAATTAATGCTAGTTGTCGATTTAAAATTAAATGTATAGACTCAAATAGGTTTTTGAATTCAAGCTTAGAAAAACAAGCTAGTTATTTGGACGATACAAATTTCAGTCTATTAAAGACTAAATTTCAGGGCCAGAAATTCACCCAAATGAGGCGAAAGGGGGTATTCTCTTATGACTTTTTAGATAGCTTTAAAAAATTCAATGAAACAGAACTTCCTTCAATTGAATATTTTTTTAATTCCCTCACAGACCAACCCTGTTCAACCGAAGATTATGAATCCGCTCAAAAGGTTTGGTCAACCTTTAATTGTAAAAATCCAAAGGACTATTTAAAATTATATTTAGAAAGCGAAATAATGATTTTAGCCGACATGTTCGAAATTTTTAGAAAGATTTGTCTAGACATCTATAAACTTGACCCCTAAATTTCCTGGAATGCAATGTTAAAATTCATAAGAACAGAATTTCCTTAAAAGGTCAATACGACAATGCACTCAACGAATTTCAAGTGCTAATAATAAATACATGGAAGATTTCGATAATAGCAAACCCACTAATTTCTTAGCATACATTGATGCTAATAATTTATATGGGTGGGCCAAAGACATACACATACACAATATTCAATGTATATTGAATACATGAAATTACCCCACCCCCTTTCTATAATCAGGTTAAAAATGTATCATTCGAATTAATAAGGTGTAAAGTTAGTTATTCTGTACTAAGGAAGAAATAGACATCGTCGGTTTTCTACGATCAATTTTGTAAACTTTCTTTTTGTTTATATTTGTTGCTAACAAAATAAAAAAAACTAAAACTATGACTTTAATTCATTGCGGTGTGTGCAATGATATCAATCTTTCGGTGTTCGAAACACATTACGAGGAGTGTTCAAAATAAAATTCAATATCCAAATTTATAGATTATATGTCAAATACACCGATGACGGAGATTGTGTTGAAACATTAAAACATTTTGGTACTGCATATCTTTCGGCTTATGATGTTGATTACTTACTTCCTCGAATTGAGGAAGGTATCGATTATTTGGCTAATCCTAGTAGCGAGTTTCAGGAAAGAGACTCAGGTTGGGCTATAAAAGCATTTAAATATTTCGATATTACAGTAATTAAACTGGAACACATTCCCGTTAGAGGTTATATTCCTGCACCTTCAACAATTAAAGCTAAAAATACTCTAATTAATGTTAAAAACAATGAAGAATATTGTTTTAAGTGGAGTTTACTGGCCTCTATTGCTTTTAAAAGCCATGCATTGGATCAATTTCCAACTCCCAGACAAAGAAGGGCTGCTAGAGAACAACTACAATTCACCGCCTTCTATATCAATTGTAATATTTCACAAGATATTATTCAATATAAGGAAGCAACGTTAATTTTTACTAGAATAGAGTTACAAAAAAGAGATAAAGATGTTCGAAAAATTAAATCCCAACTTCAGCGTAAATGATGCAACAGGAAAACAAATTGTAGGGCCCGTTGTAAGGACTGACTTTAAGTCTAGAGCCTCACATATAAATTTGTTACTAATTGAAAAGGAAAACTCTTTACATTACGCATACATTACCTGTATGAGAACACTTTGGTATTCCCAATGCTCCAAATCAAGAACACCTGCAAGTTTTTTTGAAAATTGCTTGCAACTCATAACAACAACAAATTCGACACACGATACAAAGGAGTGTGGTAAAGTTGCCGCAACATATCCATATTCGATTACGATGTTTAAAAACTTTTATAAAAAACTATCTCTGCCAGTAGTTATATATGCGGACATCGAAGCGGTATTCAAAAATTTTCATACCACGATAAATACACCGACTATTTCATCGACAATCAAAGCCCAGAAGCATGTTGCTTGCGCGGTTTCATTTTGTGTGGTTCACAAATACGATTCGTCTTTAAATGAATAATGGACATATGAAGATAATTATCAATAATAATAATATTTTCATTTATTTAAGGTTCTGATTGTATCAAAGAATTTTGTAAGGCCCTCAAGGATACTACTTTGACCCTTTATAATAAATACTGGGCTCACCATGAAGATCCAGCCAGACCATTGGATCCATGCGAGAAATACCAGCGTGATTCGGGGACCCGCCAACTCATACTTCAATAAATTTACTTTATATATCCTATTGATAAGAACTGTAAAGTAGATTATAAATTAAAAGAGGCGTTTTGCCCACTAATTTTTCATAATCTTTCAAGGCATTCATTTATTTATTAAGGAATTAGGAGATAATTTAAAGCCAATGCCATGCAATAAGGAATTGTATATTGCCCTCACCCAAACCATTAGAATTAATGCTAGTTGTCGATTTAAAATTAAATGTATAGACTCAAATAGGTTTTTGAATGCAAGCTTAGAAAACAAGCTAGTTATTTGGACGATACAAATTTCAGTCTATTAAAGACTAAATTTCAGGGCCAGAAATTCACCCAAATGAGGCGAAAGGGGGTATTCTCTTATGACTAGATAGCTTTAAAAAATTTAATGAAACAGAACTTCCTTCAATTGAATATTTTTTTAATTCCCTCACAGACCAACCCTGTTCTACCGAAGATTATGAATCCGCTCAAAAGGTTTGGTCAACCTTTAATTGTAAAAATCCAAAGGACTATTTAAAATTATATTTAGAAAGCGATGTAATGATTTTAGCCGACATATTCGAAATTTGTAGAAAGATTTGTCTAGACATCTATAAACTTGACCCCTAAATTTCCTGGAATGCAATGTTAAAATTCATAAGAACAGAATTTCCTTAAAAGGTCAATACGACAATGCACTATGGGGTTTTTGACCTGTTTTTGTGGCATTAATTAATAACTCGGTCAGTTTTGGAGATATCGACATGAAACTTTACCAATCGTCATTATTTGTCCCTAGGCATATATAGTGTGAAAATTGTTCGGATCAGGAAACAATATCCTATAGCTCCCATAGGAACGATCGGTTAAAATTAAAAATAAATTAATTAAATTTAAGGATCTGAAATTTGTTGCTCTATGCATATAAAAATGTATGATAATAAGTGCAACAAAGGCAAAAAGAAAAAATTTCATCAAAGTCAAAGCTCATTGGCAGCCACGTATACATATCGACTATCAATTCGCCAGTTTTTAGGCAAAATGTTTCGAATTTGTCCAAATTGACGGGCAACTGACAGGACAAACATATCCAAATGATCCTCATATTATAAATAATTTGTTCATCAAACATTGTATAGCCTTTTCTTGCTCAAGCCGACTCTTCTCGCTTTTTATACCCGTTACTCGTAGAGTAAAAGGGTATATTGTATTCGTGCAAAAGTATGTAACAGGTAGAAGGAAGCGTTTCCGACCCTATAAAGTATATATATTCTTGTTCAGGATCACTAGCCGAGTCGATCTAGCCATGTCCGTCTGTCCGTCTGTCCGTCCGTATGAACGCTGAGATCTCGGAAACTATAAAAGCTAGAAGATTGGCATTTTGCATGCAGATTTTAGGAGTTCCTACGCAGCGCAAGTTTGTTTCAAAAAGGTGCCACGCCCCCTTTAACGCCCACAATCGCTTATATACGATTTTATTTAAATATAAATTTAAATATTTCGGAAAAGTAAAAATGCAGTTTTATTGTGTTTATCAATACCTATCGAAATGTAAAAGAATTTTTCAAATCGTTTAAAAGTTATGCGCGATCAAAGTTTCTATCTCCATCTCCCTCGCACTCCTTTTACCTGAGTAACGGGTATCTGATAGTCGGGGCACCCGACTATAGCGTTCTCTCTTGTTCAAACAGCAACCAAGTGGGCGTTGGAGAAAGTGAGGTTACCTAAGAAAAATTCAAATTGCACCAATAGTGCGGAAAAGTGCACAATAAGACTAATAGCTTTTTGCTCAGAATTGACAACGCTACAACATACACTTGGATGCATTGAAAACTAATGCAAACTTCTATTTCAAAACTCTTCCCAAACTTGAAATTTGTTCCTCAAAATTCAGCTGAAGGTGCATTTATAAAATGACAAAATGTTAGTATAAACACGCACAATTTAAACAATTAATTCATTAAACATATAGTACAAACCTGTGAGATCATTTTGCATTTGTTTTTTTCTTTTCAAATGGTATTTTACACGAATAAATTAATTTCAAAGAACGCTTCTAAATAATTGCAAACTTAGCGCTGGTGCTTTCGGATGCAACAGCTGACTTTACAGCTGTTATACTAACATATGCTGTTAGGTATTAACATTTTGAGTATGAGGCATAACAGTTTGATGTTCTGTTAATGCATTCCCATTTTTTTTTTTTAAATTAGAGCATTTTCAAAAAATGACTAAATGCCACAAAAACAGGTCAAAAACCCCATAGTGCAATGCACTCAACGAATTTCAAGTGCTAATAATAAATACATGGAAGATTTCGATAATAGCAAACCCACTAATTTCTTAGCATACATTGATGCTAATAATAGCAAACCCACTAATTTCATAGCATACATTGATGCTAATAATTTATATGGGTGGGCCATGAGTCAACCCCTTCCCTTATCAGATTCGTTTGATGGTTTCACTTGGCGGTCGCACATATCAAATATGCTGACACTGCAGTTCCCACTTATTCGAGGGCGGTCATATAACCCGGCACTCGGGAACTGCTAGGTTTTTATATTTGTGTTTTGTTATTGTGGCCAAATGCAAAATGCCAAATAAGGTGTCTGTACTTAAATCGATGCGTAACACTGAGTACAGTGGGCATTCGATATGTGAACATACTACAAAACTAAGCAAAAAGTCGATCTATTATCGAATTTAAGTATCTCCATAAGCATCATACGTTTTCTGCCTGCATATTTCTATCTCTCTCTGAATTTTCATACAAATTGTCAACAAATGATTCCGTCTTCCTCCCTCTCCCTCTGCCTTGCATTTCCCTGCGCTTCTGTAATTTCTGTAGACTTTATTTTATAGTTATTGGTGACCCAGTCCCACCAAAGTGCCCCAAACTCATTCTATTAGAAAATGAAATCATGTACGCTAAGCCGTTCAACCACTCGATACCGTGTTTTCGCTGAAAAATAGTTAAAAGCATAAAACATGTTTAAACAAGAGACAACGCTATAGTCGAGTGCCTCGACTATTAGATAACCGTTACTCAGCTAAACAACTTAATATAAATATGCCTTCTTGTATGTTTTTCGCCGCTCGAATTAGCTCCCGACTAAAATCGGTACCCAGGGAACACCTCCAATTTGGCTAACTTGATTTGATTTGCGTAGTTCTTGGGATATAGTTCGGTATTGACAAATGAAAACCATCGCAATTTCCTTTAATAGAATTCCTTATCGAGAATTAACGTTGACTCTGTTGAGCACCTTGGCCAGCTGTTCCAAACCCCAAGACATTGGTACCATTGGTACCAATGAAACTCGTGGGACTTTTCGTGTTATAGCGCGGACCAGCCGGGCGATGTATTTCAGTAATGAGACAATGAAAGACTAACTTAAGTCTAATTGAGCGCTGCGTTTCAAAGCGCAGTGGAGAGATACCGGGAGCGGGAAGGCGGGAGAGCCTGGAATAGCAAGCGCCCAGTGCGGGAGAGTGGGAGAGCCTGGAGTCGCGAGCATCCAGTGCGGGCGAGTAAGCATTCGCTACGAGGGATGCGCGGGCAGTTTAAAAGAGGGGAGAGCGACGTAAACATTCCGCCACATTTTGCAATCGCTAGCGTTGCAAAAGAAAAAAAAAAACACTCCTGTCGGCTAGGCTTGACTGCAGGCGCCGGACAGGATCCCCCCGAATGCCGTCCTCTGGGCCACTGGGAGTCCCTCGTCCACCAACTGGAAGCACGGTCGGATGACCTTGGCGTAGACATCCGCACCCAGGACTACAGAGATGGTTGCCGGCAAGTAGAAGCGTTTGTCGGCCAACGGGAGGTCCCCGTATCTGCCGACCACGGTGTCCGAGAGCTCTCGGATGGGGGTGCGGATGCGGCGTTCGGCTCCACTTTCAAGACCACCTCTAGCTTGAAGCCGTTGTCGCACTTCGACCGAATTGTCGCCGTGCAGATGCTCTCGTCGCCGACGGTCGTAGTCGGCAAGCGGAACGCGGACGCCAATGATGCGTCGATGCAGCTTGTCGGCGTACACGGGTCGATGAGGGCGGTCGTGTCGAATTTCTTCAGCCCGGTCTCCAAAGTGACCATGGCCGTCGGCAGGACATTCACGCTGTGCCGTTGAAGGATGGACGCAAGTGACGGAGCCGGTCCCGAGGAGGCTGAGCGCTGCGGAGAGGCAAGCGCTCTGCGAGTTTGCAGATCTTGCCGGCGCGAGCGCTGCTGAGAAGCGGCGGATGCCGAGCGCCTTGCCGGGGCTAGCGCTTGGCGAGTTGGCGGATTCTGCCGGCGCGAACGCTGTTGAGTGGCCGACGGCAGGGGACGCTCGTGCATATGGAGGAGCGTGTGGTGCTTCCCGTTGCACGTTTTACATTTGTCGCCACTGCGACAACTCCCGTCGGAGTGCTCGTGGGCGAGACAATTTGAGCAGAACTTATTAATAAGCACTGCCCGAAGCCGCTTCTCTGGGCTCAGCTTTAGGGACCTCTGGCACTTACGAATCGGATGGATTCCCCGGCAGACTCGGCATCGGTAGGAATGTATACTTCGAGTACGTCTGCTTTCCAATGCCTGAGCGCTGCGTGGACGAGGAACCATGATGTGATCTGGTAGTGAGTAATGGATAAAAAAAAAGATGATTTGAATCTGCTTAGATGGCGAGGATTGTTGGGGTATTATGTGGACGAAGAACCACCTTGGTCACGGGACGCTTGATAATCCTGCGTGCCGTGAGAATGCTGACGACACGGACATTGCCGTCAGCCCCCCGAAAAACAGAGTCGATTCTGCCAAGGCGCCACTCATTCGAGGGCAGATTGTCCTCCTTGACGACTACCATGTCGCCAACGCGGAGATTTGCGGTCGGGGACTGCCACTTGTTATGCTTGTGGAGCTCTTTGAGATACTCCTCTTTCTATCGAGCTTGGAATTGTTGATGGAGCGCCTTTAAGTGTTGCCACCGATTCACAATGGGTTCCACTATGGACAGAAGAGGTCCGCCGACTAGAAACTGCCCTGGTGTCAACGCTAAGAGATCAGTGGGATCTTCAGACATAGGAGATAGCGGACATTAGACAAGCTTCAATTTTCGCTAGGAGGGTTGAAAGATCTTCAAAAGTGTACTTTCGAGTAGCGGTGGACTTGTAAAACAAGGTTGTGAAGCTTTTGACGCCCGCTTCCCACAGGCCTCCCATATGGGGTGCCCCCGGAGGAATGAATTGTCAGTTGAGCTGCTGATGACTATACGCATCAGTCACAGACTCTTTTACGGCTTGTAGAAAATCTCGGGAGAGCAGGGTGGCAGCGCCGACAAAGGTTTTCCCATTGTCGGACTGTACTTGACGGGGACAACCTCTTCTGGATACGAACCGAGCGAAAGCAGCGAGAAATTTCTCGGTCGTCAGATCGGATGTAGGCTCTATATGGATGGCCTTTGTAGAGAAACACACGAAAACCAACACATACCCTAATTAGGCAAGCTCTGCCTGTGTAATTTTTTATGTCGAAAGGGCCAGCGTAGTCCATCCCTGTGTACGTGAATGGCCAGGAAAATAAGACTCGCTCTTTCGGAAAACTTCCCATCATCTGAACTTGCAATCGCTTCTTATGGATAACGCAGACCTTGCAGGAGTTAATAACGGCCTTTACCAAGTTCTTTATTTTCGGAACCCAGTATCTTGACCGGGTCAGACGTACGACTAACTGGTTACCTCCGTGCAACTTTATAAGATGCGTAAAGTTTACCAGTAGTCGAGAGAGTGCACATTCGTACAGGAGGATTATAGGATGTCGTTCATCATATCGCAAATTTTCGGAGGCCGTTATTCGGCCGCACGCCCTTATAAGCTCTTTCTCATCTAGAAAGGGGCTCATGGACAGGATGGAAGTGGACGCGGACACAGGACGCTTTTGACTCAAGCAGCGATATTCATTAGCAAAATATCTGCGCTGAGTGCTAATGACCATGAGCCGTTCAGCGGCGACAAGTTCTTGGGCTTCTAGATGGACTTCCGGAATCGGCGACTGTTTCCTACATCGCTGGACAAAACGGTGGACATACGCAAGGACCCGTAAAGCTCTATTTAACTTGGAAAAGCGATCAAGGATGTCTTCAGTCGGAATGGAAGCAACATGGGCCTTGACAGGACGCCTTTCCACTTCGGTCACCTGTAAGTCGGTGGTTTGGGCAGGCCACTGATCTCGTGGCTTTTGCAACCAAGTGGGCCCATGCCACCAAAGGGAGTTGTCGACCAGTTCTTGTAATGGCACGCCCCGACTGGCCAAGTCAGCTGGATTGTGTTCGGAATGAACATGCGACCAATTGGCTGCCTCTGTGGACTGGGTGATCTTTGTTACCTGATTGGCAACGAACGTTGTCCACTGGCATGCTGGTTTGGCTAGCCATGCAAGCACAATCGTGGAATCGGTCCAACAATGGAGTTTCGAGGACAGCATCGGCATATGGGGGAGGATGGATTCGGCCATCTCGGATAGCAATAGAGCTCCACACAGCTCTAGTCTGGGAAGCGACACGGTTTTTACTGGCGCCACGCGCGTCTTGGCCGTGAGATGATGCACTAGCGTCGTGTGCCCCATCTCGACGCGCACATAGATCGCAGCACCGTACGCCGTTTGAGAGGCATCACAGAGTCCGTGATGTTCCACTCGGAATTCTGGGCGAAAGGAAACCCATCTGGGAATTCGGACTTGATCTAGGACTGAGTAGCTTTGAAGGAAATCACTTCACTTTTGGCACAGTTGAATCGAAAGTTCACCCTAGATCATGCAGCCAGATCTCCTGCATAAAAATCTTGGCACAGACCACGAAAGGAGCGAACTCATCGGATGTTGCTTTCCAACGGACTCCGAGAGTTTTCGCCGTGCTTTCCGTATCTATTTCGAGGAAATCGGCATTTAAAAGATGATCGGTTCCGATATGAGCCAGAACTTCTTTGTGGTTGGATGTCCATTTCCTCAATGGAAAACCAGCTTAATCGAGGGCACTCTGCAACTCGCGAATGGTGAGGTGAGCCTCTTCTGCCGAGTCAGTTCCCGAAAGGACATCATCGACATACATGCAACCATTTTTTTTTTTTTTTTTTTTTTAAATATTCGGACGTTGATGCACTAAGATCAGCGCAAACAAGTGGCCCTTACGACACCAAGCAGTGCTTGTTACGCGCGGAGCCTTATAGGCGTAAAAACGAGATCGCGAGAAGTTAAAAAGCACAATGTAGAAGCGGACAGACTAAGATTAGAAATACGTACGAGACTAAATACTAATACTAATTTTGTGCTAAGTAAGATAAAATTAATGCTTTTAAGCTTGGCAAAGAGTCGGTAGTAGAAATAATGTGGTATAGTCTATTATAGTCGTTACACAGTACTCTAAACGATTCATGCATATCAAAGTTAGATCTACAAATATTTAATGTAAGAGGAACATAGTTCCTGGTAATTCTATTAGGCACGGAGAAGCTTATGCGACCCAGTAACTCGGGACTCTCCACATCCCCGTGAATAAGTTTATAGATAAAAGTTGTGCCAAGCATCGTTCTACGGTTTACTAATGATGGTAGATTAATTAGGAGGAGTGTACTAGAGTAGGATGGTAAAATAAGGCTTGCATTCCAGTTAAGGCCCCGTAGAGCAAATAATAAAAAGTTCTTTTGCACAGACTCTATCCGGTCTTTATGTACACCATACTGAGGACTCCAAACTGCTGAACAGTACTCAAGGATTGGACGGACTAGTGAAATGAACAGAGTCTTTGTAACATAGGGATCATCGAATTCCTTTGACCACCCTTTTATAAATCCAAGTACTCCCCTGGCTTTATTTACTATAGAAGTAATATGGTCACAAAACTTAAGTTTTGGGTCAAGGAGGACGCCAAGGTCATCAACTTGCGTAATTCTAGACAACGCACAACCACCCAGCGTATACGTTGCGTATTGTGGGTTCACCCGAAAAAATGTCATTACTTTGCACTTAGCGCTATTTAAATCCAAAAGATTTTCACAACACCATGTTTGAAAAGCATTTAGGTCAGATTGTAAGTCGGAACTGCTAGAAATTTCGTTATATTGCAGGCATAACTTAACGTCATCTGCGTACATAAGGACACGCGACTTTGTCAAGACTAGAGGGAGATCGTTTATAAATAAAGTAAAAAGAAGTGGGCCAAGGTGGCTTCCTTGTGGGACCCCTGAAGTACCTCGGATCAAATCCGAGATCGAGTTTTTAAAAAGCACTCGTTGAGTCCTACCACTCAGATAACTTGAGATCCATGTTAGAAGATCACATGGAAACCCTAATAAGTCTAGCTTTAATACAAGAAGCGAGTGATTTACTGAATCAAACGCTTTACTAAAATCAGTGTAAACTACATCAGTCTGCATGTTCTTTCTAAAGCCATTTATTACAAAAGACGTTAGCTCCAAGAGGTTTGTCGTCGTAGATCTTCGCCTTATAAATCCATGTTGACATGGAGATATAATCGATCTACAAAGATGCTGCAAATGGGGTGTAATAGTATTTTCGAAAAGCTTTGGGATGGCGGATAATTTGGATATGCCTCTGTAATTACTTGTATTGCATTTATTTCCTTTCTTATGAAGGGGAATGACAAATGACTCCTTCCAAATAAGTGGGAAATGAGATGTTTTTAAAGACAAAGTAAACAATTTGTACAGAGGTCTACACAGAGTTTCAGCACAGTATTTAAGCACGCAGCCTGGAACTCCGTCCGGACCCGGTGAATAGACTGGATTAACTTTATGGAGATCCAAAAGAAGGGAGCTTTCGCTTAATCTCGCACAAAAAATCAAGTTTGACTTGGGTATGGCATTTGAATAAGACGGATTTGGACGGGATGAAACGGAATATGTTGTCTGGAAGAACTGGGCAAATAGATCGGCAATTTCCTGATCAGAGTTTGCCGTAGAGTTTTCAAATGATAGTGATGAAGGGTAACAGGCTGATTTACGCTTAATGTTAACAAAATTATAAAACTTTTTTGGATCTTGTGAAAATTGGACCCTACAACGAGTCAAATAGCTTTTATAACACCGGGCGTTAAGCACGATAAAATTTGACCGAGCCCTTAGGTACCGAGAGAAGGCAGATTGTGAACCGCACATTTTAAATTTATTGAAAAGTCTGGACTTTATATTTTTTAGGTGTGACAACTCTTTATTAAACCACGGAGGTTTATTTGAAATTGACGGATAGTATAACGGAACACACAGATAAAAGAAGGAATTCAATGCATTATAAAAGATATTAACGGCCTTAGCCACGTCAGTGCATGAATAAAATTCGGACCAGTCATAGCCGGATATAAAAGTATTTAAAAGATGAAAGTTTGCCTTACGAAAGCAGCGGATTCGTTTAACCGACTTTTCGGATTTTTTATTCAGCTCTGTTCTTACGTCTACAGTCACTTCTAGATTTGGATGATAAGGATCTTCCGGTTGTGTAAGTGGTCCCGTTCTTGATAGGCAAACGCCTTCTGAATTTGAAACAAAACACAAGTCCAGTAAACGCCCTAATGAGTTCTTAACATGGTTCACTTGGGATAGCGCAATGTCAAGCAAGCCGGCTATAAAGTCATGCTGCGCTAAAGGAAGCAACATATTAGAGTTTTCGTCAGGGGACCATGTCGCACTAGGTATATTAAAATCACCCAATACTATTAACTGGTCTTGATTTGACAGTTTTTTGAAAATTGACTGAATACAGGAAAGGTGATTGCGTAAATAGGGAACTCAGATGATGGTGGGATATATGAACAAGTAATGTATACAAAACTACCGGCAAACGATAATTTTATACCTAGGAATTCGATGTCATAAAATTCGTCGAAAGTTAGTAATTCAGAGGAAAAGGTGGAGTCGACAGCAATCAGGACTCCACCTCCCCGTCTGGACTGACGATCAAGCCTATAAATAGTGTACTTACCCGGGAGAATTTCGGAGCTAAGAATATTCGTCCTTAACCAGGTCTCTGTACATACCATAATATTATATGGGAAAGAAAAACTATCCGAATACAATTTAGTCAGCTTACTAAGTAAGCCTCTTGTATTCTGATAGCAAAGAAGAAAAGAGGAGGCTAGTTTTTTGGGACAGAAGAGGATGTGGAGGGGGCTGGGGATGGTTCTTTACTGGTATTTTCCATTTCCCCTGAACTATTCTTTTTTCGCTTAGCTTCGTACTCTTTTACAAATATGCCCTCGGGCCAGAAACTGGTGGAACACACAGATGCAAAAAGAGCACAAGGAATACCAATCTTAAATGATGATACTTTCCTAGCATAAGAAAATTTAAATTGTTCGACCTTCAAATCATCAACTTGGACTTTGTTACGGATATAAGCCGTAATATCCAGTGATGAGAGGTCTGGGGCGAGCCGTGAAACAAATACATGTTTTAGCTGGGGCACCCGAACACAAGTAACCGTTTTTGGTACAACACATGCAACCCTTTTTGGTACTACAGAATTTGTACCTGTACTACCAGTATCGGCCGGTGATCCGGACGTTAAGTCTACATGAGGTGTTGGGGCCACTACTGTATTTTGATCGGACAGAGCGGAAGTACATAGCGAAGCCACATCGATTCCGGCGACTTCGGATACCGAATCACTTTTTGCCCCCGATCTTAGTACCATTTGAGTGGCGCCTAAGATTGGCAGCTGAGCTGGAATGGAATCGCGGGCAGTAGGTTGCACGGCACCTGCCATAGAATGCCCACCGACCGCGACTTTTTTGCGCTTTGGGGAATCGGGCTCAGCTAGCATGCGACTAGTGAGCTGCGATTCAAGCGCCACGAGCAGGTCCGTATTTTTACGGCAGTTCCGGATTAATTCCGTAACACTGCTTTTTTATTTTATCACATGTATTGCAGGGAATACTTTGCTGTACAGCCGAGATAACTTTCTTACAATTTCTTAATGAACAGAAAGCTATTTTCGCTGACCACGGACCACTGTGCACTATAGCGGACAAAAAAAAATCGAAAGCGCTCAAGAACTTTTTAATGAGAGATAGATCAGAGCGACAGAGCGGGAGCGAAACACCGAATAACTTTGATGTTAGGCACCACGAAACGAAATAGAAAACGAAAAGAGAGAGAGAGCGGGAATATTAACCGATTAACTCCGGTATAAAACACCTCAGAGAGAGTGCGTTGGAGTGCGTGCCGTTCCAACAGCGCTCAACGACGAAGAGAATGACTGAAAAGAGGGGCAATGGAAAACAATAACAACAAACCAGCACCGAATTAAATTATGATAAAAATGTTTATTAAACACAAGTTAATCACGATGCACTCGCTAAGCGAACAGAAAGTTGTTAGAAAACACTTAAAGGTGTAGAAACGTTAAAGAGATTTAAGTAAACCCCGGTGGTTTCAATAAGAAAAATGAAAATTCGGAGCGCAAAACAAAAACACGACCGTTCTCTGTGAAGACGCACTTTGAACAACTTTACTCGCCCTCGGATGGGTTAGTTGCACGTCGGTCGCCAGCTGTTGCAGTACCCGAATTGCCAGGAACGGTGCACAATTGACCCCAAACGTAACAGTTTTTAGCTCAAAATCTCGAATGTATCCTTCCCTATCGCGGAATAAGATACGTTGGAACGCTGTCTGCTTCGGATCTACCCAGATCTGCCGGTACATTTTCTCGATGTCAGCACTATACACAAATCGGAAATATCGCCACTTCAGGATCTGGATGGTTAGATCGGACTGTAGGACCGGGCCAGCATGATGGATATCATTTAAGCTGACCCCATTGTCTGAAGGGCTGGAGTCGTTGAATACCACTCGAAGTTTGGTGGTCGTACTCTCCGGTTTTAACACTGCGTGGTGTGGCAGGTAGTAACATGCTGAATCGTGGGTAGGAAGAACTTCTCTCATGTGATTGAGGTCGAGATATTCTTGAATAACTGAGTCGTACTTGGATTTTAACGTACTGTCCCTTTTTAGCCGCTGCTCGTTTCTTAAGAATTGACCCAGCGCCTGGGATCTGGAATGTCCTAGGGAGCAATTAATGTTCTCAGGATCTCGAAAAGGAAGACATACCTGCCGGTCTCGTCTTTTGTGGTGGTCCGAAGGAAATTGACCTCAGAAATCACGTCGGATTCTTTTGCCACTTTTACGGGCAGATCCTCCACCTCCCAGAATTTGGTTAGGAGTTTATCGAGAGACGCTTCATACGTGTATGCAACTTGCGTGGAAAAGGATGATATTTGATCATGCCTCGGAGCGGGTACTGGTCCTGTTAGAATCCAGCCGAAAATGGTATCTTGACCGAGAAGCGAGCCACAGATGTTCGCTCGGGTACCGCTTAGTAGAATGGATGGAAGTATATCGGCCCCGATTAGAATATCTATTTGTGCGCTCTTATAAAACTTAGGATCCGCTAGCGGAAGTTCGGGAAGGTGTCGCAGGAAGTGTTGCGGAAGCGGACATGAAGGAAGATTTCCGGCTATTTGTGGAAGCACGTAGGCAGTGGTGTTTAACTGCAAACTAGGCCGGGTCGGAGAACGGATCGTGAATTGACAGATCTTGTTGGTCTCAGCGGAGACCGTTTGATTAGGTCCTGAGACCTGTGCTTGAACGGCAGTTTAATCAGTTTGAAAAGGCGCTCAGTGATGAAGGTCGCCTCAGATCCGGAGTCTATTAAGGCTCGCGCTTGGAAATTGGAACCTCTATGGCATATATTAATTATAGCGGTGCCTAGGAGGACTGACCTACTGCCTGCCGCAAAATAATTCTGAAGCGTTGACTGCGTGCCACTGGCAGCCGAGGGACCGAGAGTATTTGGTCTGGATCTGGGCGTTGGCGTTGGCTTTGCGCGCGCTGGGGATGGGCTGCCTCGGTGTAGGAGGGTGTGATGGCGGACGCGGCACGTGAAGCAGTTATGTGCGCTTTCGCAGTCGCGCAACTGATGTGCCCGCGCAAAGCAGTTTAAACACAGCTGTTTTCTTTTTATATATGCGATGCGTTGGTCGACCGTCACTTGGAGAAATTTGGCGCATGTGCGTACAGGATGGTTCTCTCTATTACAGAGATCGCACCCTCTAGGTTGCCTAGGTGCTACCCTTGTCTCATATGAATTTATTCTTCGAGACGCCGAGTTGGAAGTGGATGCCCTGGGCTGAGTCTGACTAGAACCTGATGGTCGAACATCATCTATGGCTTCTAGTGTCCTGTGACGCTCCGTTAGGAAAACGTTCAGCTCGTGCCGCGTAGGGATCTCGGCTTTGTTATGAAGGGACTGCTCCCATAGGGAAAGCGTAAGCTTTGGGAGTTTGGACACCAAGAGGCAATCCCAAATTTCGACCTGAATACCGGACATTTCTAAGGCAGTAAGGCAACCCTGGATGGTACTTTGAAGTTCTTTCAAAGCTGGCCCAGACTTCTGTGTGACGGACGGTACATTGAAAATGATCTTTAATTGACTGTTTACTAACAATCGCTTGTTTTCGAAACGCTCAGTGAAATTATCCCACGCTGATCGAAAGCCATCATTAGTAAGGGGTGAATTTGAAACTATATTGTGAGCGTCGATAGGAGTGAGTCTGGGATTGTTGATATAAATTGCCGTGAATAGATCCCTAAAGGTTGGCCAACGAAGGTAGTCGTCGGTAATAACTTCGGTATCGCACGGCGGAAGCCGGCAGCCTGACGGAATGTATGTCTGAGAAGGATCAGCTGACGTTGGGGAAGGTTGCGGAAGTTGCGGAGTTTGCGCTATCATATCTGCTATCTGGGCGCCGCACCTTTCGTACGCGCTGTAGCAATAACCGTACTTAGCCTTGAGGACTGGCCAGCTGTCAGCTGCACCTTCTCCGGCTGTTACAAGGCATGCGGTACAGGCATCGTATTCTTTTTTTATGCGGACCCATACCTCTCGGATTTCGTCTCGGCGAATATTGAGGACGGATAACGTAGGAGGGACCGCCGAGGGAATATTTATTCGCGATGCCAATTCGGACAGTCGATCCGAGACTTCAATAAACTGGCTTATAGCGAGGTCGGCAGCCGTTGCAACCATTTTTGTGCTGGCTCGCGTGGTTCTTTCGATGGAAGAAGGAGCCTTTTTGGGAGGTGGCGTCTTGACCTTTTTAGGTGTGGGCGTCCTTACCGTGATTTTCGGTATTTTCGGTGATGGAACAGGGGATAGTTTGTTGGAACTTTCCCTGGACATACCAAACTAGGATGCTGTTCGGATGGAATGTGCGCGCTGATATTTCGGACAAAAATCAGAGAAACAATTACGGACCCACTTATGGACCGGTGGAAATAGGGTATCGACTAGCTCAAAAAATAATCGATATGCGTGGCTGAATTATTGTTAAAATATTCCCCAGGCTTTTGGTGGAAGGATGGAGCAAGAATGGAAAAAATACCAAAAAATTACCACAAAATTAAAATACTCAAAAAAATACTGTAATTGATGAGGTATTTGTCGTTTAGTATTTTATAGGGGGTGGTTGGCCGAATTAGGATGGGATTGGATGTTCCCGGCAGTGTTTGAAGTTTTTTGGTTTTGTTTTTCTTTATTTTAAAAAATATTCGGAGACAAAAAAAAACCTTCCAGTGGTGCGGGTGGTATTTTTCCAATTTTTCTTTTTATCCCCAAAAGAAAAAAATGAGTATCGATATATATGTAGATTTACCAAGCTCAATATATAAGAAAAAAAATACTGGAATGGGCGTTAATTAATAAATCAATAAATTAATAAATTGATTCCACTAGTTCCGCGATGGCGACAGAATTTTATATTTCTCCCCTTTCTTTCCCTTTTTTGGAACTGGCAGTAATTCTCAGTATTTGTTTATTATACCCGTTACTCGTAGAGTAAAAGGGTATATTGTATTCGTGCAAAAGTATGTAACAGCTAGAAGGAAGCGTTTCCGACCCTATAAAGTATATATATTCTTGTTCAGGATCACTAGCCGAGTCGATCTAGCCATGTCCGTCTGTCCGTCTGTCCGTCCGTATGAACGCTGAGATCTCGGAAACTATAAAAGCTAGAAGATTGGCATTTTGCATGCAGATTTTAGGAGTTCCTACGCAGCGCAAGTTTGTTTCAAAAAGGTGCCACGCCCCCTTTAACGCCCACAATCGCTTATATACGATTTTATTTAAATATAAATTTAAATATTTCGGAAAAGTAAAAATGCAGTTTTATTGTGTTTATCAATACCTATCGAAATGTAGAAGAAATTTTTCAAATCGGACCATTCGTTTAAAAGTTATGCGTGATCAAAGTTTCTATCTCCATCTCCCTCGCACTCCCTTTACCTGAGTAACGGGTATCTGATAGTCGGGGCACCCGACTATAGCGTTCTCTCTTGTTTTTTAATTTATTTATTATAATTTATTTATGGGATGATTGAAAAACAACTGCCCGAACTTTTGCGGGCTGTGTATTGGTGACGCTGGAATGCGCGGGATTATCGAGCTTTTTGCGGTACTGCAATTCGCGTGTATGTGTAGATGTATGGATGGATAGTGCCCAAAATATGTAAATAAGAAAAACACACTGAGACACAAAAGTTATTTCACGTCGGCTTTAGGAATTTATTCAATATATATTTATTGGATGGCCGACGGAAATACTTGAGCTTTCGGAATTGAGGTGTAGTTATGTAGAAAAATGTATGTATGTATATATATATGGAATATGTAATATATGTAATATGGATGTAATATATGTAATATGGATGTAATATATGTAATCAATATGGCGGAAAATTTTATTGTAAATTTTGCCGGCGGGTATGTGTTGTAGACTTTCGATTTTGTGGACTGTATTTGGATTTTTAATAATGTAAGCAAATATTGTCACAGCGGATGTAGAATAAAAAAATTAATATCAAAAATATTTGTGGGCCGAAATTGGTGGAGCACTTAATTTTTGTTTCACTTTTTTGTGGAAAATTAATTTGAACTCAATTTTGAAATTAATTTATTTTTCACTGTACGCTTGACTTTTTATTTGCACACTTTAATTTTGATTTATATTTTTTATTTTCTTCGATTTGATGTTAGATGTGGTTAGATAGTGGGTGTACGGCCAAATGCGAATATGAAACTTGTACATCAATATGCACACGAAAAGGAATTAGAAAATAGGCAATATGGCCACACGTTAAAAGAGAACGAAGAAATAAAAGACGGAATTGGAATTGTAATTTACTACTGCCGTCGTCGGATTAAATCGGACTTGGATTTTAGACAAATCGTACAGAAAGTCAAACGAATTATGTTCTTCGAATGGCTGACTGTCGACCGGCAGTTAATAAAAAAATTAATAAATTGGCACTTATCCGGCTCGAAGGACCAAAAAATGAAGAGTTGTGGCGTCGGGGGTGTTCGTCGTTTGGGGGCAGCTTCGGACGTTGCGGCTGTTGCACGTAGCCGGGCAAGCTGTGGAATAGAAGTTGAAAAACACTCGACGATCGCGGTGCGCAAGAAAAAGAACAAATGCAACTCGTGGGACTTTTCGTGTTATAGCGCGGACCGGCCGGGCGATGTATTTCAGTAATGAGACAATGAAAGACTAACTTAAGCCTAATTGAGCGCTGCGTTTCAAAGCGCAGTGGAGAGATTCTGGGAGCGGGAAGGCGGGAGAGCCTGGAATCGCAAGCGTCCAGTGCGGGTGAGCGGGAGAGCCTGGAGTCGCGAGCATCCAGTGCGTGCGAGTAAGCATTCGCTACGAGGGAAGCGCGGGCAGTTTAAAAGAGGGGAGAGCGGCGTAAACACTGCCCTTGTGCAGGTCCAAAATGCGAGTGTGGGTGTCCGTTGATGTGTCTGTCTGCCCGTGTGAAGACTAGAGTTCAAAAAAAGTGCAATGAAATACAATGTTCTTCTGTGTTTACCAAAGGCCTGTATTGAACTGATTTCGCTGCTGAGTACAAAGTTTCATTTAAGTGACGAGCGTGCAAGCTCGTTTCAGTTACAGTAAAGTGGATCTTATTTACATATACAAGTCGGGTTATGAATAACAATATAATTTAAATGTCGTGCTCCAACATCCTCCCCCCGTTAAAAGCACTCTGGTTCTTGCAACAGATTGCATAAACTGGGAGCGGCGCAATTTTGCAGATGGGTCGGCGAGTAACTTCTTTCATCGTCTTTATGTCGACAACTCTGACTTTCCCGTCAGCTCCAGAACAAGTGTTTAAGATTCGACCGAGAGGCCACTGCTGAGGTGGAGTGTTGTCATCATGGATGATCACTAGCTGTCCAGGCGTGATGTTGGCTTGCGGCGTCAACCATTTGCTTCGAAGTTGCAACGTGTGAAGGTAGTCCCGTCGCCAGAGCTTCCAAAACTGCTGCTTGAGGTATGTGACACGCTGCTAGCGAGTCAGACTGTTGGGATTTCGATCCTCCAGACATGGTTCCGGAAGCGCCTTTAGAGACGAACCTAACAAAAAATGTGATGGGGTTAGAGCCTCTCCGTCGTTCGGATCCTCGGTTATCGGCGCTATTGGTTTCGAATTAAGGACTGCTTCGACCTCAATGGCAACACTTTGCAGCTCCTCGTATGTAAGACAAGAAATCCCAATGTTTTTCACCAGCAAATGTTTCATTGATTTTACACCGCTTCCCAGAGCCCGCCGAAGTGCGGCGCACAGAGAGGGATGAAATGAAACGAGACACCTGTTGAAGCGGTAAACGTTTGTAGGTCTTGCAGCGCCTGCTGACTGAAGAGCTGCTTCCTGAATTCGTCGAGTTGGGAATGAGCACCAACAAAATTAGTTGCGTTGTCGCACCAAATACTCTCTGGAAGTCCTCTGCGTCCAACGAAGGGCTTTAAACGTAAAACAAAGGTATTAGTGGAGAGGTCTGATACAAGTTCAACGTGAGCTGCTTTGGTCGCAAAGCAGATGAATACGGCCATATAAGTTTTATATGGAACCTTTCCACGAATCCGATAGTTGGTAGAAAATGGTCCACATAGATCTACTCCTGAGATGGCAAACGGCTTGGTTACGGTCAGCCTTTCCGCTGGCAGGGATCCCATAATTTGTTGCATTAGCCTGGGCTTGTAATGGCAACAATGAAAACAATTTTTGACCACCTTGGTGGTGATGCGACGAGCATTTGCGGTCCATATTTGAAGTCTTAGTAATCCAATTAGCGCTTTGGGGCCTGCATGCATATTGACTTTGTGAAGATGTTCAAGGTACTTATAGGTGAACAAGTGATCGCTAGGAAGAAGCAATGGGAATCCCGTATCGACAGGGATTGGGTCGTTTGCTAGACGGCCGCCGACTCGAATTACTTGTATAAATCGATTGCTAATATCAGCTTCAGGTACGAACGGAGTCAATTTTCTAAGATTTGGACTAAGACGATTTCTCTTTTGTATGTCAATTAAATCCGTTGCGAAACTTTGGCTTTGAATTGTGGAGACGATGTAGATAAATGCCTTCTGAATTTCATTGGCCTCAAGTTAGTTTGGCTGTGAGGCACGAAGCTCTTTGCTGGGAGGAACGCCGTTGAAAACTCGAAATATGAAAGCTACGATCCGGACAATTCGAGTATATGAAGAGATTCTGCTGGTGACTCTATCAATTATTGTTCTCTCGATGCTGCTATCGCCACATTTAAAAGCTACCATTTTTCGCAATTCTAATGCGTTGTCCGCTGAGCTGGCAATTGGTTTTTCCTTTGGCCAAGTGCATTCGTTGAAGCGAAGAAATGTTGGTCCGCTGAACCAGATTGTGTTTTGTAGATCGGCTGCGGCACATCCTCGCGAAACGATATCCGCTGCATTCTCCTTACCCGGAACATGTCGCCATTTGATGTTCGCGGACTTTATTTAAATAGTTGACACCCGATTGGCTACGAAACACTTAAGCTGGGATGTGTGCATTGTAATTCAGTGTAAGACAATTGTCGAGTCTGACCAAAAAGTAACTTTCTTGGATATATTCTCAAACTTATGTTTGATTTTATCCCATGTTTCGCAAAGAAGCAAGGCTGCGCACAACTCAAGTCTCGGTAGACAGATAGTCTGAGCAGGCGCTACCTTTGATTTTGCAATTACTAAACGGGAAATAGCTTGTTTTCCTTGAGATGATCGGAGATAAATACAGCACCCGTATGCACGCTCAGAGGCGTCTGCGAACCCGTGTATCTCGCACTCCGTACTAGACGAGGAATTGATGAACCTTGGATTTTCAATTTGGTTTAAAATGTTCGATTTGCCGCCATCTTTCTTGCAGCGCATCAGGCAGCGGCTCATCCCACTCAAGACTATTCCTCCAAAGTTCTTGTACAAAAATTTTGTACCTGATAATGATTGGACTTAGGAGTCCAAGGATGTCGTACAAACTTGCAATGACAGAAATAGTTTGCCTCTTGGAGGAAGCTTTGGATTTCGGCAGATCGAAGCGGAAACAAAATGTATCCGTTTGCGGTTTCCATGACATTCCCAAGGCCTCTGTCACTTCTTTACCACCCACCTTGAATTGGTATTCAACTAAAAAATCACTCTCACCGCTAAAGTTCCATTTTGACAACTTTAAACCTGCTCGTTGAAGAATTTTCTTGGTCTGAAGCATTTTCTCTTGCCAGTCCTCTAAGCTTTCGGCCATCCACGTCATCCGCGTACATATCATTCTGTAAAGTATGAGATCCAATTGGGAATTCGATTTCGTATCTCTTGGCGATGAAGTTAAGACTTTGAATCGCTAAAAATGGGGCACTTGCCAGACCATAAGTTACAGTATTTAATCGAAATAACTGAAAAAGAAAATGCGTGCGCCTTTGCGTCTGGTTGTAAACCGTCTTCGATTTTGCCTAAAACAATCCAGCCGAGCGATGTGTTGAGTAGACAAGGTAAACCCGGTCCTAACGATAAGTTTTGACCAGTCAGCAAATCAAAGAACTCATGCGTATTGATCAAAATATTAATCTTGTGAGAATTGTGGGTCGGCCAAATCGATGTCTTCAGGGATCGACCATTGCGATGTATCTATGCAGCGTTCCGGCTGCTGCTGAGCTATAGATTCCGTGATTGAAAATTGCAGTGTCCACTCATCAGCTGATAACCGAGACCGAATGGTTGCTTTAAAAGAAAACTTTACATGCTCTCGAAGGTTCCCAATTCCCGATACCTCAAAATGCTTTCGCTTAAATGGTATCTGAAGGGTCTTCGCCAGAGTTTCTGTCATAAAATTGACTTCTGAACCTGAGTCTAGCAGAGCTCTATCAGAATGAAACACGCCATACTTCTCCTTAATTATGATGAGCGCTATTGGGATAAGCGAGCGTTTTGAGTTACGTGTAAGTCCAGCAAACACATGGGTTGATGAGCAGGCTTGTGAATCATCTTGCTCTTCACCTTCTCAATCGCTGTCTTGGGATCGGCTGGGCGATGCAAAGAGGAATGATGTAATCCGTGGCATGTCCTACAACGAAATTTCTACGGACAATCTGCTGCAATGTGACCTTTATGTAAACAATTTAAGCAGAAAGTAGCTTGCTTTGCCCAGCTATGACGCTTTTCGAACGAGAGTGAAATGAATAATAAACATGATCCTAAGCTATGATCAGTTGAATTGCATTTAAAACAACTCCGTTTGGTAGCTATAAATGCCTTTCGAGAATAACTGGGTTTTTCAAAACGTTTATCATATAGTTTACCTTCAACTGGAGATTTTAGAAGACACTCTAAAAATTGACAATGTCTGCTCAAAATATTATAACAATCTTCCCACTTCGGAAGATTTTCATACAACTGGGCTCTGTCGTATGCTTGTTTAGAATCAGAATCGACTTTCTGCAGGGCGAGATGAATGATTATTGCACTAAGAATGTCTTTCTCAGTGCCAAGAGAAAGAAGCGAGCCAAGAAGTGCTGAAACAGTATCTAAAATTTGTCGAAGAGAGCACGGGTCAGCCTTCTTCATGTGAGAAATGCCGAATAAACTGGTGACATGCTCATTAAGAATTAATATTATACTTTCTTATCGTAACGCTCTTGTAACTGATTTAGAGCCTTTTGGTAGTTGGCATCTGAAACTTGAAAGGCTGACACAACGTTTAACACTGGACCAGATAAGCAACTAAGTAGATATGTAATTTGTCTACTTCTGTAATGCTAGCATCTTCGTCGACTATATGTTTAAATGCAGAAATAAAGCGTTTATAATCACTATATTTTCCGTCAAACCTTGGCAATTTGAGAGCAAGGAGCCGGCTGTGGTTTACGCTACCTAAGAACGTGGAATTTGTGACGCTTAACTCATCAGACCGCTGCGGCCTATTCGAAGCTATCCTTTTTATCAGAGTCGCCTTGCTAACAATATAATTTCTTCATGTTCGGATCTAGAATTCTCCGTTGGATCCAACTCCTCGATTTGCAGCTGAATTTGAGCCAATTGCCTAACACTTGCAATCTGCACTCCGCCGTGCTGGAATCGATGACAGTAGCAGCCAAAGCTCGTTCTTTGCTGCTCTTGAAATTCTGTTCCAGCACGGCACGATTGCGCCTGAAACACACCAGCTGCTCCTCTACTGGCGGTTTTGTCATCTCGTGTGATAGATTAATATTTTAGCAGAAAACAACCACAACAACCACGATTGTGGATACAGTTTTAAAGCCGTTGAGTGAAATGTTAACACTAACTTTTTTGAACTATTTTCGAAAAATCTTAGCTTTACCAAGTAAACTTTGAGTGAAATCTTTAAACACGTTAGACTTCGCTCACTGCATTTGCCAAATTTTCAACACAATGAAAGGGCTTTTTGCCTTTTATTTTCCAAAGAACTCTGGTTTTTAATGACCGTTTGTGGTTGGTTTAGCTTACGGTTCGATGTGAGGTTATGTGCATCCAATTGATGTCCAATCTGCAGAGGTTCTGTTGTCGACGGATCCTTCGTGATCCTCCAATTCCGGTACAATCCAAGACTGCAGGTGTCCTGTCGTGGTCGCCAAATGTATGGTATTGCCCCTGTGCAAACCGATAGTGGAAGCAACCTGCCCTTGTGCAGGTCCAAAATGCGAGTGTGGGTGTCCGTTGATGTAAGTCTCCCCGTGTGCAGACTAAAGTCCAAAAAAAGTGCGATGAAATAGAATGTTCTTCTGTGTTTACCAAAGGTCTGTATTGAACTGATTTCGCTCCTGAGTAGAAAGTTTCATTTAAGTGACGAGCGTGCAAGCTAGTTTCAGTTACAGTAAAGTGGATCTTATTTACATATACGATTCGGGTTATGAATTTAGGATTCTTTAACAATATAAATTAAATTTTGTGCTCCAACAGCTTTCTTCTACCTGTTACATACTTTTGCACGAATACAATATACCCTTTTACTCTACGAGTAACGGGTATAATTACTTGGTCAAATCAACAAAATTTCAGATCTAGTTTAAATACTCAAACATTTCTAAGAGAGACTTGCTCTTCCTCTCTCTCCATCTCTCCCATAAAGACAGTTCCTATTTTTAAATCACAGAGGTTAACGAAATTCCGTTACCCTATCTGTGCGTATACAGGTCCGGTTTTTTAGGTATAGGAAAAGGACAGGTCTTTTTTGTTGGCCGAAATGTGGGATACAGAACAAATAAACTGTACACCTTGGCGAAACCCATTGCTTGTGCAAATCCCTTTTTAAAAACCATTCGACCTTGTGCAAATCCCTTTTTAAAAACCATAAAATATGGTATTTAAAAGGGGATTTGCACAAGGTCGAATGCATTAGTTGTAGCTACTTTAAGCTGCAGTTATATTCATACCCTAGACTTCAGGTTGTAAAGCCATTTAATTAATGGAATAAAATCTCTACAAGATACCCCCATCCATCTGATCTCTAGGATATTGGGTTTGATCCCGCCCAAGTAAACAAGTACACATATACACACGCACAACTGTTCAGTCGCCATCACAATTGTTTGACGACCTTGTCTTTCTAGATATTTTCCAGCCTCAAAGACATACACATACACAATATTCTATGTATATTGAATGCATGCATGCATTCTATATTCAGGTTAAAAAGGTATCATTCGAATAGATTAATAAGGTGTAAAGTTAGTTATTCTGTACTAAGGAAGAAATAGACATCTCGGTTTTCTACGATCAATTTTGTAAACTTTCTTTTTCTTTATATTTGTTGCTAACAAAATAAATAAAAAAAACTGTAACTATGGCTTTAATTCATCGCGATGTGTGCAACAAGATACCAATTTTTCGGTGTTCGAAACACATTACGAGGAGTGTTCAAAGCCTCGTAACACAAGTTCATCTAAAAACAAAATTAATTGTGATTTGTGTTATATGTCCGTGGATAGCGAAAAAGCGAGCACTACAAAATGTGTCTCGGACCTAAAAATGCTTTTAAGGTGCTGATGGGCGCTCAGATAAAAAAAAAAACATTTACAGCCTATTTCTGAGCGCCAAAATTATGATGACCAACCCTCCACTTCAGGAGCTGCATTTAACCAGATTAGGACTGAAGGTAATCCCACTCAAAATACCAATGCAAAAAAGATAAAAACTTCGGTTGATATTAATTGTGAATTGTGTGGAGAAACTTACCCACAATCAGGAAAAATAAAGAATATTAGGTCAGAAGAGCACAAGAATGCAATTGCAGGACGAACAAAAATGTTGAAGTTATACACCTGTCGTCGGAAACAGAATTCCCAATTAGGTCATATCGGATTTAATCCTCCGATGCAAATGATTTTATTGACCTTAAAGAATTTTATAAGCAATGTCAAGCCAACATGGTACAAATTCTTACTAATGTGATGGAGGAATTTAAAATTATAAAATTCAGTATCCAAATTTATGGACTATATGTCAAATACACTGATGACGGAGATTGTGTTGAAACATTTAAACATTTTGGTACTGCATATCTTTCGGTTTATTATGTTGATTGCTCACTTCCTTAAATTGAGGAAGGTATTGATTATTTGGCTAATGCTAGTAGCGAGTTTCAGGAAAGAGACTCAGGTTGGGCTATAAAAGCATTTAAATATTTCGATATTACAGTAATTAAACTGGAACACATTCCCGTTAGAGGTTATATTCCTGCACCTTCAACAATTAAAGCTAAAAATACTCTAATTAATGTTAACAAGAGAGAACGCTATAGTCGAGTGCCTCAACTATTAGATACCCGTTACTCAACTAAACAACTTAATATAAATATGCCTTCTTGTATGTTTTTCGCCGCTCGAATCAGCTCCCGATTTTTATGTTAAAATCGGTACCCAGGGAACACCTCCAATTTGGCTAACTTGATTTGATTTTCATAATTCTTGGGATATAGTTCGGTATTGACAAATGAAAGCCATCGGAATTTCATTTAATAGAACTCCTTATCGAGAATTAACGTTGACTCTGTTGAGCACCTTGGCCAGCTGTTCCAAAGTCATCCGTTAGATGGCGCTATTGTGCCATGAAAGGCGAAAATGTAGGCGCTAACCAGGCTTAAGCGTTTAATGGGTTTTTGGGCGTTAAAGTGGACGTGGCAAACTTTTATTAGGCCAATCGATAGGTATTGACGAAACAAATACATATCAAAAAAAAATTTCATAATAGCATCAAAACTGTGGCCACAGCTTGTGACTTGTGGGCGTCAGAGGGGCGTGGCACCGTTTTGAAACAAACTTGCGCTGCGTAGGAACTCCTAAAATCTACATGCAAAATGCCAATCTTCTAGCTTTTATAGTTTCCGAGATCTCAGCGTTCATACGGACAGACAGACAGACGGACAGACAGACGGACAGACGGACAGACGGACAGACAGACAGACGGACAGACGGACATGGCTAGATCGACTCGGATAGTGATCCTGAACAAGAATATATATACTTTATAGGGTCGGAAACGCTTCCTTCTACCTGTTACATACTTTTGCACGAATACAATATACCCTTTTACTCTACAAGTAACGGGTATAAAAACAATGATGAATATTGTTTTAAGTGGAGTTTACTGGCCTCTATTGCTTTTAAAAGCCATGCATTGGATCAATTTCCAACTTCCAGACAAAGAAGGGCTGCTAGAGAACAACTACAATTCACCGCCTTCTATATCAATTGTAATATTTCACAAGATATTATTCAATATAAGGAAGCAACGTTAATTTTTACTAGAATAGAGTTACAAAAAAGAGATAAAGATGTTCGAAAAATTAAATCCCAACTTCAGCGTAAATGATGCAACAGGAAAACAAATTGTAGGGCCCGTTGTAAGGACTGACTTTAAGTCTAGGCCTCACATATAAATTTGTTACTAATTGAAAAGGAAAACTCTTTACATTACGCATACATTACCTGTATGAGAACACTTTGGTATTCCCAATGCTCCAAATCAAGAACACCTGCAAGTTTTTTTGAAAATTGCTTGCAACTCATAACAACAACAAATTCGACACACGATACAAAGGAGTGTGGTAAAGTTGCCGCAACATATCCATATTCGATTACGATGTTTAAAAACTTTTATAAAAAACTATCTCTGCCAGTAGTTATATATGCGGACATCGAAGCGGTATTCAAAAATTTTCATACCACGATAAATACACCGACTATTTCATCGACAACCAAAGCCCAGAAGCATGTTGCTTGCGCGGTTTCATTTTGTGTGGTTCACAAATACGATTCGTCTTTAAATGAATAATGGACATATGAAGATAATTATCAATAATAATAATATTTTCATTTATTTAAGGTTCTGATTGTATCAAAGAATTTTGTAAGGCCCTCAAGGATACTACTTTGACCCTTTATAATAAATACTTGGCTCACCATGAAGATCCAACCAGACCATTGGATCCATGCGAGAAATACCAGCGTGATTCGGGGACCCGCCAACTCATACTTCAATAAATTTACTGGTAGCTATATATATCCTATTGATAAGAACTGTAAAGTAGATTATAAATTAAAAGAGGCGTTTTGCCCACTAATTTTTCATAATCTTTCAAGGCATTCATTTATTTATTAAGGAATTAGGAGATAATTTAAAGCCAATGCCATGCAATAAGGAATTGAATATTGCCCTCACCCAAACCATTAGAATTAATGCTAGTTGTCGATTTAAAATTAAATGTATAGACTCAAATAGGTTTTTGAATGCAAGCTTAGAAAAACAAGCTAGTTATTTGGACGATACAAATTTCAGTCTATTAAAGACTAAATTTCAGGGCCAGAAATTCACCCAAATGAGGCGAAAGGGGGTATTCTCTTATGACTAGATAGCTTTAAAAAATTTAATGAAACAGAACTTCCTTCAATTGAATATTTTTTTAATTCCCTCACAGACCAACCCTGTTCTACCGAAGATTATGAATCCGCTCAAAAGGTTTGGTCAACCTTTAACTGTAAAAATCCAAAGGACTATTTAAAATTATATTTAGAAAGCGATGTAATGATTTTAGCCGACATATTCGAAATTTGTAGAAAGATTTGTCTAGACATCTATAAACTTGACCCCTAAATTTCCTGGAATGCAATGTTAAAATTCATAAGAACAGAATTTCCTTAAAAGGTCAATACGACAATGCACTCAACGAATTTCAAGTGCTAATAATAAATACATGGAAGATTTCGATAATAGCAAACCCACTAATTTCTTAGCATACATTGATGCTAATAATTTATATGGGTGGGCCAAAGACATACACATACACAATATTCAATGTATATTGAATACATGAAATTACCCCACCCCCTTTCTATAATCAGGTTAAAAATGTATCATTCGAATTAATAAGGTGTAAAGTTAGTTATTCTGTACTAAGGAAGAAATAGACATCGTCGGTTTTCTACGATCAATTTTGTAAACTTTCTTTTTGTTTATATTTGTTGCTAACAAAATAAAAAAAACTGTAACTATGACTTTAATTCATTGCGGTGTGTGCAATCATATCAATCTTTCGGTGTTCGAAACACATTACGAGGAGTGTTCAAAATAAAATTCAATATCCAAATTTATAGATTATATGTCAAATACACCGATGACGGAGATTGTGTTGAAACATTAAAACATTTTGGTACTGCATATCTTTCGGCTTATGATGTTGATTACTTACTTCCTCGAATTGAGGAAGGTATCGATTATTTGGCTAATCCTAGTAGCGAGTTTCAGGAGAGAGACTTAGGTTGGGCTATGAAAGCATTTAAATATTTCGATATTACATTAATTAAACTGGAACACATTCCCGTTAGAGGTTATATTCCTGCTTCTTCAACAATTAAAGCTAAAAATGCTTTAATTAATGTTAAAAACAATGATGAATATTGTTTTAAGTGGAGCTTACTGGCCTTTATTGCTTTTAAAAACCATGCATTGGCTCAATTTCCAACTCCCAGACAAAGAAGAGCTGCTAGAGAAAAACTACAATTTCCCCCCTTCTATATAAATTGTAATATTTCACAGGAAATAATTCAATACAAGGAAGCAACGTTAATTTTTACTGGAATAGAGTTTTCTATTACAAAAAAAGGATAAAGATATTCGAAAAATTAAATCTCAATTTCAGCGTAAATGTATATGAAATTGACGCAACAGGAAAAAAAATTGTAGGGCCCGTTGTAAGGACTGATTTTAAGTCTAGGGCCTCACATATAAATTTGTTACTAATTGAAAAGGAAAATTCTTTACATTACGCATACATTACCTGTATGAGAACACTTTGCTATTCGCAATGCTCCAAATCAAGAACACCTGCAAGTTTTTTTTGATAATTGCTTGCAGTTCATAACAACAACAAATTCGGCACACGATAGAAAGGAGTGTGGTAAAGTTGCCGCAACATATCCATATTCGATTAACTCTACTATTAACTCAAAGTGATCCTGATGTGTACAATTTCCTTAAAAGGTCAATACGGGGAGGATTGACTCAATGCAATCAACAAATTTCAAGGGCTAATAATAAATACATGGAAGATTTCGATAATAGCAAACCCACTAATTTCTTAGCTTACATTGATGCAAATAATTTATATGGGTGGGCCATGAGTTAACCCCTTCCCTGATCAGAATTTAAATTTTTAGATTATCAGGAAATTTTGCAGTTAGATATTAAAAATATGCCAGCAAACGAGGATTATGGGTACATGCTAGAAGTAGATCTCAAATATCCTGTTGAACTTCATAACGCGCATAATTCATTACCCTTCTTTCCTGAAAGTAAATTACCTCCATGATCAAAATTACCCAAGCTAATAGTTGATATAAATGATATACCTACAATTATGCATTCAACATGGGGATTATAGAAAAAAAAATTTATCCAGTACTAACATATAAACAATATTGTTGGTTAAAACCCTATATAGATTTAAACACAAAACATAGAAAATTAGCTAAAAATGAATTTAAAAAACATTTTTTTTTAATTAATGAAGTAATGGAAGACCGCGGAAAATGTTCAGAAAAGGAGAATCGTGGCTCTGGTGTCTCATTACCAATCTAACCAAAACTCATCTGGTTTTAGACAACGAATCGCCAGTCACAATTTTCATAGTGTAGAACTTTTTGGACCTAATTTAGCTTCAATCGAATCCACACAAACTTGTATATTTTATGATAAGCCCATATATATTGGTTCCAGTGTTTTAGAATTAGGCCTACTCAATCTTAGTTGTGAAGGACAGTAATCAAAATTCAGACCAAAGTCCTTACGAATGTATAAAAAAGGTTAAGGGGGTTCAAAGATCGGTTGTAAAAAAGCTATCGCATAATGATTATATAGAATGTATTAAACAAAAGAAAACTTATTATGGTGAACAGCGAACCATTAGAAGTAGATCTCATAATCTTTATACTGAAATTAAGTTAATAAAATAAGTCTTAATTATAAGGATGATAAAAGGTATAATTACCTGATAACATACATACACTAGCTCACGGACATTTTGAAATAAGAAATATTTCAGGTAATAGTTAACATTAAACAAAAAAATGTATAATTAATCAAAAATGTATTTAATATTGTTAAAAAAATGTATATTTTGTAAATTAATAAATAAGATATTATTGAATAACATCTGGGTGTGTATGTCTATTATTCCAAATTACTATTTCAGCAAACATTGTTTATCTATCCACGAAGAGTTACTTTCATCAAAACCAAGCCACTTAACCTTGAGTTGATTCTTTCGTTTTTCGAATATTTTCTCTACCAAGAACGCATTGAATCTTTAACTCGTTGCAGGGTAAGTAGACTTAATCTTTATACCCGTTACTCGTAGAGTAAAAGGGTATATTGTATTCGTGCAAAAGTATGTAACAGGTAGAAGGAAGCGTTTCCGACCCTATAAAGTATATATATCTTGATCAGGGTCACTAGCCGAGTCGATATAGCCATGTCCGCTGTCCGTCGTCCGTCTGTCCGTCTGTCCGTCTGTCTGTCCGTATGAACGCTGAGATCTCAGAAACTATAAAAGCTAGAAGATTGGCATTTTGCATGCAGATTCTAGGAGTTCCACGCAGCGCAAGTTTGTTTCAAAAAGGTGCCACGCCCCTTTAACGCCCACAATCGCTTGTATACGATTTTAAAAATTTAAATATTTCGAAAAGTAAAAATGCAGTTTTATTGTGTTTATCAATACCTATCGAAATGTAGAAGAAATTTTTCAAATCGGACCATTCGTTAAAAAGTTATGCGTGATCAAAGTTTCTATCTCCATCTCCCTCGCACTCCCTTTACCTGAGTAACGGGTATCTGATAGTCGGGGCACCCGACTATAGCGTTCTCTCTTGTTTTTACTTTAAAAACTTCCGTTGTCCAATTGGGTTCATACCCCTTCATAAACACGCCCTTAAATTTACTTATTCGCACGTAATCCCCTACATAAAATTTGTGTTGTGGATATATTTTTGGATTATTGTATACTGATTTCAATATAAACCGCTCATTTTGAGTGCATACATCAACTGGACTCATTTTAATGGTTCTGTGATACGAATTATTATATTCATGGGCAAGTTCATTGATTTTATGTATCCATCTATATTTTCCCTGCATACTGAACATTTTCCACATGTTACTTTTTAACTTTTACTTTTTTCCTTGATCTGACGGAATATTCTTATATACTACATCCTGCGCAGACTTAGTTTTATCAGCTGCGGCATACGCGTATTTAGAGAATGTGTCAATAACTGCCAGTAAATACCTATATCCGCTATTTTCTTTCCAAAAAGTAATCATTTATCCCTTTTTGAACAAATTTGCGCCAAATAAAGTTTTTTCGAACCTGTTTATGAATTTCATTAACAACTTGCTGTTTGCTCATGATGTTATTTTTTTTAGGTGTTAAAATGGGTTTAGATATTAGTGATTGCTTATATACAAGTGCATCGCTTTTTATTTCCTTACGCATCTTTTTTGAAATTTCAAAACACAGTCTGGTTAAATCTATTTGAACATTTTTATCGTAAGATCCATATAAATCAGATAGTTGAACATCATATTTTTGTAATGAAACGCACTTAGGAATAATGTGTTTATAGTAAAGGTATATAACTTATTGACTTAATATTGAGTTCCAACCCAAAAATGTAGCAAAAACAAGAAAGGAAAGCTAACATTCCTCAAATACCTTTGCAGAATATTCTGTAAATTATATTCTCCAAAATTATTCATATGATGCATTCTTAACACTCATAAAAATCCCAACTTCCTAACTTTAAAAATACCAAAATTATGGCACTTCCGATCATTCAGTTATATGGCAGCTATAGCAAATAGTCGACTGATCCTTATGAAATTTGGTAGGTAGGATTGGTTAGCCTAATATAAAACCCATAGAAAATCCCAACTTTCTAACTTTACAAACACCAAAGTTATGGCATTTCCGATCAATCAGTTATATGGCAGCTATAGGATATAGTCGGCCGATCCCGACCGTTCCGACATATATACTGCGTGCAAAGGAAAGAAGGCTGTGTGCAAAGTTTCAATTCGATAGCTTTAAAACTGGGAGACTAGTTTGCGTAGAAACAGACAGACGGACAGACGGACAGACGGACATGGCTATATCAACTCAGGAGGTGATCCTGATCAAGAATATATATACTTTATAGGGTCGGAGATGTCTCCTTCACTGCGTTGCATACTTTTGACCAAAATTATAATACCCTCTGCAAGGGTATAACAAGAAAGGAGAGCTAACTTCGGGCGGAGCCGAAGTAGAAATACCCTTGCAGAATATTCTGTAAATTATATTCTCCAAAATTATTCATATGATGCATTCTTATCACTCATAAAAATCCCAACTTACTAACTTTAAAAACACCAAAGTAATGGCAATTCTAATCGTTCAGTTATATGGCAGCTATAGAATATAGTTGACCGATCCTTATGAAATTTGGTACGTCGGATTGATTGGCCAAAAATAAAACCGATAGAAAATCCCAACTTCCTAACTTTAAAAACACCAAAGTTATGCCAATTCCAATCATTTAGTTATATGGCAGCTATAAAATATTGTCGGCCGATCCTTATGAAATTTAGTATGTCGGATTAATTGGTTAAAAATAAAACCGATAGAAAATCCCAACTTTCTAACTTAACAAACACTAAAGTTATGGCATTTCCGATCAATCCGTTATATGGCTGCTCAGTTGATAAAAAAAATCCCAAGCAATCATAAACACTGTAGATCGAAAATCTAGCGTTATAGTAGATTTTCAATATTTACTTGGAAACAATAAACAAGTTTTTGTTAAATAGTTAGCATTCATGCAGACTGGAACAGTCGTCCCCAATTTCTTTCATTTTAAACCACCATTCAACATAAAGAAATTGGATAATGAAACAATTAAACAGCAACACTTAAATCGACAGAATATTTATGGATTGGATTGGTCAGCTGGAGATATACCATATATGTACATGTCTAGAAGAAATACTTTCACCACTTAATAAGTACAGTGCAATTATCGTTCGTGGTGAAATTAAAAAACATTTTTTAAGTAAATATTTATCAACAACCATTATCGATATTGACATTGGAAATATCCAAATTTTTTCACCTAGCACTTTAGGATTAAAATTAAAAATTGACTCTTTACTACCAAAAAAGGTTGAGTTACCAGATTTACCATCTGAAAGTGATGAAGATGTAAATTGGGGAGAAAATAATCACAAACGAAAAATTAGGAATACTTCCTTTGCTGATACTAAAGAAGATATTAAACCTAAAAATATATAAAGAGGAACCATCTCCATTTCAAAATCTTATTTATGTAACACGGCGTGAAAAGCTGAATCGATCGGTAAAAAATTCTGTACAAATAAAGAAAAACAAACTAAATTGTTTTTATAAAAGTAGATATCAGAAATGGGGTATTTATATGAGATGTTTATTACATTGCTTAGCAATGTGAATTAGCGCTTGTAACCTAATTTAAATTTTGGGTGACCATTTCTATAGCTATTAATCTCACCACTAATATAGCCAATACATGAACCCATTTATCCAATGCAGCCGTGGTAGATATTCGATTTCAAAAAAACATCTGTTCTTAAGTTTTCCGATCGAGATTAGATGAACGAAGTTTCTGAAAAAACACGTTCTTTTCTACCAAAGCTAGACGTATTGCCAAGCCCCATCCAGACTGGTAACTTAACCTCAAGTCGGCTCGCAAGCCTCGTGACTTGAAAAACCAGGCCAAGCCAGCGGCACTGCCCTATTCACTGCAATTGCAGATCAATGAATACTGAGAGGCCAAAAATAAATCAGTTCAGACAAACAAAAGAAAATTCTCAGGTGCCAGCCACCCAAAAAAAGTAATTATTTCTTTATTATATTTGCATCTAGGCCCCACTGATTCCCCGTGTTTTTAACAGGAGTGTCTGGCCCCTTATATACCCTTATATAACCTTATATCGCCGTACACTTGCATTTTATTTTCTATACCTTGGCTATAGCAATCTGCCAGTCGCCGCAGTACAGGGAGGACATAATATTGGAGACGCAAAAAAAACCTCCCATCTTAAGGATTATAAATGTAATGGATAATCCAAAAGTACACATGTGAAAAGACGGCAAAAAAAAAATAATTAAAAAAACATAACCCCTTAAATTAACCCTAAGTTGCCCAGCACGTGCACCTGCCCATATAGGCATAAACAATTAATAATGTATAAAAATATTAAAAAATATTAAAAAATATTGAAAAATATTAAAAAATATTAAAAAATATTAAAAAATATTAAAAAATATTAAAAAATATTAAAAAATATTAAAAAATATTGAAAAATATTAAAAAATATTAAAAAATATTAAAAAATATTAAAAAATATTAATAATATTAATTATATAATAATGCTAAATAATGAGAATTGTGCGAGTAGCCTCTCCTAAGAAGATTAAAAATCTTAATTTGTTTGTGTTTTGACGGACAAAAACAATGTTCAAAACAAAAACGATGTAAAAGTGCTTATATCTATCTATTCGCTAACCCACTCCGGATACAAATTAACTAGTTATTAAAGTTCGGTTAAAATTAAGCTAAAGCGTTTTTTTTATCTAAGTTTGTTTATTAAAAAGTAAAAAAAGATAGTATTCAAAAAGTGAATAGATAACGTGTTCCTATACCCAATATTTCTGCCATGAGTGTCATTTTTTCTTTCTTCTTTTTCTTTGCTGAAGCCCAATATGAATGAATAAATAGAATAATAGAAATAAACCAGTAAAGTCAAACAACGAACACATTCACCGATTAATCTAACATAATTATTTTTGATTTGCTGTCGCCGCCGGAGAAAGATCTTTCGCCGATGGATTGACGACCATGTAATTGAACAACAGAAATTAAATTATTTACTTAACAAATTAAGCTTAGCATACAATGTTAAACTTAATGCTATATAACCGAGCACTGGCTCCACCGAACATGTTGGCCCTAATAGTGCCCAGTCCAGGGCAGTTGTCCAACAAGTGGTCGATGTTTAGGGTCCTCCGCAGAGACTGCAGATTGGATTGACGGTGCCTTTTAATAGGTGTTCGTGGGTTTGTTTTGTGTGTCCAATTCGAAATCGGATAAAAGTACTGCATTGCTGTCTCCCGATTGCCGCTAGGAGAGATATTTTTGAACATGTCGGGTTGATTTGGCTATATCTATGGGAGAATGTGGTCCATTCCTCCATCTTTAGGTTTTCCAAGTTGCGATCTTTTTGCTTGTGTATGTCCTTGCTATTGATTGGGGTGAAAAGAATTGTTGGTGAGAGGCCAATGCTGTGGGCTGCCTGATCCGCGTCTTCGTTTCCCTTTATCCCTTGGTGGCTAGGGACCCAAAAGAGTGTGATTTTTTTTGGATGTTCTTTTGTAAGACTTTGTATCTCTCTTATGGTGGGATCGCGATACTCGGGATTGTTTATTGCCAGGAGTGACGACAGGCTGTCAGTGCAGACAACAAACTCGCCGTGGTTGCTGGTGGCAAAGCGGCATGCTAGTAAAATAGCCGTAGCTTCTGCCACGAATATAGAGTTGCCCCTCCCGCTATGATTGTGTTGTTAGCGTCGATAACTGCGAATGTGGTTGATTCCGAAGTCTTGGATCCGTCGGTAAAAAGCCACCGAGGAGTTCTTTTTCGTTTTAAAATCGGGTGCGATGTACTGAACTGGGAGTATGATTCTTTGTTGAGATTCGTAGTTTGGTGTTGATGTTGGGCTTATTCCGAGACCAGGGTGGAGATGGCCCTATCGATCTGAATCGGTTAGGCGGAGTTAGGTCTAATTCTTTGCTCAAGTTGGCGCATATCCGGAGAGTAGAAGGACATTTGTATCTCCTTCTTTCTTTGAATGTCTTTTTGAAGTCGTCCGCTAATAACCGATTTGGAGTGGTGTATAATTTGGGTATGAGTCGGGTTGTCGTTTCCTTTATTCTATTAATAATGCTGGGTAGTCCGGACTCAGCTAGAATGCATTTGATCGGAGAGGTCGGAAAAGCGTAGATGGATCTGCGTGCAGCTGCATGGTATGGTGGTTGAATTTTCAGCCGTTCCGACTTATATACTGCGTGCAAAGGAATGAAGGGTGTGTGCAAAGTTTCAATTTAATATCTTTAAAACTGAGAGACAAGTTCGCGTTGAAAAAGACAGACAGACGGACATGCTTATATCAACTCAGGAGGTGATCCTGATCAAGAATATATATACATTATAGGTCGGATTAATTAGACAAATATAAAACCCATAGAAAATCCCAACTTCCTAACTTTACAAACACCAAAGTTATTACATTTGCCATCAATCATTTATATGGCAGCTATAAGATATAGTCCGCCGATCCCGGCCGTTCCGACTTATATACTGCGTGCAAAGGAAAGAAGGCTGTGTGCAAAGTTTCAATTCGATATCTAGTTCGCGTAGAAACAGACAGACGGACAGACAGACGGACATGCTTATATCAACTCAGGAGGTGATCCTGATCAAGAATATATATACTTTTTAGGTCGGATTAATTAGACAAATATAAAACACATAGAAAATCCCAACTTCCTAACATAACAAACACCAAAGTTATGGCATTTCCGATCAATCAGTTATATGGCAGCTATAGGATATAGTCGGCCGATCCCGACCGTTTCGACATATATACTGCGTGCAAAGGAAAGAAGGCTGTGCGCAAAGTTTCAATTCGATAGCTTTAAAACTGGGAGACTAGTTTGCGTAGAAACAGAGAGACGGACAGACGGACAGACGGACATGGCTATATCAACTCAGGAGGTGATCCTGATCAAGAATATATATACTTTATAGGGTCGGAGATGTCTCCTTCACTGCGTTGCATACTTTTGACCAAAATTATAATACCCTCTGCAAGGGTATAACAAGAAAGGAAAGCTAACTTCGGGCGGAGCCGAAGTTTAAATACCCTTGCAGAATATTCTGTAAATTATATTCTCCAAAATTATTCATATGATGCATTCTTATCACTCATAAAAATCCCAACTTCCTTACTTTAAAAACACCAAAGTAATGGCAATTCCAATCGTTCAGTTATATGGCAGCTATAGAATATAGTCGACCGATCCTTATGAAATTTGGTATGTCGGATTGATTGGCCAAAAATAAAACCGATAGAAAATCCCAACTTTCTAACTTAACAAACACTAAAAAATTGGCATTTCCGATCAATCAGTTATATGGCGGCTCAGTTGATAAACAAAATCCCAAGCAATCATGAACACTGTAGATCGAAAATCTAGCGTTATAGTAGATTTTCAATATTTACTTGGAAACAATAAACAAGTTTTTGTTAAATAGTTAGCATTCATGCAGACTGGAACAGTCGTCCCCAATTTCTTTCATTTTAAACCACCATTCAACATAAAGAAATTGGATAATGAAACAATTAAACAGCAACACTTAAATCGACAGAATATTTATGGATTGGATTGGTCAGCTGGAGATATACCATATATGTACATGTCTAGAAGAAATACTTTCACCACTTAATAAGTACAGTGCAATTATCGTTCGTGGTGAAATTAAAAAACATTTTTTAAGTAAATATTTATCAACAACCATTATCGATATTGACATTGGAAATATCCAAATTTTTTCACCTAGCACTTCAGGATTAAAATTAAAAATTGACTCTTTACTACCAAAAAAGGTTGAGTTACCAGATTTACCATCTGAAAGTGATGAAGATATAAATTGGGGAGAAAATGATCACAAACGAAAAATTAGGAATACTTCCTTTGCTGATACTAAAGAAGATATTAAGACCATGGCAGTTAAATACGCAAATTAAGAGTAAACCTACAAATATATAAAGAGGAACCATCTCCATTTCAAAATCTTACTTATGTTACACGGCGTGAAAAGCTGAATCGATCGGTAAAAAATTCTGTACAAATAAAGAAAAACAAACTAAATTGGACGTCATACCAATAATTATAAAAGTAGATATCAGAAATGGGGTATTTATATGAGATGTTTATTACATTGCTTAGCAATGTGAATTAGCGCTTGTAACCTAATTTAAATTTTGGGTGACCATTTCTATAGCTATTAATCTCACCACTAATATAGCCAATACATGAACCCATTTATCCAATGCAGCCGTGGTAGATATTCGATTTCAAAAAAACATCTGTTCCTAAGTTTCCCGATCGAGATTAGATGAACGTAGTTTCTGAAAAAACACGTTCTTTTCTACCAAAGCTAGACGTATTGCCAAGCCCCATCCAGACTGGTAACTTAACCTCAAGTCGGCTCGCAAGCCTTGTGATTTGAAAAACCAGGCCAAGCCAGCGGCACTGCCCTATTCACTGCAATTGCAGATCAATGAATACTGAGAGGCCAAAAATAAATCAGTTCAGACAAACAAAAGAAAATTCTCAGGTGCTTTACTATATTTGCATCCAGGCCCCACTGATTCCCCGTGTTTTTAACAGGAGTGTCTGGCCCCTTATATACCCTTATATAACCTTATATCGCCGTACACTTGCATTTTATTTTCTATACCTTGGCTATAGCAATCTGCCAGTCGCCGCAGTACAGGGAGGACATAATATTGGAGACGCAAAAAAAAACCTCCCATCTTAAGGATTATAAATGTAATGGATAATCCAAAAGTACACATGTGAAAAGACGGCAAAAAAATAATTAAAAAAACATAACCCCTTAAATTAACCCTAAGTTTCCCAGCACGTGCACCTGCCCATGTAGGCATAAACAATTAATAATGTATAAAAATATTAAAAAATATTAAAAAATATTGAAAAATATTAAAAAATATTAAAAAATATTAAAAAATATTAAAAAATATTAAAAAATATTAAAAAATATTAAAAAATATTAAAAAATATTAAAAAATATTAAAAAATATTAAAAAATATTAAAAAATATTAAAAGATATTAAAAAATATTAAAAAATATTAATAATATTAATTATATAATAATGCTAAATAATGAGAAGTGTGCGAGTAGCCTCTCCTAAGAAGATTAAAAATCTTAATTTGTTTGTGTTTTGACGGGTTAATTTTTGCCTAGGCCTTCCACCTTTTACTTAAAAGGCGTACAGTAGCCGCGTTTCATACCTGCGCGCAAAGGTCCCACAAAAACA
Source organism: Drosophila fuyamai (assembly GCA_018153365.1). Classification (NCBI taxonomy): domain Eukaryota; kingdom Metazoa; phylum Arthropoda; class Insecta; order Diptera; family Drosophilidae; genus Drosophila; species Drosophila fuyamai. The sequence goes on along the minus strand of JAECXW010000413.1, from coordinate 962,631 downwards.
ATGTTCAAAACAAAAACGAAGTAAAAGTGCTTATATCTATCTATTCGCTAACCCACTCCGGATACAAATTAACTAGTTATTAAAGTTCGGTTAAAATTAAGCTAAAGCGTTTTTTTTATCTAAGTTTGTTTATTAAAAAGTAAAAAAAGAAAGTATTCAAAAAGTGAATAGATAACGTGTTCCTATACCCAATATTTCTGCCATGAGTGTCATTTTTTCTTTCTTCTTTTTCTTTGCTGAAGCCCAATATGAATGAATAAATAGAATAATAGAAAAAACCAGTAAAGTCAAACAACGAACACATTCACCGATTAATCTAACATAATTATTTTTGATTAGCTGTCGCCGCCGGAGAAAGATCTTTCGCCGATGGATTGACGACCATGTAATTGAACAACAGAAATTAAATTATTTACTTAACAAATTAAGCTTAGCATACAATGTTAAACTTAATGCTATATAACCGAGCACTGGCTGCGGAGGCCTTCGACTCTGGCTGTGATTAATTTTACTGTGTCAATATACGTACATGTGTTTTATAGGGCTTGGTTTATATTGCTAGCTTTGATTTTTTTATAAACTCGTACATTTTTATAATGTTTTCTACGGATGGGCAGTAGAGGATTTGGGAAGGAGGCTCTGTACCGAACATGTTGGCCCTAATAGTGCCCAGTCCAGGGCAGTTGTCCAACAAGTGGTCGATGTTTAGGGTCCTCCGCAGAGACTGCAGATTGGATTGACGGTGCCTTTTAATAGGTGTTCGTGGGTTTGTTTTGTGTGTCCAATTCGAAATCGGATAAAAGTACTGCATTGCTGTCTCCCGATTGCCGCTAGGAGAGATATTTTTGAACATGTCGGGTTGAATTGGATATATCTATGGGAGAATGTGGTCCATTCCTCCATCTTTAGGTTTTCCAAGTTGCGATCTTTTTGCTTGTGTATGTCCTTGCTATTGATTGGGGTGAAAAGAATTGTTGGTGAGAGGCCAATGCTGTGGGCTGCCTGATCCGCGTCTTCGTTTCCCTTTATCCCTTGGTGGCTAGGGATCCAAAAGAGTGTGATTTTTTTTGGATGTTCTTTTGTAAGACTTTGTATCTCTCTTATGGTGGGATCGCGATACTCGGGATTGTTTATTGCCAGGAGTGACGACAGGCTGTCAGTGCAGACAACAAACTCGCCGTGGTTGCTGGTGGCAAAGCGGCATGCTAGTAAAATAGTCGTAGCTTCTGCCACGAATATAGAGATGTTGAGGGGGAGTGCCCCTCCCGCTATGATTGTATTGTTGGCGTCGATAACTGCGAATGTGGTTGATTCCGAAGTCTTGGATCCGTCGGTAAAAAGCCACCGAGGAGTTCTTTTTCGTTTTGAAATCGGGTGCGATGTACTGAACTGGGAGTATGATTCTTTGTTGAGATTCGTAGTTTGGTGTTGATGTTGGGTTTATTCCGAGACCAGGGTGGAGATGGCCCTGTCGATCTGAATCGGTTAGGCGGAGTTAGGTCTAATTCTTTGCTCAAGTTGGCGCATATCCGGAGAGTAGAAGGACATTTGTATCTCCTTCTTTCTTTGAATGTCTTTTTGAAGTCGTCGTTTGAGGCTGCAGTCCAGCCAAATATCGGGAGCCCGTAATCTATTTTAGAGAGTATTAATGCCCTCGTTATGTTAATTTAAGTATTAATATGTACATGTGAGTATTTTGAGCTTAGAAATTTAATGATATTTAGCCGAGATTCTAACTGCTTTCGTAGTTTAAGGCAGTGTTCTTTATATGTAAGCCTAGAGTCGAAGGTAATTCCTAGGATTTTTAAATTATCGGTTTGTCGAATGATTTTGTTGTTAAATACAATTTCAGGAAAGTTGCAATTTTGTTTTCGGCAAATATGTAAAGCCTGGCATTTTTCAATGGAAAGAGATGCCCCAGATGAAGCGCCCCACTGTTCCAGCTCGTCCAGAACGTTTTAGAAGGTATCTTTAACTGAATTGAGATCTTTCTTTTTGGTGAAAATAAATGCGTCATCAGCATATAGGGAAAAGGAAATATCTTTGTGTCTGTAAAAAATTGAGGATATTTGCTCAAAAGCAATCATAAAGAGTACCAGCGATAGAGGGGAATGGGGAATGCCATTGTGGAGCTTGTGTAGATTAGAGGTTGAGTTAGAACATCCATAGTACTGTGGCTCTTTTTGAAAGCAACCTGGTAGTGCGAGATACGGTTTTTTTGGGTGGTAAACCGCATAAGTCTGCGGGCGATCATTTTCTCGACTCTTTTCCCTAGGCAAGAGACAAGTAATATGGGACGGAAGCTATTAATTTCTTGGATTTTTTTTATTAGGTTTAGGTATAGAGATTACCGTGGCTGTCTTCCAGTTGTGTGGATAGGATCCTGTTTGAAGCATTGTGTTAAATACCTCTAACAGTTTGTCTTTAACAACTGATGGTAGGTTTTTAAGCATGGGATACGATATTCTGTCAAAACCGGGACTTTTTCCCTTTGCCGTCTGGATTGCTATTTCTAGTTCCAGTTGTGTAAAATTTAAGTCGAGCTGCTTTGCGGAGAAAGATATGGAATTGGGTTGGTACGTGTGGTTTAAATAGGTTTGCTTTGATTGAAAGTACTGCTGGGAGAAGTTGTGGTCGGCCGAGTACTCTGACCAACTATCTCCAAATTCCTCTGCAGTTTTTTTCGGACAGGTAAGAAGACCAGTTTCCGTTTTTAAATATTTTAAGTGGGGGGTACCCCAGCTAGGCGCTTGACGTCGGACCATATCTTTTTGGATGTAGTGAGAGGCGAGATTCGGGACGTGAAGTTTTGAAAGCAGGTGCGTTTGGCAGCTAGTACAGCCTTTCTGAAGCCAGCATTGGCTCTTTTGTAGCGTAAAAGATTTGGAATTGTTAGGTCCGATTTGTACTTGTGAAATAGATCTTGTTTTTCATCCCTAAGCTCCTGGAGAGAGTTGTTCCACCAGGGGACTTTGAGTGGAATGCTTTTGTTTGTGGGAATCGTCTTTAATGAGAAGAGATAGTTGGTTGTAATTGTTTATAATTCCATTTATATTCCATTGGGTGATTTTTAAAGGCCTTTATTTATATAAGAAAAAGGGGAGGCGAACAGGGGGGCGCTTTTAGAGATCTTGTTCCATTGAAGATTCTGAATCTGAATGGTTTTTTTCTTTTCTAAGTTCGGAGTCTGTGGACATATTTTCTATAGTAGAATTACTCTGGTCTGGATCTAAACTTTTAAGAAACCGTTGCGCTTCACTAATGAGAGCGCGATGTTTTTTAAGTCGCTCTTTGATCGTGGGATTTTTATCTTGCGATTGTGGTGACGTTGTTGATATGGGGTAGTGCGGGGAAGGGGGGAAATGGGGGAGGCCGACGAGGCCGGTGGGGGAGTGGTGGGGGAGGGGGTTACATTTGTTTTTTGTGTTACATTGATTTCGCTTTGCTTGCTGGTTGATGGTGTGTTGTTGATTTCTGCTTGCAGAGAATCGTGTTCCGGTTTCGAAGCCGTTTCCGAAGTCGGTTTAGAAGAAGCGACCTTCGCGAAGGTTGCCGAATGATTGATTGTCGATGATGTTTGTTGTTGTTGTTTTTTTTGGATAATTCTCGCCTGCTGCATTTTTTTGTTGTTTTTTTTTTGGATCATCGCAGCGTTTAGTCGTATGACCGATCTTCTGGCAATTTTTGCATTGGGTTGGGTGTGTATTCCCTTACTTTGACATTGTACCAAGAGATGTCCAGTTTGCTGGGAAGATTATAGAGATCAAAAGTGACCAGAATCACTCCCGAGGGTTTGGTGGCGTTGTCGATTGTTTTGGTAAACTTGAATACCGAATGCACGTTTTGGGATCGTAGCTCTTTCACAATTTCTTCTTCTGGTATGTTGTTTAGGCATGGTGAAAATATTGTTCCTTTCACAAAGTTAAGGGACTCGAGTTAATTGATTTCGACTTCGCATAAGCCGGGTAAGTGAGTGGTACGGAGGAATTTGTCGGCCACTGGTTTGGTGGTAACTAGCTGCAATAGATTTTCATCTCTTAGCGTAGAAATTGTAATTATTTCTTTGCTAATGGTTTGTAGTGCCTTGTGTATAGCGAAGCAAGAGAAGTGTGAGATGGGTTTTTGGGTGTCTTTTGTTTTTACTATTATAAACTTTGGATTTTTTTGAACTGAAGTTGGAAGTTTAGGGAAATCTTCCGTAAGTTTTTGATAAGGTCTTTTTTTTTGATTTGGGGCTCTCGCCTAGCACAGCAAAGCGATTACCCTGCAAATTGGGGGGCTCTGGGCCCATGATCGCGAGGGTTTTTCGTCTGTTTACGGTAGACTTTCGGGCACTCGGAGGGGGGAGGTATACTAAGCACAGGTTCCAAAGATCAACGATGAGAAAAAAAAAAGCCGTCCATACTCGATGAATGGTAGTCGGTGACTGAGAAATTAAATTAAACTCACCAAGTTATATGAATTTGCTTCCGTGATTGTTTGGTTAAAAGTGTTTAGTGAATTTGACCAGGCCTTTTAGGCAACTTTCGTTGCTTCTAAATGAGCAGTTTTGTTATTGTTGTTTTCTATTACTGTAGCTCTCTCTTTCTAACGCATGCAGCCACGCATCGAGATGCGATAAGAGCATTGTGATCTTTGTGTTTATATTTTGATATTCGCTGCCTCTAAGCCTTGACCTAGTTTAATTTTTGTAAAATGCGGAGACACAGTGGCGGCTCAACATAATGTGTATGGCAAAACTTTACTTAGTTCTATTGATATGAAAGCGATTTAACTTAATAATATTTAAATTTATAACTATATACAATATATATTAATACATATAAATTACGAAATATAAATTGGAAATATAAATGAAAAATGTTGTTGTAATGTTACTTCTTCTTCTTCTTTTTTTTGTGTACCCGTATTGATGATCAGGCCATACGAGATAACCAAGTATTAATACGTGAAAAATTTTAAGCCTATCCTTATGAACAACTTGTGATACCCTTGCAGAGGGTATTATAATTTTGGTCAAAAGTGTGCAACGCAGTGAAGGAGACATCTCCGACCCTATAAATTATATATATTCTTGATCAGGATCACCTCCTGAGTTGATATAAGCATGTCCGTCCGTCTGTCTGTCCGTCTGTCTGTTTCTACAAGAACTAGTCTCTGCACACACCCTTCTTTCCTTTGCACGCAGTATATAAGTCGGAACGGCTGGGATCGGCCGACTATATCCTATAGCTGCCATATAACTGATTGATCGGAAATGCCATAACTTTGGTGTTCGTTATGTTAGGAAGTTGGGATTTTCTATGTGTTTTATATTTGTCTAATTAATCCGACCTAAAAAGTATATATATTCTTGATCAGGATCACCTCCTGAGTTGATATAAGCATGTCCGTCTGTCTGTCCGTCTATCTGTTTCTACGCGAACTAGATATCGAATTGAAACTTTGCACACACCCTTCTTTCCTTTGCACGCAGTATATAAGTCGGAACGGCCGGGATCGGCGGACTATATCTTATAGCTGCCATATAAATGATTGATGGCAAATGTAATAACTTTGGTGTTTGTAAAGTTAGGAAGTTGAGATTCTCTATGGGTTTTATATTTGTCTAATTAATCCGACCTATAATGTATATATATTCTTGATCAGGATCACCTCCTGAGTTGATATAAGCATGTCCGTCTGTCTGTCCGTCTGTCTGTTTCTACGCGAACTAGTCTTTCAGTATTAAAGATATCGAATTGAAACTTTGCACACACCCTTCTTTCCTTTGCACGCAGTATATCAGTCGGAACGGCCGGGATCGGCGGACTATATCTTATAGCTGCCATATAACTGATTGATCGGAAATGCCATAACTTTAGTGTTTGCTAAGTTAGGAAGTTGGGATTTTCTATCGGTTTTATTTTTGGCCAATCAATCCGACATACCAAATTTCATAAGGATCGGTCGACTATATTCTATAGCTGCCATATAACTGAATGATTGGAATTGCCATAACTTTGGTGTTTTTAAAGTTAGGAAGTTGGGATTCTTATGAGTGTTAAGAATGCATCATATGAATAATTTTGGAGAATATAATTTACAGAATATTCTGCAAGGGTATTTCAACTTCGGCTCCGCCCGAAGTTAGCTTTCCTTTCTTGTTTTTGTTTATTTTTATCTAGCATAATTCTTGCTCTTTTGTAAGCATTTTCTAGTCTAAATTTTGCTTCCTTAGTATAGTCATCTATGTTATATAAAGGATCTATTCTATCTGTTGAACTAAAAGATGTACTTAAATTTGTATGTTTGCTAAAAACTAATTCATCGGGGCAATAGTTGTGTGTCATAGAAGGTGTTGTATTGAAACAATAAACGAAGTATTGTAGCCATATGTCACAATCTGATCGAATGTATTCATTAAGTGTTCGGTGACTACGTTCTATTGTTCCTAATGTCTGGTGGTGGTGCGCTATAGATGTTATGTTTTTTATACCAAGGTATTTACATAAATCTTCAATAATTGCATTTTTATATTCAGTTCCCATCCGATATGAATGTCTTCATTGGACCGTACTTTAGAATACAATTTTCAAAAATAGCTTTAGCTACTGTTTTTGCGCTTTTGTTTGGTATTGGTATGGCAATTAAATATTTTGTTATGTCGCATGTCGAAGTCACCGCGTATATATTACCCTGATCCGATTTTGGTAATGGACCTACCAACGATTACTCTGTCAAATGCCATAGTTGAAGTCTCTGTTAAAGTTAATGGAGTTTTTGTATGTTTAGTTATTTTGGATTTCTGACATTTTGAACATGGGTTTACGTAGTTCGTTATTTCCCTAAACATGTTTTTTCAATAGAAATTTTGTCTTATTTTTGACAAGGTTTTGGATATTCCGGTATGGCCGCCTTGTAGTGGATCGTCATGGTTTTCAGACAGTTTTTCTTTCTTATCTTTTATTATGGTCACTGGTTTAAGTAGCGCTGCTCTTAATTTTTTATACCCTTGCAGAGGGTATTATAATTTTGGTCAAAAGTGTGCAACGCAGTGAAGGAGACATCTCCGACCGGCCGATCCTTATGAAATTTGGTAGGTCGGATTGATTGGCCAAAATTTAGTCCTTAAGAGTTAAATTATGTCTTATTATAGTTACATACAAGTTTTTTTTTGTTTTAATTTAAATATTTATTTTTGTTTTTATATAATCCTGGAAGGGAGATCCGTTGGGTAGCACCTTTTAAGTCTTCTCTTTCTAGCGTGTATCCTGAGATGCATGGCAAGCCCATTCGGGTGACTTGTTAGGCCTCGAACATAGCTGGCTGCATTCGTTTGAAGGGCATCACCTACCTTGGGAACCCGTTCAATGTCCCTGTTCCTCATATATGAGCATCGCATATTTATACCCTTGCAGAGGGTATTATAATTTCAGTCAAAAGTTTGCAACGCAGTGAAGGAGACATTTCCGACCCTATAAAGTATATATATTCTTGATCAGCATCACCAGGAGAGTCGATCTAGCCATGTCCGTCTGTCCGTCTGTCCGTCCGTTTCTACGCAAACTAGTCCCTCAGTTTTAAAGCTATCTGCTTGAAACTTTCCCAAAAGTTGTCTTTCTATTGCAGGTAGTATATAAGTCGGAACGAGCCGGATCGGGCCACTATATCATATAGCTGCCATATAACTGAACGATCGGAAATGCCATAACTTTGGTGTTTTTAAAGTTAGGAAGTTGGGATTTTCTATGGGTCTTATTTTTGGCTAATCAATCCGACCTACCAAATTTCATAAGGATCGGACGACTATATCCTATAGCCGCCATATAACTGATTGATCGGAAATGCAATAGCTTTGGTGTTTGTAAAGTTAGGAAATTGGGATTTTCTATGGGTTTTATTTTTGGCCAATCAATCCGACCTACCAAATTTCATAAGGATCAGCCGACTATATCTTATAGCTGCCATATAACTGAACGATTGGAAATGACATAACTTTGGTGTTTTTAAAGTTAGGAAGTTGGGACTTTTTATGAGTATTAAGAATGCATCATATGAATATTTTGGAGAATATAATTTATAGAATATTCTGCAAGGGTATATCAACTTCGGCTCCGCCCGAAGTTAGCTTTCCTTTCTTGTTTTCTTAAAATTTTAGTTTGGGCAATTCTGATTTTATTGATGTTGCTTTTGGCTGCAACACCGTAGATCTGGAATGCATACTTCCATATTGGGCTTAGAATCATTTTATAGATCGCTACTTTGCTGTGTAATGACAGTTTATTTTTGGGAGCAAGCAGCCAAGCCATCTTACCAGCCTTCGCCAAAACCGATTTCTATACCATAGTCGTATGGGCTTGAAAGTTCAGGCGTCTGTCCAGTAATACGCCTATATACTTGTGTGAGGCCGCCTTGTAGTGGATCGTCATGGTTTTCAGACAGTTTTTCTTTCTTATCTTTTATTATGGTCACTGGTTTAAGTAGCGCTGCTCTTAATTTTTTATACCCTTGCAGAGGGTATTATAATTTTGGTCAAAAGTGTGCAACGCAGTGAAGGAGACATCTCCGACCGGCCGATCCTTATGAAATTTGGTAGGTCGGATTGATTGGCCAAAATTTAGTCCTTAAGAGTTAAATTATGTCTTATTATAGTTACATACAAGTTTTTTTTTGTTTTAATTTAAATATTTATTTTTGTTTTTATATAATCCTGGAAGGGAGATCCGTTGGGTAGCACCTTTTAAGTCTTCTCTTTCTAGCGTGTATCCTGAGATGCATGGCAAGCCCATTCGGGTGACTTGTTAGGCCTCGAACATAGCTGGCTGCATTCGTTTGAAGGGCATCACCTACCTTGGGAACCCGTTCAATGTCCCTGTTCCTCATATATGAGCATCGCATATTTATACCCTTGCAGAGGGTATTATAATTTCAGTCAAAAGTTTGCAACGCAGTGAAGGAGACATTTCCGACCCTATAAAGTATATATATTCTTGATCAGCATCACCAGGAGAGTCGATCTAGCCATGTCCGTCTGTCCGTCTGTCCGTCCGTTTCTACGCAAACTAGTCCCTCAGTTTTAAAGCTATCTGCTTGAAACTTTCCCAAAAGTTGTCTTTCTATTGCAGGTAGTATATAAGTCGGAACGAGCCGGATCGGGCCACTATATCATATAGCTGCCATATAACTGAACGATCGGAAATGCCATAACTTTGGTGTTTTTAAAGTTAGGAAGTTGGGATTTTCTATGGGTCTTATTTTTGGCTAATCAATCCGACCTACCAAATTTCATAAGGATCGGACGACTATATCCTATAGCCGCCATATAACTGATTGATCGGAAATGCAATAGCTTTGGTGTTTGTAAAGTTAGGAAATTGGGATTTTCTATGGGTTTTATTTTTGGCCAATCAATCCGACCTACCAAATTTCATAAGGATCAGCCGACTATATCTTATAGCTGCCATATAACTGAACGATTGGAAATGACATAACTTTGGTGTTTTTAAAGTTAGGAAGTTGGGACTTTTTATGAGTATTAAGAATGCATCATATGAATATTTTGGAGAATATAATTTATAGAATATTCTGCAAGGGTATATCAACTTCGGCTCCGCCCGAAGTTAGCTTTCCTTTCTTGTTTTCTTAAAATTTTAGTTTGGGCAATTCTGATTTTATTGATGTTGCTTTTGGCTGCAACACCGTAGATCTGGAATGCATACTTCCATATTGGGCTTAGAATCATTTTATAGATCGCTACTTTGCTGTGTAATGACAGTTTATTTTTGGGAGCAAGCAGCCAAGCCATCTTACCAGCCTTCGCCAAAACCGATTTCTATACCATAGTCGTATGGGCTTGAAAGTTCAGGCGTCTGTCCAGTAATACGCCTATATACTTGTGTGAGGTCATGTGCGCTAAAGTGGAGCCCAGCATATTGATGCCTTTGCAGGATAAGGGTCTAGTTGTACATGTGCCTATGTTCCACTTCTGCGTCCAGCCCTCAAAGCTACATACATATTGCTGTAAGGATTCCGTAGCTAACTTTACGTCTACGCTTTTGGTCAGTATCGCCGTATGGTCGGCTTAAGTGGAAATCAGTACGTCGTAATCTTCTATTCCAGTTATTGCGCTAGAGCTGGGCATGTCAGCAGTATAAAACGTATACAAAGTAGGGCCAAGGACGCTGCCTTGCGGAGCTCCTGCACAAATTTGGCGTTCAGATGATTTTGCTCCATCTACGACAACTCTGAAGCTTCTACCTTTTAGGAAACTGCTAACTAGCTGGTAGAGCTGAGGTGTTAGAATACTCCTCAGTTTAAACACCAGACCATCATGCCACACCCTCTCGAAAGCTTGCTGAATATCCATGAAAACAGAAGCTATGTACATTTTGCGTTCCATTGCCTCTAGGGCGAAATTCGCAACACGATATAGCTGTGGGCTTGCAAATTGCCATTTTGGAATTCTGCTACACACAGAATTTTTCTACAGAATTCTGTTCGGAATCCCCCTTTCCAACATATTGCCCAGTGCTGAGAGAAGGCTGATTGGCCTATATCCATCTACTTCGGTATGCTGTTTACCTGGCTTTGGAATCATTGCGATGAGTGCTGTCTTCCAAATCATAGGAAAGTGGCCTATCCTAAGGATGCTATTAACCAGCAGAACAATAAAAAGTATAACTATTTTGGGGAATTTCTTATATATATAATTTTTATTCTACTTTATATAAAACTAGCAGGGTGCCCGCATCTTCGCTTGAGATGGATAATCCGAATATCGTACCATTCTTTTGTAATAGGTTTGCAGTAGAACTATGTAATTTTGCACTTTAAATACTTTAAAAATATTTGTAGTTTCGGCTGAAACTTTAATTAACTCTCATCCATTACCCGGAGGTAGAATTTACGGCACGTTTTTTTTAACGTGGTTTCCCCTAAATAGGCCTAGTCCACAATATAAGTACAAATATTTTTAAAAGTTATTTCAAAACCTCTCTGTAAACAACATTTTTTGTTTGGCCATCAGGAGATAGGATGATTAAGCTCTTTGCTGAGCTAACTCTTGAACAGGCCACATAAAATTGACCATGGGAAAAACAATCGCCCCTAAAATCTAATCCAGCTACTTTCAAAATCTGCCCTTGTGACTTATTTATTGTAATGGCAAAACAGACCTTTATAGGAAACTGTAGACGTTTAAACTCAAATGGTAAGTTGGATGACAATAAGGGAATTCTTGGTATGAATACTGTCTCTCCTTTGGCACAGCCGGTAAAAAAACCGGCTTCAATAATAAATTTGTGAAGAGCTTTCACTTGCAATCTTGTTCCATTGCATAACTTTGGGGGACTTAAGTTTCTTAGCAACATTATTGGTGTACCAATTTTAAGAGTAAGAACGTGCAAAGGCAATCCTACTGGATTCTGCATGTTAAGAAATTCAGTAGGATAATGCACAGCATCTTCTACCTCAGTAACAGTGTCAACTGATTTGTATGTAACTTCCTCACCGTTAAATGATTTTGAAAGATGATTATTTATTAAAGCAGCTCTGTCATTTCTTAAATCTAAAATTGCTCTTTCTGATAGCCAGTCCAATGACTTGTGAACGATATTTGAAATATCTGGAAAAATGTTTGATGTGAGTTCTTCCAAACTGTTAACAACTGTACCTAAGTATGATGAAATTATTATTTTTCCATCAACAGTTGGATAATCTCCATCTCCTATTTTAAGTAAAGTTTGGGCAAAAACACCGGCCGTTCTATCACCTAGTAAGTGCACACGCATATTTTTCGTAAGAGCCAATTTTTGAATTTTAGACCACAAAATGGAAGATTTTATGCAAGATTTTATTTCATCGGCTCTTGTTCCACGGGGTACAACTGGGAGCGTTTGTAGCAAATTTCCAGCCAATAGAACAGTTATACCTCCCATTAATAAGTCATTGCCTCTTATATCCTTTAAAATTTGATCGAGGGCTTCAAATCCCCACGTTATGAGCCATAGTACATTCATCCCAAACAATGAGTTTACAATTTTTAAGAACGAAAGCATTGTTGGACTGTTTGGAAATGTTACAATAGGGTGTTCCATATTTAAAAATGCAGAATGGGCTGTCCATCCTCCGGTTAATAGCGTAGCCGCTATTCCTGAAGAAGCAACAGCCAAAGCAATTTTTTTGTCTTGTCTAACTTTTGACAATAGCAAATTTAAAAGAAACGTTTTCCCTGTGGCACCAGAAGCATCCAAGAAATACAATGCACCGTTTTCGGCTCTAACGCTTTCTAAGATCGTTTTAAAACAGTCTTTTTGTTCTGGAGTAAGAGAATTTTCATCATTGCTTACTTGAACTTCATTAATTTCGTAATTCATTTCTCTTAAGTAATCCCTGTTTTCCAAAACCTCTTGATCTCTCTGATCCTCGGGTAAACCATAACTTGATAAACATTTTCCACCGATGGACAATGTTAAATCTTCAAGGCAAATTAAACATTTATTGAAAACACTTTCCATCAGTCCGGGATCTATATCGCCATCTATTCTTCTTTGTATTCTGTACAATATATCTTCAGAAGGACTTTCCTTGTACTTATTCAAAGACTCATGGCATCAGATAACTGGCAATGAGTTAACATTATTGCAAAAAGGTCGCGTAATTTATTTGGAGACTGGCATAATGTTGCTTCTGCCAACGTAAAATCCCAGTGCAAGCCAATTGGAATGTTTCATACAAAAACCATTAACGGTTTTTAAAAATGAGAATGACGTTAGACCTTTAACTTCATGAAGTAAAAGTCTTAAGTAATAGCACTCACTATTTTTAGGATGTATTGTATACACACGACCCAAATTATCATCCTTTTTACCACCAGAAAAGTTTGGCACATCTAACCCCATTTTCCTTCTTTGGAACTTGTTCTTAGCCCATATGTAATAAGAAGGCACCTCAACATAAATAAGTGTTTTGGCAAAAGAGTCAGTTTTGCAGAGATCGAAAAACGCTGTTAGTGTTGTCTGTGGCGGATTAGCTAACTGATTAGCTAAGTGATTTGGATTATTAGGGTCAAAGTATATCCGTTGTCCATTTTCCAAATGAACATTTAATTGAAAAATAGGTGGATATCTCTCATGTATTGGAAATGCTAGAAACCTCCATACCACCTCAGAACTACTTATATACCGACCACTTATATACATATGAATTTCATCTTTAGGACTTTCCACTGAAACTGTTGCTTGGTCACTGCCCTTGTTAACATGTTTACATACATATTTAATGGACTTCACTGAGCTGCAATGCTCTACATTTATATGAGCTCCAAAAGTCCTTAAAAGTACAGAATTGTATGGCACAACCCAATGATTGTCAGTAGTTTTACCGTTAATTTCAACAGTAAGCCCTCCATCACTTGGCGCTCTTCGCCGATATTGGGGATAACCATATATTCCTGTAATAGTTTCCTTAAGATACTGTCAAGGGAATTTTTGTACATTTTCCGTCATTCAAACATGGCGAATTAATATTCATTGTACCGCACGGTCCATGAATCATGTTAGCATTAACGATCTCATATAGCAAGGGATCCGGTTGTAAATCAGGAATTTCAGCACAAATGTAAGAATCGATTTGATTGACCATAATTAAGTTTTTAACCAAATTCAATAGAATACATAAAACACTGTACTTCACCAAACAATTGGTCTTTAACCAACAGCGCCATTAATGTTTTAACTTTTAAATGAAAGACGATCCTGAGCTTTTTGGCCTGGAAACAACTCATTCGTTATTTCCTCCCATTTAGGGTTACAGGCAAATCTTATAAAAAGATCAGGTCGGCCATAATGTCGAACATAAGTCATAGCATCCTGGGTCTTTTCATGCATATATTGAGGAGAGCCTGTAAAAGTAGAAGGTAAAATCACCATCCGACCAAGTTGAGTCACATCTGCATCTCCCCTACCTATAGCGTCTTGAAGATGTATGTAACTTTCTGGCCGCAACTTTTTTGGATTTGGTCGAATATAATTAAGCCGTTCGGTTTCCATTTTTGCACTCATATCAAACCAAAAATTGATTAAACAGTGCTCTATAATGATGCAAGTGATTGACTTCAGTCTCCCTAAGCATTATTCGATAACTGTAAAAGCTTAATGCCGATAACGTCTTTTTTAGATCATTTTTTTTTAACGTATCACGTTGGGGAATATTTATGGCATATCCATCATCTCCGTGGCATAAAATTAATGGATATTGTACACAGTCATAAGATCGGTGAAGTTCTCTGATTCTCTTAAGTTTGCTATTATGACTCTCAATAACAATGTCCCGACTTTGAAATTGTTAATCAACTCATACCAAAGCCACTTCATTTGTCGTTTGTTAATGACCATTTTCAAGTCTTTGCAATCTTTTGGAACTTTATTAAGAACAGTTTTAAAATCTTTATTGTATGGATTACATTTATGCAACATAGACTGTAGAGAGTTTATTAAGGGTTGTTTAACACCGGAGTTGTGCTTACACCTTAAGTTCACCTCGGAGTCATCTTCACCAATGAAATATATCTGAAGAAATTGGGCATTTGTTTAAGAGGTTGGTAAAAGACTACCTATTAAATGATAGACTTGTCCTTGCACTTTAAACGTAGGCATATAAGTATGTAAGGAAGTTCTTGGGCTGGGATATTGTGCTCAGGGCTCCCAGGGTCACTTACAATAATTTATTTCAGTTCAAGGACTCAAGGGAGGGGCGAGATAAAATGACCCTATTCAGACTCCGTGGCCAGAACTCACAGCGGGTTTGGATCCGACAATCGAGCAAAGCTCCGTCGTAATCTCTACCCGCCGCGCGTCTCGGAACCCGCAATGATCCTTGGATCCGACAAACGAGGCTAGCTCCGTCGTAATCCTTGGCCACCACGCGGTCCGGCAACGATCGACAAGAACAGCAACAAAAAGAAAAGGAAAGGGGGTTTGTGGGCACTGTCACCCAGAGATGCCGACCATCGACCGAAACCTGCAGCGGAGTTAGATCCAACAATCGAGTACAAGACTCCGTCGAAATCTCTCTCCGCCGCACGTTCCGGAACCCGCACTGAACCTGGACTTGACAAACGAGCCTAGCTCCGTCGTAATCCACGGCCACTACGCGCTCCGGGGCCAGCAACAGCTTCGGATCCGACAAGCGAGTGCAAGACTCCGTCGTAATCCTTGGCCACCACCCGCTCCGACCACGATCGGCAGAGAAGGGGGGTTTTCCTAGATGGAGGCAAGAGAAAATAGTTCCCATTCCCCTCCTACGTTCACTCACACACAAAACACGGTCAGGCAAATAATACTTGGTTTTCTTTATTTAAGTTTTGTGCAAGGGGTGAATAAAGCCCCCTTGTCACGCCACTCCAGTCCAGTCGTTGTTTTTCAAAAACAAAATATATTCGGAAAAATATATATAGTAGACGCGTACGTTTCCGTCCACAGCAAATCCAGCCAGTTGATTTCCCATGCCTCCGCACCGGGAACAGCGTCGCGCACTCCATCCACATCGCCACTCTCGGTTGACATTCTGTCACACGTTTCAAGCACTTGTCAATTTCCACGGCGGGGCGGTTTCCCGGGTTTTTTTTAAGTCTCACGATTTTAATCTGGCACGCGCGAAGCCTCAAGAGTAATTGCCTTTCCCCTCTTTAATATTGGCGCACGTTCCCCATGCATTGCGTTTCGGCAGTTTGCAGGCAGAATTATTTCCCTTTGCTCGAAAACATCGGTCGGGTTGGTTGCAATTTGGTTCGATCGTGCGAAATTATGTTCCCCTTGCTCGAAAACATCGGTCGGGTTGGATGCTATTTGGTTCGATCGTGCGAAATTATTTTCGCATTGCTCGAAAACATCGGTCGGGTTGGTAGCAATTTGGTTCGATCGTGCGACGAAAAGCTTATGTGTGTGTTGGCTTTGTGCAGGTGTTCAAACTGTTCGAAGCGGGCGAGAGTGTGTGGGTCGCGCTCAGGCGTTCGATGGTTCAAAGGTGTGCAGCCGCTGATGTTCGAAGTGTGTGAAGAAGAGAGCGAGAGCGTGTTGGTCGCGCTCAGGATTTCGATGGCTCAAATGTGGGCAGCCGCTGATGTTCGAAGTGTGTGAAGAAGAGAGCGAGAGCGTGTTGGTCGCGCTCAGGCGTTCGATGGCTCAAATGTGTGCAGCCGCTGATGTTCGAAGTGTGTGAAGAAGAGAGCGAGAGCGTGTTGCGTGCGTTGGCTATTAAAAAGCTAAACTAAAAATATTCCTACATGGCTACAAAAATCCTACATGGCTACAAAATCCTACATGGCTACAAAATCCTACATGGCTACAAAATCTTACATGGCTACAAAATAAACTGTGAGGGCCGTTTTACGGTTTCTCACACCCCCCCATCCTTCGGGGTGCTGGAGCGAGACGTTGATGAAGCGATTATTGCTAATCGCAACCCTGTACGTTCGTCCCTTTACCTTCCGTAGGAAGCGTACTCCTCGGCGCTCGTGTTGTTGGACGAAGACGATGAGCTCGTTGGGGAGCCTGCGTCGCTCAGTGTTCACTGCCCACTCTGCGGGGGCTTCTGACCACTAATCCTCCTCCGGGGTGGCCGCAGATAGCTGGTTCTCCAGTGCGTTCCATAGCTCCCTTTCCTCTTCTAAGTCTAGGCAGAGTTCCCAGGGTACTGGACACTCGTCCTGGACGTGGCTGCCACTGGGGACGTCGCCATCGCCTCGTTCGCCACCTCGGCGATCCATGGTAAAGGTAGTTCTTCATCACTGACGTCGCTGTAGCAGTCGTCGTGCCGGGGCGCCGCCATTTGAGGGCTGTGTGTTTCCCCGCGTGGATATTCCTCGCCTTGGATGCTGCTGTTGTCGGACCTGCTAGAACTGTTTTGGTCGTAGCCGATTACCGGTTGGCTGCTGCGGGAGCTCTGTTCCGTCGACAGCGCAGAGTCCGGGTTCGAGTCCTCGCTCGAGCTATCTTCCGCAACGGGTATCTGGCCCCATGCTGCGTTGGCTGCAGCTAGGCGCATGGCCACTGGAGGGAGAACTGCGTGCTCGAACAGACTCTCCGGCTCAGACGATGTCTCGGAGGTGTTCGCCGACTCGGACGAGCTTCCGTGGACGAGCTCGGAACCGCCAACCGAACCGGTGGCTACGACCCGTATTTGGCGGAGGCTCTCTTCCAACATGGAAGGTCCGAAGGAGGGCAGTCCTACCTCGTCGATCCAGAGGCTGACAGCACGTATGGCCGGCTGAGTGGCCTCGTCCCCGGGCTCCAGGGCTTGCAGCTGTGCCAGTCGGGTCGCGGTGAGCAGGGTTGAGTCCGCCTGGCTGCAACTTGGGGTGTCATCCCCTGGATGTGGACCTAGTCCGGCTACGTCCACCCAGCTGCTAGCGGCCCACGCGACCGGTTGGACCTCCTCGCTCGGGGGTTCCAGGACGTGGATGGTGGCCAGTCGGGACACGGAGCACCAGAGTGGGTCAGCCTGGCTGCAATTCGGGACGTCGTCTGCTGGAGGTGCAGATCCCTGGTGGTCACCATGGCTGCCGAGTGCCAACGAGTCGACGGGCGTGTTGAGCAGCGTACTGGCTGACTCGGGCCAGGGCAGTGGCAACTTCCAAGGCCTGGGGCTCATGGGCGGTGTCCAAGGGGTCTCGGTGGGTGAAGACCCACGGCTGGACTGGGTAAAGTACCCGTTCTGGGCGCTAGATAGGAGAGAAGAATGTGTTAGCGTGGAGAGTCAGTGATGTTATGGAAGTTCTAGTCGTGTGTTGGTGACTATGGTGATGACTAGGCGTGGTCTACCCAGCGTTGGCGCTGGGGGTGCCAGGCTCAAGTGGCCCGACTGAATCTCCTTGTCGTAGCAAGGGGCCCGCGGCAGATTTTAGTTTGCCCTTCCTTGATCACCCGGCAGTGGCGCACAGGTGTCTCGGGTTTGGTGAATATCTAGAGTGGATTCGTGGACCCCTTCGGCGTCCTCTTCTGGGTCCTCAACGGTCTGATCTCCATGAAAGGGTTTCAAATCGGCTAGATTTGCGTAGCGACGCTTGCGTGTTCCTCGGAGTTGGACTCTGGCGATGTTTGGTGACAGAAATTTTATGATCTTATAGGGACCTTCGAACTTTGGAGCTAGTTTTGCTTTGAACGCCTCCGCGGCGTTGGACAGGTGGTGGGCTCGGATCCAAACCCACATCCCAATGGTCGGTCTCCATTCCCGTCGGCGCAAGTTGTAATAGCGACTTTGTTCCTGGGCTGCTCTCTCCATGTTTTCCATGTTTCTCTGTGGCGTACTGCGCGATCATCGTTTCGATGGTGCGGTTGGCTCGCTCTGTAGGGTTCTGTTGGGGGGAGTATGGAGCAGTATGTTGGACCTCTATTCCTGCTTTCTTGCAGAATACTTTGAAGGCCCTACTGGTAAACTGGGTCCCATTGTGGCAGAAAAAAGTTTTTGGGGCGCCGAACCTAGCCAGTATTCGCTCCCGGAAGGCTAATTCCAGACTGGTGGCGGTAGCTCGGCGTAAGGGTATTAATTCCACCCATTTGGTGAAATGGTCTAAAAACACCAGTAACATCGTGTGTCCTTTGCGGGACCTGGGCAGAGGCCCTACGAAATCCGCGCACAGCGTTGAGAATGGTCTTTCCGATTTCCTGTTTAGCATCTTCCCCGCTTGTTTGCGTTGACTCACCTTAAATTGCTGACAGGCTGGGCATTGTCGGACGTAACGAGCGATGTCTCGAAACAAACCCGGCCAATAATATTGTTGGCAGACTCGAGTGGTCGTTTTCCTGATCCCTAGGTGTCCTGCAGTGGTGTGGTCATGACATTCTTCCAGAACCCGACGCTGATGGCTGTTGGGTACGCAAAGTCTCCATGCTCCACGGTCTTCCTTTCTAAACGCGTTGTCGAAGTGTCGGTAGAGCTGCCCGTTCTCTTGGATGTAGTCAGGAATTTTCTCCGGATTTGCTTCGATTTGCTTGATCTTCGTGGTGATCCACTTGCCACGGTAATGGATAGGCGTCGGGCACCGAGTGCGCGTTGAGCTGACGGTAGTCCACGCTCATGCGCACATCTCCTGTCTTCTTGCCGACGAGGACGATGGGTGCGCTGTGAGGACTCCGGGAAGGCTCGATGCGTCCGTTGCGAAGCAGTTCATCAACCTGTTCGTTAATGATTTTCTGCATGGCAGGGTTCTTTGGAAAGTACATCTGCTTGATGGGCTTGTCGTCCTTCATGACAATCCTATGTTCGGCTATTTGAGAGGTACCGGTCATATGCTCGAATGGAGCGAATTCCGCTTCGAGAAAGGCTTGGATCCGGGATTCCTCGGGTCCTTCAGTGATGACCGTTGCTAGGCTGGCTGTTACCTCTTGGGTTTGTCCCGGTGGGTGGGTAGTCATTGGTGACTTTCGAAAGGGGTTGTTTTTCCGTGCTGCGGCGGCGTCGGCCAAAGGTTTTAAATAACAAGAGTTATTCCCTGGTGACGGCGTGGGTCGGGGTCGCGGTGTTACGGTGTGGGCCTCCACTTGTAGAAGTGCCGGTGATCGTCGTGGGGTTACGGTAGGCTCGTTGACTTGTATTCGAGACGCCGATCGTCGAGGAGCTGCCACGGGTGGTACCGTGCAGCGTGGTGATGGTGTTGGTCCGACGGCGCTTGCCATCTGCCAGGGCAATCCTCGTTCGTACATTCCGGCGGTTATTGGTACTCCCAATGTCGTCGGCTATTTTCGCGCTGATGAAGCTCCTTGACGCCCCGGTGTCCAGGGTGGCGTTAAATATCTTCCCCTCGATGCTGACCGTCGCCACGATGCGCCCCCCTTCAAACCGTAAAGGTGGGGTTAGTTTTGGGGTCCTTGGTGTGTGGTCCTCGCTGGTTCCCCGGATGGGCGAGGACTCGGTCCGTTTCCCGGGTTTCGGGCCCGTCAGCAGTCGTTGGTCCGCACTCCCCTTCTTCCACACTGCCAGCAGAACAGGACCTGGGGATTGGGGCACTCTTGGCGGAAGTATCCTGTCTCCCCGCAGCGGGAACAAGCGTTCCGGACATCGATGCGGTGTTCGGGTACCTGTGCCGCCATTCGATTTGTCGCTGGGGTGCCTGGAAGTTCCAGGGGGTGACTCACGTTTCCTGTGGATGGTATGGGAGCTGGAAATCGTCGGGGTTGTCGGTGTGGCATAGCTGCGAGAAAGTTTGTATGCAGTGCTCGATCGCGGTCGTGTGTGATCTCATAGGCCGTGGACCGTTGGATCAGAGTGGCCAGATCCTCAAAGTCTTGTCGCCTCACAAATAACTGGTATTCCGGTCGAAGGTTCTGGTAGAGTCGCTCCAGTTCCTGTGCCGGAGTAAATTTGCCCCAGCTCCGCAGTTTTTCTGCCAAGGTGGCGGAGGATATTTCCTCGCGTGCAGGTGGGTCCGCGTTCCTTGTCGGTCGGTTGCCTGGTGGTACTTCCAGTCTTAGTTGGTGCTCCCGGTGTCGACGACTGCTATGCTTTGCTTCTGTTCCCGGGGTTCTTGTCCTCCCAGAGGGGTCGGGGATTTGTCCCTGGGTGTGGCTGCCTCTGGGAACGTACTAGCCAATTCCTTGGCTCGGTCCAAAAGTTCCGGCTCTAGGTCCTCCCGGTTGAGGAAAGTCGCTAGCCGACTGCGCAGTTCGTCGACGGTTGGTTACCCCCTTGGGGTAACCCGAACTCGGCTAAGAGGAGTTCGAGTTCCTCCTTGCGGCGATACGATATCCATCTTATGCCCATGGTTTTCGAGCGACAGAGAGCGGAGGGGGGGAAAAATTAAAAAAAAATTCGTACCGTTTGATTGTGTACGCGGAAAAATTTTGGGACGAGGGTACCGAATATTGATAGGACTCGGGGGTCCTTTTTGGGCACGGTGCTAGGATTCGGGCTAGGATGCCGAATGTTCGCAGGACTCGGGGGTCCTTTGGTTGCGCGATGCTAGGGTTCGGGCTAAGATGCCGAATGTTCACAGGACTCGGGGTCCTTTGTTGCGCGCGATGCTAGGATTCGGGCTAGGATGCCGAATGTTCATAGGACTCGGGGGTCCTTGTTGTACACGGTGCTCCCCGCTTGAGGGCCGGAGCTTGACTGCCTTCTGGTAGCCCGGTGTGCTCCTCTTATAGTCGCCGACCACGTATCCACCGCGTTCGGGACAACGTGGGAAGCGAGAGAGAAAAAAAAATTATTTTTTTTTACCACACATTTATATTTTTCCTTCCCGTTTCCCCAGAAAAAAAATTCCAGCGTGCTCCGGGACCCGACAAACGAGCTTAGCTCCGTCGTAATCCACGGCCGCTACGTGCTCCGGGTCCGGCAATGGCTTCGGATCCGACAATCGAGCAAAGCTCCGTCGTAATCTCTACCCGTTTCACACACTTGTCAATTTCCACGGCGGGGCGGTTTCCCGGGTTTTTTTTAAGTCTCACGATTTTAATCTGGCACGCGCGAAGCCTCAAGAGTAATTGCCTTTCCCCTCTTTAATATTGGCGCACGTTCCCCATGCATTGCGTCGGTGTCGCTGCCGCTGCGCTTGCGCTTCGGCAGTTTGCAGGCAGAATTATTTCCCTTTGCTCGAAAACATCGGTCGGGTTGGCTGCAATTTGGTTCGATCGTGCGAAATTATGTTCCCCTTGCTCGAAAACATCGGTCGGGTTGGTTGCAATTTGGTTCGATCGTGCGAAATTATGTTCCCCTTGCTCGAAAACATCGGTCGGGTTGGATGCAAATTGGTTCGATCGTGCGAAATTATTTTCCCATTGCTCGAAAACATCGGTCGGGTTGGTTGCAATTTGGTTCGATCGTGCGAAGAAAAGCTTATGTGTGTGTTGGCTTTGTGCAGGTGTTCAAACTGTTCGAAGCGGGCGAGAGTGTGTGGGTCGCGCTCAGGCGTTCGATGGTTCAAATGTGTGCAGCCGCTGATGTTCGAAGTGTGTGAAGAAGAGAGCGAGAGCGTGTTGGTCGCGCTCAGGCGTTCGATGGCTCAAATGTGTGCAGCCGCTGATGTTCGAAGTGTGTGAAGAAGAGAGCGAGAGCGTGTTGGTCGCGCTCAGGCGTTCGATGGCTCAAATGTGTGCAGCCGCTGATGTTCGAAGTGTGTGAAGAAGAGAGCGAGAGCGAGTTGCGTGCGTTGGCTATTAAAAAGCTAAACTAAAAATATTCCTACATAGCTACAAAAATTCTACATGGCTACAAAATCCTACATGGCTACAAAATCCTACATGGCTACAAAATCTTACATGGCTACAAAATAAATTGTGAGGGCCGTTTTACGGTTCCTCACAAGTATCGCATACAATTTTTCCACTACCAAATGATGTCATTTGAAAGCAATTATTATACTTTCATGAATTTGCCATGAAATGAGCATGGTCAGGATGGCTTCCAATTAATAAATTCTTAAGCGGTTGAGGTAATGTCTTAAACGGAGGAAGTTGAACTTTTCCCTCTTTACAGCACATCCCCTTGGCCTCACCTTTCCATTTCATAGCACCACAATACTTACATTTGTTATTCATTGCACCTATTTTAATTTCTGGATTTGACATATAATCTATGTTGTAATAGTAATTAAATGCTGCATTTTCAGTTACCCATTTCGAACATGACTTATTTATTTATTTATTATTAAAGATAGAAAAGTTTACAAAACTAGACTAACTTAGTTGGTAAAGCGCTGGCAACAAGGCCTTCGGCTTTTAGGATAATAATATATATTTATTAGTGTATTTTCATATTGTGCATTGTAATGTTGCTACTTAAATGGTAATTTTATAATTTCTGTACATTTTTGGTTACGTTTTATATTTTGTGATAAAGGTTTGAGGTTTTTAAGAAAGCTAAGATTTTTTCTAAATTATCTGGGTTGAGGTCGTTGAGGAGATTTATTGGGTTTGTGTTTTTGAAAATGGATAGTTTGGTGGGTAGAAGTGATGGGCATGAGTTTAGTAGGTGGGGTATGGTGTTGTCGCCTTGGCAGAAGGGGCAAACTGGAGTTTGATTTTGAACATGCCTCATTTTTTGTCCGAGTTTTTTTTTATTACGCTCTGTTCCATGTACAGCGGTAAATTTTTCTTTTCCCCATCTTTATCTGCTTTGCTCTGGTATAATTGGAAAAACGCTTTCGCCTTTTTCGGTTATTTGGTTCAGTAAGCGGAGTATGTGCAGAAAACGACAATGAATCAGGCATAGTTTCTGAAGGTAAGTAAACATCGTAATGGCCACTAACAGGATTACCATTAAATCGCAGCCTTCTTAAAGTGCTACCTACAGTTCCTGAGTTTTACCTACAAATCCCATCTTGAAATACTTCAATATTAATAGGATACAAATGACATGAGGCAAGCCTCATTTCATTTTCGTATGCAATACAATTGTCATATGCGTTACCGATGGAGTTGCAAGTGTACTGTGCAAAGAGTGCATCGGCGAACAACATATCCAACAATCGCCTGACGAATAATGTCAAAAAAGTCTTCAATTTCATGTAAAAGATACGAAATAGCCCTAAACAGGCAAGCTCCATCTCCTGTTTTAAGCACTACTGAGTGGGGCACCAATGCATCATTCTATGTTTAACAGCTCAATATTCATATCTGCATCCATATTGAGTAAAATAAAGGATCTTTAATTATTGAGAATTACAAAATTTGCCTTATTTCTGTCTCTAAAAGAATTCAGAAGGACTTAACATTTTTGGACAATACTTTTTAAATATTGCAAGTTATTGAATATCCAAATCGAATAATAATGCGATCAAACTAATTCTATGATCTTATCATGCAACTCAGCAAACTCTTATAATATTTAAACACATCTGGAATATTCCAAATTTGTCTTATTTCTGTCTCTAAAAGAACACAGAAGGCTTTTAAATGCCGGGTTGGTAAATATTGCAAGTTATTCAATATCAAAATAAAATAATACGGAGATTAAACTAAACTTGGATATTTCATCGAAACAACGAACCGCGTAGACGTGTCTTTTGCTCGCCCTACCGAATAACTTCCAAAAATCTACAAAGTGACCACCAAAAATAAGAAAAAAAGCGAAAAGACGCTGGCAGCAATGCCATATCCCAAGGTCAACATCTCCTTGCGATTAAAACTAAATTTAAAACCGAACTAGCAAATCAAAAACAATTAAAAATGTCGAACGCAAATAAAATATTAACAAGTGCAACCGTTAAAGCCACGAAGCCAAGTCGCGATCGGCAACAAATACAACTAGACGAACAACGGTTGTCTTCTGCACGGAACACTGCTTACATTTTAATTGACTAATCGGAGGCAACAACAAAATCAACGTCATTGACCGCTACCGAAAAGAGCCCGCTCACTGTCACCAGCGATTTTATGCTCAAGCAGCGCTGCCGTTACTCAGTCGTGGAGTTCACAATGCCCGTCACCTCTCAATCTTATCGATGCACCGACTACTTCGGCTTGTGCGCTCACCAGCACAGTACCCTCGCTTACTACAGCAACGTCAACGACAACAACAACTTTAACGTCTGCGGCTACTCAGTAGCCTACAACACCACAAGTAAAACTTAGCTCTACTGACCCTGAGCTGGCCCCAGAGACGAAACCACGAAAAATGCAGTGCATCCTATTTACAATCTGCAATATCTCCTTCACCGAAGAATCACCGTAGAGGAACAGCATAAGCGAAACGGCCCCGTACAGTGTACAAACTGCCAGGAGTTCGGGCATACAAGAACATATCATCATTGCCGTAACAGCCGGAGAGTGCAGACGTGTTTTGCGCGAGTTCTGGAAAAAAACCGCTCAAAAGTGAAAAGACGCTGGCAGCAATGCCGTATCCCAAGGTCAACATCTCCTTGCGATTAAAACTAAATTTAAAACCGAACTAGCAAATCAAAAACAATTAAAAATGTCGAACGCAAATAAAATATTAACAAGTGCAACCGTTAAAGCCACGAAGCCAAGTCGCGATCGGCAACAAATACAACTAGACGAACAACGGTTGTCTTCTGCACGGAACACTGCTTACATTTTAATTGACTAATCGGAGGCAACAACAAAATCAACGTCATTGACCGCTACCGAAAAGAGCCCGCTCACTGTCACCAGCGATTTTATGCTCAAGCAGCGCTGCCGTTACTCAGTCGTGGAGTTCACAATGCCCGTCACCTCTCTCTCTTATCGATGCACCGACTACTTCGGCTTGTGCGCTCACCAGCACAGTACCCTCGCTTACTACAGCAACGTCAACGACAACAACAACTTTAACGTCTGCGGCTACTCAGTAGCCTACAACACCACAAGTAAAACTTAGCTCTACTGACCCTGAGCTGGCCCCAGAGACGAAACCACGAAAAATGCAGTGCATCCTATTTACAATCTGCAATATCTCCTTCACCGAAGAATCACCGTAGAGGAACAGCATAAGCGGAACGGCCCCGTACAGTGTACAAACTGCCAGGAGTTCGGGCATACAAGAACCTATCATCATTGCCGTAACAGCCGGAGAGTGCAGACGTGTATTGCGCGAGCTCTGGAAAAAAACCGCTCAAAAGTGAAAAACAATAACTAAAAATACTGGAGTGGTGTAATAAAGGCAATCTTATTGCTAAAAACAGTAAATAATAATTAGTGCTATGTATAAAACTAGTGCAAAGTTATTATAAAAAACTAAGAAGTGCCACGAGTGATAGCTCAATGAGCGGCGATTCAAAAAATGAGCGTAGAAGACCAGAGAAACAGTTATATCTCTTATTTCTCAACTCGTGATTCAGAAGTAGAAAGAACTTCTTCAAACAGCAACTCAGCCCTACTGACCATTGACAGTGCGAGAGCACGGTCTTGTTCTCCCGCCCTACTCACACCAACTCCCACTTCATGGAACTTGCAGAGTAGAACCCCACCCCCAGCTTCGACTCACAACTCACCAGCCACGAGCACTGCGACCTCGTTATTTTCTGCAACCTCAGCCACTACAACAACAACATCAACGGTCGCCGTTAACAACAACGCTATTTCGAATGCGTTTGCAACTTCTGCAGCGCCGAATGAAACTACAAAGCCAATTGTAAGTACGAGTTCCAATATGGGCAATATTAAACAACAACAAGTGGGTCCGGCTATACAGACTGGCATGGACCGTTACATCCAAATCAAACGAAAGCTAAGCCCGCAAAATAAACTGGTTGGAAATAAACCAAAACAAAATTGCCCTATTAAAGGCAGCGAACAACCAGGGGCATCTAATAACAACAGATTCGCCCTATTGTCGGAAATTGATAATAATCAATCCGAATCTGGACAGGCTGTTCAAAAGAAACCAAAGCCCCCACCAATTTACATACGGGAACAGAACTCAAATGCCCTAGTAAAGAAAATTGTTGTGCTGGTCGGGAATGACAACTATTATATTACTCTTCTTGTTAAAGGGAATATTCATGAAACAAAGCTTCAATTCAGAGCTGTTACTATTTACCTAGACGAGGCTAGGAAACCCTACTACACGTACCAGCTCAAGAGTGGCAAGGGCTTGCATGTAGTGCTTAAGGGCAAAGAGCCCGACGTATCCACCAATGAGATAAAAGAGGCACTGAAAGAAAAAGGATTCTTCTCCAAAAATATTATTAATATTATTATTAAGGTCGAACTGGAGCCAGAAAGCAGAGCCTTGAAGAAAAATGAAGTGCACCCGATCTACAAACTGCAATTCCTGTTGCATGGAAGGATTACTGTTGAAGAACCGCATAAGCGGAATGGCCCGCTGCAATGCACAAACTGACAAGAGTATGGACACACCAGAAACCACTGCGGGCTTTGTTCAGTCTGCGTAGCTTGTGGTGGCTTCCACAAATCCGAACCTTGCCCTGCAAACAAAGAACACCCAAAAATAAGGAAATGCTCTAACTGTGGAGATAACCATACCGAAAACTACAGAGGCTGCCCGGTCTATAAAGAGCTGAAGAGTCAGTTTCAACAAGCAAAACAAGCACGCTCAGAGAATGCTCGAAATGCGTACGTGCAATCCCAAACCTCACCTAATGTTTTCTTTGCGAAAGCAGCCAGATCTTCATTTGGGCCCCTCAACACAAATGGAGGAGTTTCATACGCCAGTGCTTTAAAATCAGCACTTGCCAATCAGACGGGGTTCTCACAAGCTCAATGCTCTGAGCAAAATAAAATAATACCTCAGCAAGCAATAGGACAAATACCAAACAGCATAGAAACCTTGATGCTGACTTTACAACAGGGTATGATGGAATTTATGTCCTTCATGAAGACAACAATGACAAACCTTATGCAAAATCAAAACATTTTAATAAATTTGCTCACATCCCAACAACCTTGTCTTCGAATATCCATGTGTAATGCCAATGGCGTTTCACGGCACAAACTTGAAATAACTCAATTCCTCAATAAAAACCAAACTAGCAAATCAAAAACAATTAAAAATGTCGAACGCAAATAAAATATTAACAAGTGCAACCGTTAAAGCCACGAAGCCAAGTCGCGATCGGCAACAAATACAACTAAACGAACAACGGTTGTCTTCTGCACGGAACACTGCTTACATTTTAATTGACTAATCGGAGGCAACAACAAAATCAACGTCATTGACCGCTACCGAAAAGAGCCCGCTCACTGTCACCAGCGATTTTATGCTCAAGAAGCGCTGCCGTTACTCAGTCGTGGAGTTCACAATGCCCGTCACCTCTCTCTCTTATCGATGCACCGACTACTTCGGCTTGTGCGCTCACCAGCACAGTACCCTCGCTTACTACAGCAACGTCAACGACAACAACAACTTTAACGTCTGCGGCTACTCAGTAGCCTACAACACCACAAGTAAAACTTAGCTCTACTGACCCTGAGCTGGCCCCAGAGACGAAACCACGAAAAATGCAGTGCATCCTATTTACAATCTGCAATATCTCCTTCACCGAAGAATCACCGTAGAGGAACAGCATAAGCGGAACGGCCCCGTACAGTGTACAAACTGCCAGGAGTTCGGGCATACAAGAACCTATCATCATTGCCGTAACAGCCGGAGAGTGCAGACGTGTTTTGCGCGAGCTCTGGAAAAAAACCGCTCAAAAGTGAAAAGACGCTGGCAGCAATGCCGTATCCCAAGGTCAACATCTCCTTGCGATTAAAACTAAATTTAAAACCGAACTAGCAAATCAAAAACAATTAAAAATGTCGAACGCAAATAAAATATTAACAAGTGCAACCGTTAAAGCCACGAAGCCAAGTCGCGATCGGCAACAAATACAACTAGACGAACAACGGTTGTCTTCTGCACGGAACACTGCTTACATTTTAATTGACTAATCGGAGGCAACAACAAAATCAACGTCATTGACCGCTACCGAAAAGAGCCCGCTCACTGTCACCAGCGATTTTATGCTCAAGCAGCGCTGCCGTTACTCAGTCGTGGAGTTCACAATGCCCGTCACCTCTCTCTCTTATCGATGCACCGACTACTTCGGCTTGTGCGCTCACCAGCACAGTACCCTCGCTTACTACAGCAACGTCAACGACAACAACAACTTTAACGTCTGCGGCTACTCAGTAGCCTACAACACCACAAGTAAAACTTAGCTCTACTGACCCTGAGCTGGCCCCAGAGACGAAACCACGAAAAATGCAGTGCATCCTATTTACAATCTGCAATATCTCCTTCACCGAAGAATCACCGTAGAGGAACAGCATAAGCGGAACGGCCCCGTACAGTGTACAAACTGCCAGGAGTTCGGGCATACAACAAACCTATCATCATTGCCGTAACAGCCGGAGAGTGCAGACGTGTTTTGCGCGAGCTCTGGAAAAAAACCGCTCAAAAGTGAAAAACAATAACTAAAAATACTGGAGTGGTGTAATAAAGGCAATCTTATTGCTAAAAACAGTAAATAATAATTAGTGCTATGTATAAAACTAGTGCAAAGTTATTATAAAAAACTAAGAAGTGCCACGAGTGATAGCTCAATGAGCGGCGATTCAAAAAATGAGCGTAGAAGCTCCGTAGACCAGATAAACAGTTATATCTCTTATTTCTCAACTCGTGATTCAGAAGTAGAAAGAACTTCTTCAAACAGCAACTCAGCCCTACTGACCATTGACAGTGCGAGAGCACGGTCTTGTTCTCCCGCCCTACTCACACCAACTCCCACTTCATGGAACTTGCACCAGCCACGAGCACTGCGACCTCGTTATTTTCTGCAACCTCAGCCACTACAACAACAACATCAACGGTCGCCGTTAACAACAACGCTATTTCGAATGCGTTTGCAACTTCTGCAGCGCCGAATGAAACTACAAAGCCAATTGTAAGTACGAGTTCCAATATGGGCAATATCAAACAACAACAAGTGGGTCCGGCTATACAGACTGGCATGGACCGTTACATCCAAATCAAACGAAAGCTAAGCCCGCAAAATAAACTGGTTGGAAATAAACCAAAACAAAATTGCCGTATTAAAGGCAGCGAACAACCAGGGGCATCTAATAACAACAGATTCGCCCTATTGTCGGAAATTGATAATAATCAATCCGAATCTGGACAGGCTGTTCAAAAGAAACCAAAGCCCCCACCAATTTACATACGGGAACAGAACTCAAATGCCCTAGTAAAGAAAATTGTTGTGCTGGTCGGGAATGACAACTATTATTGTTGAGAGCGAAACTAAATTGTTTTTACAGCAGCCCACACCACTCACTCGAAAGCACAGACGGAGAGCAGTAAACTATGTATTGAAAATTAACTTTATTTAAATTTCAGCTTCCGAATCGATGTGTATTACAGTTTGCGTTGCGGAGCACGCTTAAAAACTTTGTCTTTTCGCCTTCTCTTATTTCGCTTATGTCATTTTTTGAGATGGTTCTTAACAACGTAAAATGAGATCGATATTCCTTACAGCGATATCTCGATGTTTATATCGAGTGCTTATATATAACAAAAAGAAATCAAAATTAAATTTAAATTATGGCGGCAACATTCCCCCTCCTGTAATTGATCCTAGGGTGGTCAGTTACCATCTTCTAAGCCGACATCTAGAACCGCAATCTTCGTAGCTGGTCGATCGAGAACTCCATGCTGCGTTTTAATAGTGGCTCGACGAACTTGTCCGTCCTTGGCAGGAAAAGTGTTGATCACGCGTCCTTTAAGCCATAGATTTCTAGGCAAGTTTTCATCGATGATAATGACCACGCTTCCAACTGATATTGGGGGACACTTTTCAAACCATTTAGTGCGTCTAGTGAGCACTGGTGTAAACTCTTTCACCCAGCGTTGCCAAAAGCGATCTCCAAAGAGTTTTACCTCGTTCCAATGACGTCTTAGGTTAATCTTCTCTTCCTTGATTGGCTTGTAACCGTTCGATGAACCCATTAGCAGGTGGTTCGGAGTCAACGCAGAGTCGTCCTCGGAGTCCAGGCTGACGAAAGTTAAGGGACGTGAGTTAATGATGAACTGTGCTTCCATTAGAGCACACCTCAGGCTTTCGTCGTTGAATGAGTAGTTCGGGCAGATGTTTTTTAGGACTGTTTTTGTAGTCCGCACTAATCTTTCCCAAGCACCGCCCATATGGGGTGCTCCTGGAGGGTTAAATAGCCATTTAATGCCATCAAACTTGATTGCGATTTTATCAAAGTCGATCTTGATCAGCTCCTCTCGCAATGTCTTTTCAGTGGCCTTAAAATTAGTGCCATTATCGGAATAAATTTCTCTTGGTGTCCCACGAAGTGCCATGAAATTAGTGAAACACATCACACAGGAGCTTGTATCGAGGCTGTGAGCGATCTCAAAGTGGACTGCACGCAGGGTTAAGCAGGTAAACAGCGCAACCCATCTCTTCTCTTTGCGTCTTCCAACGTTGACTAGGATAGGCCCAAAATAATCGACGCCGGTGCACGTGAATGGTTTTTCAAAACTTGCCAACCTAGCTTTTGGAACCGCGGCCATTTGTGGAGGCTGTGGCGTTGCGCTACGATTTTTACATAATTGACAGGCTTTTCTTACGGATTTGTATAGTACTCTTAAGCGCAGAATATAAAATTGGGATTTTATATCATTTATCACGGTTTCGTGAGCGAGGTGGTGATATTTTTCGTGATAGAAACGGACTAATAAGAACGTTACTCGACTCTCTGGTGGCAATATTATCGCGTCCATAGTATATCCGATTGCATTCACTCGACCTTTAGTGCGAAGTATTCCGTTGTCGTCCAGATATGCGTTTAAGCCAGTCAATCTGCTTTTTGCGCTTATTGTCTTTTACAACTTAATGAATGGATTTCGTCCGCGAACTCCAGCCTCTGTGCTTCCTTGTATAGAAGGGTCTGTGCTTCTTTGACGTCAAATTCGGTCACTGCTGTCGGCATGTCCGTCCTTTGGCATTTAGCTTGTAGTCGCCGGATATATAGGGACATGTTTGCGACGGCTCTGTACAGGCGCCGCCAATCCGAGAGATATTCCACGTCGAGTAAGACTTTATTCGCACGGGTTATAAAGACATGTCTGCGGAGTTCGGTCGTATCGATCTCCGTTGCCCGTGACGGAACTGTTGGCCAGTTACTGGGTTCCGTTTTCAGAAACTCGGGTCCGTAAAGCCATGTGTCCACGCAAGGATTTTTGATGACCTTCGTTGCCCCGTCTGCGACGTTGAGCTTTGATGGGATCCATCGCCATTGATCCACTCGAGTGGTCTCCAGGACTTCGCCGATTCTGTGCATCACAAATTGTTGAAAGTTGCGAGGGTCCATCACCAGCCATTGTAGAACGGTTCGTGAATCCGACCAGAACGTAAGATCGTCGACTCGAAGATTACGTACGTTGACAATTTTGTTTGCTAAGCGTGAGCCCATCACGGCGGCTTGGAGTTCCATGCGCGGAATAGATAATGGCTTTAGTGGCGCCACTTTGCTTTTCGCGGCCACTAGCAGTACGTCCACCTCGTCTTTTTGTGACACTCGGAGGTAGCAAGCAGCGGAATAAGCATGCTCGCTAGCGTCCACGAACGTGTGCAGGTCGATTCGGGTTTCTGCAGATATCCTTGGGGAGTAGCATCTCGGAATGTTAATTGTTGCCACTTGAGGCAGTAGCAGCTTCCATTGATTCCAGTCCTCCGACAGTGATTCTGGCAGCTCTTGGTCCCAGCTGATATTTGCACGCCAGATTTTCTGCAGAAGGATTTTTAATCCGATCGTATGACATGACAGCAGGCCCAAAGGGTCGAAGATCGACATGAGAACCTGAAGGACTTCTCTTTTCGTTGGGACTGCAGGATCGGTAAGGACGTCTCTCTTAAGTCTTGAGAATCTGCAAATAAACTTAAATACGTCTTTATGTGGGTCCCAGTACATACCCAAAACCTTTTCTGTAGCGCCGAACTGCACTGGCTCCTGTTTTTTAGCGTCTCCGTCGTTCTTAAGATACGAGAGAACTGTACTGGAATTTGACGCCCAGTTTCGAATTTCGAATCCGCCTCTGGAGTGGACCTCTCTTACTTGGCTGGATATTTCGATGGCTTTCTGTTCATCACTCATACTGTCGATGAAGTCGTCGACATAGTGCGCACGCTGAATTGCATCCAAGGCTAATGGGAATCGCTGCTGGTGGACTAAGGCATTTTTGTCGCGCACGTAGTGGGCTATGAATGGTGCGCAACTAATACCAAAAGTCATTGCACGCATGACGTAAGTGTTTATCTTACTTTGGTTGGCATCGTACCAAAGAAAGCGCTGGGAATGCATGTCTTCTTGGCGAATGTTGATCCTGTGGAACATTTCGGCGATGTCGCCACTTACGGCGACTTTTCCGACTCTGAAGGCTAGAAGAACGTCGATAAGTGGGTTTAAGCAGTCCGGTCCGCTTAACAGAAGGTCGTTGAGGCATATCCCATTTGTTTTTGCTGCCGCATCCCATACCAGCCTTATTTTTCCTGGCTTATTCGGATTTAGGGCTATAAATATTGGTAAGTACCAGGTGCGAGTTTCTTCTTTCTCCGCCTCCTCGTCAGACAGTTGCTTGGCGTATCCTTTGGTAAGAAGATTTTTGATTTGGTCGTCGATTTTCGTAAACAGGTCCGGTTCCCTCAGAATTCTTGTTCTCATGCATTGTAGGCGCTTTAGAGCGGTAATGCGACTCTCGGGAAGTCTTTGAATATCATTCCGCCAAAGAAGCCCAACTTCGTATTTTCCACACTTGTTTTGGCAAGTCTGATCTAGGATTTCGACTGCTCGTTTGTCCTCGCTTGAAAAGAGTTTTTTAGGCGAGATTGACTCGAGGTTGAAGTGCTCCTTTACTTCATCGTGAAGCTTTTGCCAGTTGCAATCGCAGTGGTGCATAGATACGTGACGATTTGAGTTTGCCGATCCCTGGATGGTCCATCCTAACATGCACTTTGACGCTATTGGATCGTTCCATTTACCTTCGCGGATCCTGCGAGGAACGGCTATTTTCCAATTGTTTGTTCCAATTAATAACATTGGCTGCGCGGAGTAGGTCTCTAATGGCAGGTCCTTTAGATAGCTGTACTTACTGCGCAACTCATCCATATCGACTGTTTGCTTTGGCAGTGCAATGTTTTTGACAGTATGAACGTTGTTGAGCCAGTAACGTGTTTCGGAGCTAACGCCTGAGATTTGGATTGATGCTTGCACGGATGTATTTTCGAACCGGGTTGTTTCTCCAGTCCACTGTAAACAAATCGGTGAAGGTGTACCTTTTATATCGAGCTTGTCAAAAATTGATGAGTCGATTAGGGTAACAGATGATCCTTCATCCAGAAAGGCGAAAATTTCGATTTTTTTGTCAGCGTAATGTAGAGTTACGGGAACGATTCGGAAGAACTGGTTTCCTTCTACGTCGCCATGATGTGTGCTTACATGTCTTTGATTTCCCGCTTCGTTGACTGTATTGGGAACACTTTCCGAGTGGAGTAGAGGGTGATGTTTTCTTGTACAACCATTTACTCCGCACTCCTTTGGTCGACAATTATTTCGGTGAACTTTCAAGCATCGAAAGCAGGCCTTTCCGGCTTTAGCGACTTGCCATCTCTGATCTACCGCGCTGGTTTTAAATTGTTCGCATTGTGTTACCCAATGATTTGTGGACTCGCATGCAATGCACTTTCGATTAGGCTGTTGCTGGACTGTAGATCCCTGGCTCGAACTGGCTGCGCAGCTATTATGGGTATTCACAGAACTTGTCCTGTGAGAAAATGGTGTCACGA
This sequence comes from Drosophila fuyamai, assembly GCA_018153365.1. NCBI lineage: Eukaryota > Metazoa > Arthropoda > Insecta > Diptera > Drosophilidae > Drosophila > Drosophila fuyamai. Next base: position 928,424 of record JAECXW010000413.1, on the reverse strand, counting down.
CAGTCGACGCCGCCTGCGCTATTTTGTAGAGCCAGTCGCTGAAAGCTTTAATGGGAGGGACCGATTCGTCGCGGAGGTGCATCGCCCAGTTTAGTTTGTGGTTACTTGGAAGTTTGTCTACAAGCTCCTTCACTAACATTGGGTTGTTTAAGTGCGCTTGTAGGCTGCAAGCTTCGATCGTGGCGCAAATGTTGCGTACTGCGAGCGCGTACTCTATTATGGATTCCAATTTTTCTTTGGGTGGCGGTAGCTTCCTCACCTTGTCGATCATCCTCTCCAGGATGTGCTCGGGTCTGCCGAAGAACATTTTCAGCGTGCTCATTACTTCCGGAACTAGGCTAGGAAGTAGAAGCTTATCCTTCACCATTTCGCGAGCCCTACCTTTTAGGCACTTTTGTAGACGGAGCATGTTTTCAACATTGGAGAATCCTGCTGCGGAAGTGCTGTGCTCAAATGTACTGATAAACATTGGCCACTCCTCAGGATCCCCGCTGAACGAAGGAAGCTCCTTGGGTATAGCTTGTCTTGCGGCGATTTGGGAACATGACGGTGATGCGGGAGTCGTCTGAAATAGCCCGTCTGTCGATCCGTCTTGCATATTCATTTGTAGTAAAATTTTATACTTCTCCTCAATAAATCTCTGTTCCGAAGCTTTCTTTTCTTCCAACATGTCGAGCATTAGCTTGCTTTTGTTGACGTTAGAATTATCGTCGGGTATAATCTGTCCGCCGCTGGGTTTATCCATTTCGATGAGCGCGTCCAGCTGTGGCTTATTTTGGTTTACGGATAATGAGTTGGAGATGTCGAAATGATTTTGAGGCGGTGATCGCATCATCCTTCCAGGTGGATTTTCGGAGCTACCTCCAGCAAGACACAGGTCACAACTCCAATCCGTATCCTCGACGTCGTAGCCGACACCTGCGCAGTGAAAGTGGTACCAACTATCACAACTGTCGCATTGAACCCAGCTTTCCTCAGTTCCTATCGCTTTTTTCTTGCATATTCTACACACTTCTTTGCTCATCTCCATTAACTTTTTAAGGTTATGTCAACTTGGCGTGTGGCGGAATTGTATTTGTGTGCGTAATTTCTGTGGTTTTTTGGCTCCGTTTACGTATTACGTTTTTTCTCACCTTACGTTCAAGAAAGGGATGCGATCGCGATTTCACAATATTATGGCTAATTGGAAATGCGTCGCTTCGTAATTGTACAGTTATAACGGCAACCGGTTGTGCACAAAGTTTTTAAGAATGTTGAGAGCGAAACTAAATTGTTTTTACAGCAGCCCACACCACTCACTCGAAAGCACAGACGTAGAGCAGTAAACTATGTATTGAAAATTAACTTTATTTAAATTTCAGCTTCCGAATCGATGTGTATTACAGTTTGCGTTGCGGAGCACGCTTAAAAACTTTGTCTTTTCGCCTTCTCTTATTTCGCTTATGTCATTTTTTGAGATGGTTCTTAACAACGTAAAATGAGATCGATATTCCTTACAGCGATATCTCGATGTTTATATCGAGTGCTTATATATAACAAAAAGAAATCAAAATTAAATTTAAATTATGGCGGCAACAATTATGTTACTCTTCTTGTTAAAGGGAATATTCATGAAACAAAGCTTCAATTCAGAGCTGTTACTATTTACCTAGACGAGGCTAGGAAACCCTACTACACGTACCAGCTCAAGAGTGGCAAGGGCTTGCAAGTAGTGCTTAAGGGCAAAGAGCCCGACGTATCCACCAATGAGATAAAAGAGGCACTGAAAGAAAAAGGATTCTTCTCCAAAAATATTATTAATATTATTATTAAGGTCGAACTGGAGCCAGAAAGCAGAGCCTTGAAGAAAAATGAAGTGCACCCGATCTACAAACTGCAATTCCTGTTGCATGGAAGGATTACTGTTGAAGAACCGCATAAGCGGAATGGCCCGCTGCAATGCACAAACTGACAAGAGTATGGACACACCAGAAACCACTGCGGGCTTTGTTCAGTCTGCGTAGCTTGTGGTGGCTTCCACAAATCCGAACCTTGCCCTGCAAACAAAGAACACCCAAAAATAAGGAAATGCTCTAACTGTGGAGATAACCATACCGAAAACTACAGAGGCTGCCCGGTCTATAAAGAGCTGAAGAGTCAGTTTCAACAAGCAAAACAAGCACGCTCAGAGAATGCTCGAAATGCGTACGTGCAATCCCAAACCTCACCTAATGTTTTCTTTGCGAAAGCAGCCAGATCTTCATTTGGGCCCCTCAACACAAATGGAGGAGTTTCATACGCCAGTGCTTTAAAATCAGGACTTGCCAATCAGACGGGGTTCTCACAAGCTCAATGCTCTGAGCAAAATAAAATAATACCTCAGCAAGCAATAGGACAAATACCAAACAGCATAGAAACCTTGATGCTGACTTTACAACAGGGTATGATGGAATTTATGTCCTTCATGAAGACAACAATGACAAACCTTATGCAAAATCAAAACATTTTAATAAATTTGCTCACATCCCAACAACCTTGTCTTCGAATATCCATGTGTAATGCCAATGGCGTTTCACGGCACAAACTTGAAATAACTCAATTCCTCAATAAAAACCAAACTAGCAAATCAAAAACAATTAAAAATGTCGAACGCAAATAAAATATTAACAAGTGCAACCGTTAAAGCCACGAAGCCAAGTCGCGATCGGCAACAAATACAACTAAACGAACAACGGTTGTCTTCTGCACGGAACACTGCTTACATTTTAATTGACTAATCGGAGGCAACAACAAAATCAACGTCATTGACCGCTACCGAAAAGAGCCCGCTCACTGTCACCAGCGATTTTATGCTCAAGCAGCGCTGCCGTTACTCAGTCGTGGAGTTCACAATGCCCGTCACCTCTCTCTCTTATCGATGCACCGACTACTTCGGCTTGTGCGCTCACCAGCACAGTACCCTCGCTTACTACAGCAACGTCAACGACAACAACAACTTTAACGTCTGCGGCTACTCAGTAGCCTACAACACCACAAGTAAAACTTAGCTCTACTGACCCTGAGCAGGCCCCAGAGACGAAACCACGAAAAATGCAGTGCATCCTATTTACAATCTGCAATATCTCCTTCACCGAAGAATCACCGTAGAGGAACAGCATAAGCGGAACGGCCCCGTACAGTGTACAAACTGCCAGGAGTTCGGGCATACAAGAACCTATCATCATTGCCGTAACAGCCGGAGAGTGCAGACGTGTTTTGCGCGAGCTCTGGAAAAAAACCGCTCAAAAGTGAAAAGACGCTGGCAGCAATGCCGTATCCCAAGGTCAACATCTCCTTGCGATTAAAACTAAATTTAAAACCGAACTAGCAAATCAAAAACAATTAAAAATGTCGAACGCAAATAAAATATTAACAAGTGCAACCGTTAAAGCCACGAAGCCAAGTCGCGATCGGCAACAAATACAACTAGACGAACAACGGTTGTCTTCTGCACGGAACACTGCTTACATTTTAATTGACTAATCGGAGGCAACAACAAAATCAACGTCATTGACCGCTACCGAAAAGAGCCCGCTCACTGTCACCAGCGATTTTATGCTCAAGCAGCGCTGCCGTTACTCAGTCGTGGAGTTCACAATGCCCGTCACCTCTCTCTCTTATCGATGCACCGACTACTTCGGCTTGTGCGCTCACCAGCACAGTACCCTCGCTTACTACAGCAACGTCAACGACAACAACAACTTTAACGTCTGCGGCTACTCAGTAGCCTACAACACCACAAGTAAAACTTAGCTCTACTGACCCTGAGCTGGCCCCAGAGACGAAACCACGAAAAATGCAGTGCATCCTATTTACAATCTGCAATATCTCCTTCACCGAAGAATCACCGTAGAGGAACAGCATAAGCGGAACGGCCCCGTACAGTGTACAAACTGCCAGGAGTTCGGGCATACAACAAACCTATCATCATTGCCGTAACAGCCGGAGAGTGCAGACGTGTTTTGCGCGAGCTCTGGAAAAAAACCGCTCAAAAGTGAAAAACAATAACTAAAAATACTGGAGTGGTGTAATAAAGGCAATCTTATTGCTAAAAACAGTAAATAATAATTAGTGCTATGTATAAAACTAGTGCAAAGTTATTATAAAAAACTAAGAAGTGCCACGAGTGATAGCTCAATGAGCGGCGATTCAAAAAATGAGCGTAGAAGCTCCGTAGACCAGATAAACAGTTATATCTCTTATTTCTCAACTCGTGATTCAGAAGTAGAAAGAACTTCTTCAAACAGCAACTCAGCCCTACTGACCATTGACAGTGCGAGAGCACGGTCTTGTTCTCCCGCCCTACTCACACCAACTCCCACTTCATGGAACTTGCACCAGCCACGAGCACTGCGACCTCGTTATTTTCTGCAACCTCAGCCACTACAACAACAACATCAACGGTCGCCGTTAACAACAACGCTATTTCGAATGCGTTTGCAACTTCTGCAGCGCCGAATGAAACTACAAAGCCAATTGTAAGTACGAGTTCCAATATGGGCAATATCAAACAACAACAAGTGGGTCCGGCTATACAGACTGGCATGGACCGTTACATCCAAATCAAACGAAAGCTAAGCCCGCAAAATAAACTGGTTGGAAATAAACCAAAACAAAATTGCCGTATTAAAGGCAGCGAACAACCAGGGGCATCTAATAACAACAGATTCGCCCTATTGTCGGAAATTGATAATAATCAATCCGAATCTGGACAGGCTGTTCAAAAGAAACCAAAGCCCCCACCAATTTACATACGGGAACAGAACTCAAATGCCCTAGTAAAGAAAATTGTTGTGCTGGTCGGGAATGACAACTATTATGTTACTCTTCTTGTTAAAGGGAATATTCATGAAACAAAGCTTCAATTCAGAGCTGTTACTATTTACCTAGACGAGGCTAGGAAACCCTACTACACGTACCAGCTCAAGAGTGGCAAGGGCTTGCAAGTAGTGCTTAAGGGCAAAGAGCCCGACGTATCCACCAATGAGATAAAAGAGGCACTGAAAGAAAAAGGATTCTTCTCCAAAAATATTATTAATATTATCAACAAAAATAAAAAGCCGCAACCCCTTTTTAAGGTCGAACTGGAGCCAGAAAGCAGAGCCTTGAAGAAAAATGAAGTGCACCCGATCTACAAACTGCAATTCCTGTTGCATGGAAGGATTACTGTTGAAGAACCGCATAAGCGGAATGGCCCGCTGCAATGCACAAACTGACAAGAGTATGGATACACCAGAAACCACTGCGGGCTTCGTTCAGTCTGCGTAGCTTGTGGTGGCTTCCACAAATCCGAACCTTGCCCTGCAAACAAAGAACACCCAAAAATAAGGAAATGCTCTAACTGTGGAGATAACCATACCGAAAACTACAGAGGCTGCACGGTCTATAAAGAGCTGAAGAGTCAGTTTCAACAAGCAAAACAAGCACGCTCAGAGAATGCTCGAAATGCGTACGTGCAATCCCAAACCTCACCTAATGTTTTCTTTGCGAAAGCAGCCAGATCTTCATTTGGGCCCCTCAACACAAATGGAGGAGTTTCATACGCCAGTGCTTTAAAATCAGGACTTGCCAATCAGACGGGGTTCTCACAAGCTCAATGCTCTGAGCAAAATAAAATAATACCTCAGCAAGCAATAGGACAAATACCAAACAGCATAGAAACCTTGATGCTGACTTTACAATAGGGTATGATGGAATTTATGTCCTTCATGAAGACAGCAATGACAAGCCTTATGCAAAATCAAAACATTTTAATAAATTTGCTCACATCCCAACAATCTTGTCTTCGAATATCCATGTGTAATGCCAATGGCGTTTCACGGCACAAACTTGAAATAACTCAATTCCTCAATGAAAACCAAATAGATGTTATGCTGCTGGCAGAAACGCATCTAGCAAGTAAATACAACTTCCAAATAAGAGGTTATACTTTATACTGCACAGCTCACGGAGGAACTGGAATCCTAATCAGGGAACGCATTAAGCACCATTTTCACCAGAGGTTTGCAACAAATTATTTGCAGGCTACATCTATAAAACTACAAGCAGGCAACAGCAGTATCACTATAGCCGCTGTCTATTGCCCACTGCGTTTTACAATAAGAGGAATTCTTGGACTTCTACAATTCACTCGGAGATCGCTTTATAGTAGGAGGAGTTTACAACACCAATCACACGCATTGTAGATCAAGACTCGTGACGCCCAAAGGAAGACAACTGTATAAAGCAATCATAAATTTGAGCAACAAGCTCGACTATGTCTCCCCTAGCAGCCCCACTTATTGGCCAGCTGACCCCAGAAAACTCCCGGACTTAATTGACTTCGCTGTGACCAAGAACATCCCAAGAAATTTAGTAAGCACCAAATCGCTATAGGACTTATCATCGGATCACTCACCTGTTCTAATAGCTCTCCTTCAAAGCCCGAAAATAATCGAGCACCCCTTCAGGCTGGCCTCGACTAGAACTAACTGGCTAAAGTACAAAAAGTACGTAAGTTCCCACATTAAATAAACACCACAGTTAAACATAGAGAACGACATCGACTTCTGTGCTGATGCCCTGGAGTCAGTACTCTTGGCAGCAGCCAAAATCTCAACATCAAAAGAGACAATCGTGCGTAGTAACCAACACAAAACTAATCTGCAAATCGAACAACTGGTTCGGGAAAAACGATGTCTACGACGCGCTTGGCAATCCAGCAGATCGCCCCATTCGAAGCAACTCTATAATGATGCCACTCGCAGACTCACCAAAACCCTCAAGCAAGAAGAGGAGCTTGCGCAGCGCCGGTACATCGAGAAACTGTGGCCGACCAGTATAAAGCATCCTTTGTGGAGAGCTCACCCAAATTTAAGCTCTCCGATAGAATCAGTCACTCCGATTAGAAACTCCTCGGGTACTTGGGCCCGCAGCGACGAAGACAGAGCCGAAACATTTGCTTTACACCTACGAAATGTACTACAGCCGAAAGCCGCCACAAACTCTCTTCAACTACCGCCGCTTAACTCTGAAATTGCAATTACCCCGATTTTGATTCAAGCACCTGAAATTGCTAAAGTCATTAGGAAAAAATGGAAAAAGTTCGTGGTTATAATGATACCGAAGCCTGGGAAAGACCACACAATTCCGTCATCGTACAGGCCAATAAGCTTACAATCGTGCCTGTCCAAATTACTTGAAAAATGCCTGCTCACGCGCATTACAGCATATTTAAGAGAACAAAACTTAATCCCGGTACATTGATTCGGGTTTCGTGAAAGCCACGGAACCATCGAGCAAGTCAACCGGATAACTTCAGAAATTCGTGCAGCCTTCGAACATCGGGAATATTGAAGTGCGATATTGCTCGACATCTCTCAGGCATTCGACCGAGTGTGGCTTAAAGGACTTATGCATAAAATCACAACATTACTTCCAAAAAACACTCATAAGTTAATTAAGTCGTACCTCTACCACAGAGTCTTTGAGGTTAGATGCAATACAACGATATCCAACGAGTATAACATTGAAGCCGGAGTCCCACAAGGTAGCGCCCTGGGCCCTACCCTGTTTGTCCTATACACAGCAGACATCCCTACGAACGAGAGGCTGACTACGTCCACATTTGCTGACGACACCGCAATCCTGAGCCGCTCGAGATGCCCAACTAGAGCAACAGCTCAACTGGCTGATCATTTGGTGGTAGTTCAAAAGTGGCTATCAGACTGGCGAATCAAAATTAATGAACAAAAGTGTAAACATATAACGTTTACCCTTAACAGACAATCGTGCCCCCCGCTAACCTTGAATAGTACACAGATTCCCCAGGCCAACGATGTAACATATCTCGGAGTCCACCTCGACAGACGCCTAACCTGGCGGAGGCACATTGAATGCAAGAAAGTACATCTCAGACTTAAAGCTAGCAGCCTACACTGGATTATAAATTCTCGATCACCCCTGTGTCTGGACTTTAAAGTGTCTGGACTTTAAAGTTCTTCTCTACAACTCCACCCTTAAGCTCATTTGGACCTACGGCTCCCAGCTCTGGGGGAACGCGAGCAACAGCAACGTTGACATCATACAGCGCTCACAATCAAAAATCCTGCGAACAATCACTGTGGCACCATGGTATGTTCGGAACGAAAACATCCACAGGGATCTGGGCATCTGGGTCAAAGACTACACTGCACCCAAATAATCTCACAAGAAACCTAAGATGGGTTTCGAACAGAACTCGTCTGCATCGTAACGATCTACCAGCCCAGCAATAAATATTAGGGCCCGTTAGTCTAAAATTCAGTCTACATGACTGTAAGTTAAGTTATATTCTTAAGATTTGATATACTTATTGTTAGTCTCATACATAGAAGATTCAATAAATAAAGCATATATTAAAAAAAAAAAAAAAAACATAAAAAAAATATCCTACTGCACCCTGCGATCAGTTTGTGTCGCCTGTGGAGATTTGCATTGCATTGAGGCATGCCTGGGAAACAAAGAAGACCCTACTCTAAGGAAATGCAGTAACTGTGGGGGAAATCATACTGCCAACTACCGGGGCTGTCCCGTCTACAAAGAACTCAAGAGCCGCCTAAATCAGAGACGCAGTAATCCATTCGCCGCTCAACACTCTACCCAACCAAACATCTTCACCCCATCAACAACCACTCCTGGTGTCTTCTTTGCCAACGCACTCCGCTACCCTGGAATCTCACAAACATCTATCGCCTGCAGCATTGCGTCCACAGCCACCCATACCAAACCTAAATGATATTCCGCTCTTAAGCCAAAATGGCCAAACAACAACTCAACCTTCTACGCAGCAAAACCAAACTCTTCCCCCACAAACACTTAGCGGTCTAGAATCTGCACTAGCTACTCTTGCAAACGTCATGATTACGATTCCCTTCAAGAACTACTGCGAAACCTGAGCCTTCTAATGGAACTGCTGATCAAACAAAAGTCTGTACAAATGGACTCCTTAAGAATATACTTCTGGAATGCAACCGGCGTTTCCCGGCACAAAAACGAACTCCTGCAGTTCCTAAACAGCCACAATATCGATATCATGCTACTTTCCGAAACCCATCTAACTAATAAAAACTACTTCCATATCATCGGCTATATATTCCACGCGACCAACCACTAGGACGCTGCTTTATAGCTGCGGGTGATTATAACGCAAAGCATCCCCACTGGGGATCTCGTCTTATCAACCCCAAAGGCAGCCAATTATACAACGCTATCATCACTCCTGGTAATAAGCTTGACGTTGTCTCACCAGCTAGGCCTACATACTGGCCCACAGATCCAAATAAACAACCTGACATTATCGATTTCGCTGTTATTAGAAGAGTTTCGCACAGGCTTATAAATGTAAAAACCTTAGAAGAGCTTAAATCGGACCATTCGCCAGTTCTCCTCTGTCTATCCAAACAGCCGCAGCTTCTGGCTTCCCCAACATCTAACATCAAACAAAACAAACTGGCTGAAGTACAAAAAATATGTAAGTGCACACATCGAACTTGATCCTGAAATTTCCTCTGAATCTGACATTGATAAGAAGCTTAAACACTTCACGGACATAATGTCCTCTGCCGCCAAACATTCTACGCCAGACTCTCATCCACAATTCCGCTAAGAACTGGACGCTCAAGTATCCAGATCGAGTCTCTCCTACTTGAAAAACGTTGACTTCGAAGAGACTGGCAGACTCATCGGTCCCCAGCTACTAAAAAAAGACTTAATGAAGCATCTCGAAAATTGTCGAAGGCCCTCTCTACCGAAAAGAACCAGGCCCAACGGGCCTACATTGCGGAACTATCCCCGACGGTTAAAAAATTTCCACTATGGACAGCTCACCCAAACATGCAACCACCAATAGATCCCGATTGGCCAATTCGATCACAAACAGGTGCCTGGGCGCGTAGTGACGAAGAAAGAGCTAACACCTTTGCCCATCACTTGGAAAACATCTTCTTCCCGCCATCCAACCAATTCACACTACCGAATGTCTCGCCAGCGTCGCCGTCCTCCCCAGTTACCCTTGAAACCAGCACAATACTAAAGGCCATTAAAGAACACTTAAACCCAAAAAAAGCTCCTTGTCACGATTTCTCCAAAAATGATAATTGAACTACCTGCATGCGCAGTCAGATGCATCGCATTTATATTTAACTCAATATTGAAATGGGGCTACTTTCCTGAACAATTGAAAAAGTCTGTCATTACAATGATCCCGAAGCCAGGAAAAGACAAATCCCAGCCTTCCTCGTACCGGCCCATCAGTCTGCTCCCATGTCTATCAAAGCTATTTGAAAAACTGCTTCTTGTTCATCTAGTAACACATCATCAAAACAACAGAACGATCCCTCTGCACCAATTCGGGAAAAGCATGGAACTATCGAACAGGTAAACCGCTTAACATCTGAAATTCGCACGGCTTTCAAACTACCGGAAAACACCCACAAGTTGCTTGAGTCATACCTCAGAAACAGAGTTTTCACCGTGAGATGTAAAACCATTACTTCATCCATCCGTAACATCGAAGCTGGAGTACCCCAAGGAAGTGTGCTTGGTCCAATCTTGTACATCCTTTACACGGCAGACATTCCAACAAGCCGCCAGACCCTCATCTCAACCTTTGCTGACGACACTGCCATTGTCAGCCGCTCGAAATGCCCAAAAACAGCTACAGCCCATTTAAAAGAACACCTAGTAGCTGTAGAAAAATGGCTCGCAGACTGGCGTATCAAAGTCAACGAGCAAAAGTGTAAGCACATTACGTTTACACTAAACTTGTCGAAATGCCCACCACTGGCGCTAAACAACAAGCCGGTTCCACAAGCAGACGAAGTCACCTATCTCGGCATACACTTAGACAGGAGGCTTACCTAGAGAAAGCATATAGAAGCAAAGAAGACTCATTTAAAACTAAAGGCCAGCAGCCTTCACTGGCTCATGAACTACCGCTCTCCCCTTCCACTCGAATATAAAGTACTTCTGTATAACTCGTGCTTAAAGCCGATCTGGACCTACGGCTCCGAGCTCTGGGGAAACGCAAGCAGCAGCAATATAGAAATTATTCAAAGAGTACAATCAAAGACCCTACGAACAATAACTGGAGCCCCCTAGTACATCCGCAACGCAAACATTCACAGAGACCTGGATATAAATCCCGTAAAAGAAGAAATTGTTTCCAGAAAAATTAAATATGAAGCCAGACTATCAAATCACCCAAACCTGCTAGCCAGACAACTCAACCGGTTACGCTATTATTCACGTCTACAGCGGAACGATTTCCCATCCCTTTTCAATAACATAAATTAACGTAACATAGAATAAGATTTGAAAACCGGTTGTTAGTCTCTTAAGTAATAGAGAAGATCCAATAAATAAGAATAAAGTATAACAAAAAAAAGGCCCTCACAGAAATACACACACGTATTCGATCAACCAAGGGAATTCATTAATTTATTTATATTCCCATCGGTGGGTGTTATCAAAACAATTTTAATTTTCTTCCGCGTTATTTAAACATATGTAAATTTAAACTCCGTTCGCTTCGCGAGTGCACTTTGTATTTAACACTAATTAATTGTTTTATTTTCGTAATTCTTATCTGTGTTTTCTTTTCTTTTATCCACACCGTTTTCTCTTTTGTGCATGCACTTTAACTTAGTTACGCTCCCGCTCTCTTGCTCTCTTTGCTTTGAAAGTTCTAAGCGTGCAGTTTCTGCGCTCTTGCGGTACTTATAACTGCTCGCTTATAAATTTCAATTCGCTTTCTTGGTACAGTGGTCCCAATAAATACAATGAATAATAAAAATTTAGTCTGCTTCTGCAAAAAATGCAGCCTTGTAATCAGGGCTGACCAGTCGAATATGACTTGCTGGCTGTGTGAAAATATGGTGCACAGCAAGTGCGCCATTTTTCCTGGCCGGACAAGTGATGACCTATCAAAGGGGCCCAATTTGCAGTTTTGTTGTGATGCTTGTGTCGAGGTTGCGAACGAGATGAAATCGTTCATGCGCCAAACTAAAGGCGGCCTGATGGGGCTGATTAGCTGTTTCGGTGTTGCTAGAGATAGTTTTCGCCGAGCTGATGATCTCCTCTCTGCGCTGGACTCGCAGTTTAATAGTCGTAAGCTATTAGAAGAGTCCCCTAAGCGCAAAAAGGCCGCTGGTGGTAAGGAGCAAAAGGGAACACCCCGCAACCGAAATCAAAAGAACAACAGAGCATTCCGGCGGATCAGCAGCCGATTTCAGCAAACCCTCAAAAGTTTGCTAAGATCGGCAGCTAAAAAAGATTCGGTATCCGAACAATCCGTTTCAGAATGCATGCAACCAGGGACTTCTAAGAATTCCGATTTGTCCGTAGTGGTTTCACAATTAGTGGATCCACCTATCTCTCAGAATATAGCATCTCCTCCACAAGGGACTACTGAGTCCGGACAACCGGCTCAAGTTAGTGTGGCAGAAGCACTGTCTGCTCCACCAAAATCCCTTTCAGTGGTTCCACTCAAGAAACAAATTTTCGTTTCTCGGCTTTCCCCTGATCAAACATCTTCTGATGTATTGTCTTATATACAAGACAAAACTAAAGCCGATTGTAATAGTGTAAAGGTGGAAAAGTTTAAGTTTTCTTATGCTAGAGACATTTCATCTTTCAAGATAACTGTCCCTAACGAGCTTTTTGAAGCCATATGCTCGGCCGACTTTTGGCCGGATAATATGGTTGTAAAAGAGTTCGAGGCTAAGATAAAGAAGAAGGGGCCCGTGGGAGTAAAACTTCCTAGTCGAGGCCAAACCAGTGAACCAATTTCAAAAAACTAACTTCTAACCTCATACTTTCCTATCAGAATGCAAGAGGTGTGCGCAGCAAACTTACTAAATTGTATTCCGATAGCCTTTCCTTTGCATCTCATATTATTGTGTTCACAGAAACCTGGTTAAAGCCGGAGATCTTTAGCTCCGAAGTTTTTCCACGTAAGTACACAATATATAGGTATGACCGTCCCTCTAGAGGGGAGGTGGAGTCTTAATTGGAGTTGATTCAAACCTCCCGTCTGAGCAGTTATTTTTTGATGATTTCAATACCATTGAATTTATTTGTGTAAAGTTATCGCTTCCTGGTAACTTTATATACATAACTTGCTCATATATTCCGCCGTTGTCTGAACTTCCTGATTATTTAAATCACCTATCCGTCATTAAGTCCGTTGCGAATAAGCTTTCCGATAGGGATCAGTTGATAGTTCTAGGTGATTTTAATATACCTGGAGTTACTTGGTCCAGTGAGGATGGATCGAATGTCTTACTACCTATAGCACAGCATGATTTTATTGATGGCCTGCTTGACATATTTCTATCTCAAGTAAACCATGTTCGAAATTCATTAGGTCGCCTACTTGATTTGTGTTTTGTATCAAATCCTGAAGATGTGTTTCTGTCCAGAGTAGCACCACTCACACAACCTGAAGATCCATATCACCCAACATTCGAACTTTCATTTGATACGGGTAGAGTTATAGAAGAAAAATCAGAAAAATCCAAACGAATACATTGTTTTCGCAAGGCACACTTTCTGAGGCTAAATAATTGTATTTCTGGCTTTAATTGGTCTGATCTTTACCTATGCATTAATATGTCCGATGCAGTTAATGTTTTTTACACTGCAATAAACTCATTTTTTAATTCCTGTGTTCCGTGGTACTATCCGTCAACTTCCAATAAATCACCTTGGTTTAGCAAAGAGTTGACACACTTAAGAAATGTAAAGTCCAGACTTTTTAGGAAATATAAAAATACCGGTTCTCAATCTGTTTTTACTAGATATTTAAGTGCACGGTCAAGATTTACCGTGCTTAATGCTCAGTGTTATAACAGTTACTTAAACCGTTGTAAGGTCCAGTTCTCTCAGGACCCGAAACAGTTTTATAATTTTGTTAACACCAAGCGTAAATCTAATTCCTTTCCTTCCTCGCTATCGTTCGAAAACATGACGGCAACCACAGATCAGGCAATAGCCGATTTATTTGCCCAATTTTTTCAAACGACTTACTCTACTTTAGATTATTCATCACAGCCTTATTCTTACAACATATCCAAGTCAAACCTCATATTCTGTCCCACTTTAACAGAAAGCTCTCTTCTTTTGGATCTTCTTCGTATTAAACCTGTTTATTCGCCAGGGCCCGATGGTATTCCTGGGTGCGTGCTTAGGTATTGCGCTAAGGCCCTGTGCAAACCTCTTCACAAGTTGTTTACCTTATCTATAGAAACCTGCCAATTCCCAAATATTTGGAAGGAATCATTTGTTATTCCTCTTTTCAAAAAAGGTAACAAGTTAGAAGCAAGTAACTACAGAGGTATTTCTAAGTTGTCAGCTATTCCTAAGCTTTTTGAAAAAATTATTACTCCTCATTTGCAGCACCTTTGCAGATCAATCATTTCTCCGTGTCAACACGGATTTATTAAACGTAGATCCACAATCACAAACCTTCTAGAGCTCACTTCATTAGTGATAAATGGCTTCAATAGTAGTTTTCAAACAGACGTCATTTACACTGACTTTAGTAAAGCATTTGACTCTGTAAATCACTTACTTCTCATTCAAAAACTTGACCTTTTAGGTTTTCCAGTTGATCTGCTTAAATGGATTTCAAGTTATCTGAATGGGAGGTCCTAAAGGGTCCTTTTTAAAAAGTCAATTTCTGAAATTCTCCGTGTTACCTCCGGTGTCCCACCAGGGAGCCATCTGTGTCCGTTACTTTTTACATTATTTATTAATGATCTTCCCTCAATTATAAGTCATTCTCGCGTACTTATGTACGCAGATGATGTTAAGTTGTGGCTGCAGTATAAGGACATTTCCTGCACTTCCTGACTTGCAATCCGATCTAGATAATTTTCAAAACTGGTGCCGAGATAATTTACTAAATTTAAACGGTTCCAAGTGCAAGCTGATGACTTTTTATCGGGCCAATCCGATATACGCGACCTACACGTTAAGTGGCAGCTCTTTGGATAGAATAACTCTTGTAAACGATCTTGGCGTTCTCTTGAACCCCAAACTAAAATTTTCTAATCACATTTCGTCCATGGTTAATAAAGCCAGAGGAGTGCTTGGATTTATTAAAAGGTGGTCAAAAAAATTCGATGATCCTTATTTGACTAAAACGTTATATATTTCGCTAGTCCGTCCGATTCTGGAGTATGGGTCTCCCGTCTGGAGTCCACAATACGGAATACATATTGGTCGTATTGAATCTGTACAAAAAAACTTCCTTCTTTTTGCTTTACGGCGCCTAAACTGGGATGCAAATCTTATCTTACCTTCTTATTCTAGTAGACTTCTTTTGATTAATTTACCATCCCTAGCCAACCGTAGAACGATGCTTGGTACTATCTTTATTTATAACCTTATACATGGTGATATTGACTGCCCCGACTTGTTAAGTCGGCAAACTTTTCTGTGCCAAGAAGATTAACCAGAAATTATATTCCCCTAACTTTAAATCATTGTAGATCTAACTATGCCTTGCATGAGCCTTTCAGAGTATTATGTTCTGACTATAATAGACTTTTTCCTGTAATATCAAATCTTGAGTCTCTGCCGCTCCTAAAACGATTAATACTTGCTTCATTGGCACAAGATTGATCTAACTATTACTTTTTTCCCCGGACCTTTACCTTTATTTTCCTATCTCGCGTCTATCTTATTGCGAATCGTGCCGTACGATACACGGCTGCGCCCCTCGGTCGGTTGGGCGGGTAAGTGGGCCGTGGGACTCCGCGCGAAGAAAAAAAAAAAAAAAAATAAATAAACTTAACTTAACTAAAGATTTACCCTAATTGTCTATGTATTATGTATTTGTAATCTACGATCTAATCATCAATCAGCAATTCAGCCAATTTTTATAATATTTAATCACATCTGTAATATTCCAAATTAGTCTTATTTCTGTCTCTAAAAGAATACAGAAGGCTTCTAAATATTTAGGCAATATTTTTTAAATATTGCAAGTTATTAAATATCAAAATCCAGTAATACGGAGATCATACTAAACTACTATCTAATCAGCAATTTAGCCAATTTTTATAATATTTAATCTGGAACATTCAAAATTTGACGTATTTCTGTCTCTAAAAAAACACAGAGGGCTTTAAAATATTTAGGCAATATTTTGTTAATATTGCAAGTTATTCAATATCAAAATCGAATAATACAGAGATTAAACTAAATTACGATTTAGTCATGCAATAAGCAATTCATCCAATTTTTATAATATTTAAACACATTTGGAATATTCCAAATTTTCCGTATTTCTGTCTCTAAAAGAACACAGAAGGCTTTTAAATATTTAGGCAATATTTTGTTAATATTGCAAGTTATTCAATATCAAAATCGAATAATACGTAGATTAAGCTTAACTACGATCTATTCATGCGATTTAGCAAGTGTTTATAAAATTTAATCTAGTATGGATAATAAACTGAGAATTTATCGAATTTTGCATTATATCTGGCTCAATACAGGAAGCTCTTATTAAGACAATATTTTTTAAATAGTGCAATTTATGCAATGTTTATATCGAATAATAAAAACTACAAAAACGCATATATAGATATACAAAAATCACAACAACACATAATTAAAAAATAACCAAATATTCATTGAAATGTAAATCATTTATGACTTATGAATTAAGAATAGTAAAAAACGAAACTAACTGGCATAATTAACCAAATTTTTAAGTTAACATCAGAGATATCAACAAATTTGCACATTCATTAGAAAAAATTAAAATTCCAAGAAAGGCGAACTAAAATAATAATATTATTGCTCACATACGGTTATACACCAAAATACACGGTTATGCAAAGAAATTTTCCTAATAATTAGCAAAGAGAGGATCATATAAAAACACAAATCGCGGCAAATTTTCTTGATACGACTCTGACCAAATTGAAAGTTTCCCCGTTCACTTCTTCTTTTGCGCACTTGCTACACTCTTTCCTCTCTCTCTATCTACTGCGATCTCCCGCTCTTATGTTTCCTAACAGCGCGTGGTAAAACAGTGTAAATATAAAACCGCAAAAAACAATTTGAATGGTATATTCATTTCTCCGTGTCAACACGGATTTATTAAACGTAGATCCACAATCACAAACCTTCTAGAGCTCACTTCATTAGTGATAAATGGCTTCAATAGTAGTTTTCAAACAGACGTCATTTACACTGACTTTAGTAAAGCATTTGACTCTGTAAATCACTTACTTCTCATTCAAAAACTTGACCTTTTAGGTTTTCCAGTTGATCTGCTTAAATGGATTTTTACTACACTATCAAAAACCGGGCCAAATATATTTTCGCCCAAAAAACCTCTTTTGCGTATTCTGGCAGCAATAACTCTAAAGAGCACTCAAAAAAAAAACATTCCAAAACCATTTAAATTGTTATCATTTTTAGGTCCATAAAGGCGCACTGGAAAAAATGTAACCCAAGATCTTTACCCTTGCTTTCGCTTTTTTGCTGAAATATAAAATAAAATGCATATTAATGCATGTTAAAGATCTGACCGACACTGCTAAATACATAAAACACGTGCACAGGATAGCACTGAAAAAACAACAAAAAGTTTGTAGTTATTATTATACCCTTGCAGAGGGTATTATAATTTTGGTCAAAACTGTGCAACGCAGTCAAGGAGACATCTCCGTCCCTATAAAGTATATATATTCTTGATCAGGATGACCTCCTGAGTTGATATAAGCATGTCCGTCTGTCCGTCTGTCTGTCTGTCTGTCCGTCTGTCCGTCTGTCTGTTTCTACGTGAACTAGTCTCTCAGTTTTAAAGATATCAAATTGAAACTTTGCACACACCCTTCTTTCCTAAGGACGCAGTATATAAAGTTAGGAAGTTGGGATTTTCTATGAGTTTTATATTTGACCAATCAATCCGACCTACCAAATTTTATAGGGATCGGCCGACTATATCCTATAGCTGCTATATAACTAAACGATTGAAAATGCCATAGCTTTGGTGTTTTTAAAGTTAGGATGTAGGGATTTTTATGAGTATTTAGAATGCATTATATGAATAATTTTGGAGAATATTATTTACGGAATATTCTGCAAGGGTATATCAACTTCGGCTCCGCCCGAAGTTAGCTTTCCTTTCTTGTTTTTTGCTGAAATAAGAAAGAAATAAAGAAGCAGACACAGTTTTAATTTTTAAATTTTTGGTTTTTATTTGGTGCCATAAAATGCCGATTCCAGTCGGCTATGTCGGGTATACAATTCGTGATTATCCTGCCTAGCTTTAAACAATTTTTTTTTAAATTAAAAACTTCATTTTGAAGCTGCTGGGTCTGCCAGCTGGAACCTGAGTTCTTAGGCTTTTTTATTGGCCCTAAGAGCTTGAATTTTTTTGGCTGCGCCTGCGTCGAGAGGTTTTCCTGGACCTGGGGCTGGACCTGGGGATAGGGCTGCGCATAGCCCCACATCAAATTCGGCTGCGACTGCATCGGCTGCACCAACTGGAACTGCGGCTGCTGAAACTGAAACTGATGCTCTTGGAGTTGCGGCTGTTGCTGCTAGAGCATTGGCTGTTGCTGTTGGAGCTTGGGCTGTTGCTGTTGGAGCATGGGTTGTTGCTGCTGGACCATGTGCTGTTGCTGTTGGAGCCCTATTTTCTGCTGCGGCAAAAATTGCCAGATTTCCTTCTGGGACATCATTTCGCGTCGGGCTCAACTTAAGAACTGATCAAGAAATGAAATCAAAGCAAAACCGAAGCGCAGACGAAGCAGAACGCAGAGAGAAGAGCGAAAAAATGTATCTCATCTTAAACACGGAGAGCGTAAATTGCGGGAAAACTGAAGGACCGCAATACGTTTTAGCTTTTGCCGTACACACGTACAAATATATGTATGTGTGCATTCGAAAACGGAGTCCTGAACGGCGCCAAGCAATTTTGTATTTATTTTTTTTTGCTTAACTAATTTTATGAATAGTCACTACCGCATGACTAATAAACCGACTAAATTAAAATAAGAAATATTAAGTTTAGGCAGGAAATTGTAAGTTATGCGTTATATATTTTAAAACCTTAAAATACTTACATTTGTACATATATGTACTATTGTGCAAATACTCCTTCCCCTGCCACAACACCATTAAAAAATAAAACGCAACTTCCTCATTGGCATTAAATATGTACATATGTACACCCAAATGTACACACGTATATACATATTTATTTCCAACTATTTGCTTGCTAATTTTTATTTTGCCAAATAAAATATACCTCGCTTCTAGCCCCTAATATTTATCTATATTTACTTACCGGATACAGACCGGATAAAAGAAAAGATGCACATATGTATATAAGAAATCAATAATTTAGGGAAATATTGAGTTTAATAAATACATAAATGAACTGGGTGGCAGAATACATAACAAATAAATAATTTAGGTAAATATTAAGTTTTATAAATAAATGAAAGAATTCCCTTGGTTGATCGAATACGTGTGTGTATTTCTGTGTGGACTTTTGCATATGTATATTTCATTCTTTTGAGTGTATTTGTTTTTGAACATATTCAAGAAATTACTATTTTGTATTGGTTTTGCGAAAATATAGTTATACCAACTTTAATTATTTTTTGTAATGGTATTTCGAAGAAAAAAATGACAATCATAAAACAGTGTCAGGGGGTGGAAAAGAGATGGATATATATATAGCAAGCGTATGCTGGATAAGACGGCTACTTTTTAATCGGGTATTAAAAATAGTAAAAAGTTAAAAATTGAAGCCGTCATATTTTTTAAACATTTATTATGCTTTGTCCTATTTTTTAGCGAAAACACGGTATCGATTGGTTTAACGGTTTAGCGTACAGGATTTCATTTTCTAATTAAATGAGTTTGGTGCACTTTGGTGGGGGGTGAATCACCAATAACTATAAACTAAAGTGTACAGAAATTAAAACCGTATTAAAGCTCATTTTGTATTTTTAAGGAAGAGCAGGGAAACGCATGGCAGAGGGAGAGGGAGGGAGATGGAATCATTTGTTGACAATTTGTATAAAAACAATATGCAGGAGACACTTGAATTCGATAGTAGATCGACATTTTGCTTAGTTTCTTTGCTTACAATATAGCTAGAGCTTTGGTGAAACCATCAAATGAATCACTAAAGCTTAAGGAAGGTAAAATTTTTTAAACATTTATAATGTCTTAAAATATTTTTGGGCGAAAGCACGCATTGGTTAAACAGTTTAGCGTCCCGAATTTTTGAAAGGAAAATTGACCTGTTTTCCAATTGGAAGCGATTGGGGCCACTTGGGGAGCCCCAATAAATCTTAGAAAATCAGTTTAAAGTTAGAAGAATGTAATAAAAATGCATATTAATATTCTTAACCAGTGGTTTTAGCTGTGCGTTGATTCACAGTTTTCTCACTGATAGCTTTATATATAGAGATGTATTTATTTCAGCCATCTTATCTTACTCACTAGTTTACTAGGGAATTAGAAAAAACAATGAAATTATAATAATGTAGGCAAATAACTCATGAAATTTATATTTAATTTCTTATCTTTATTTTTAATTTCCTTTCGCTTTAAAATATAATTTTAAGTATGTTTAATAAAACCCTTATAATGAAGTCTGAATAAGAAGATCTTTTAGTTCGGGAATCATGCTGTACCGATATAAGGCAATGACTTACACTACCTTAAGGGATCGTCAAATTAAACTATAAGATGCGATGCACCAGGCGATCATTGGAAGGGTGGGGATAGGGCCGCTCACAGACATCCGAGCTGGGCCTATCTTTTCTTTCTTTGTTCTGTCCCGTCGAAACTAGCTAGTGGGTAAACATAGCACGTGAATATTTATTTAATCATTCTGTACAGCGAGCAAGTAGACTAGCGGTACTGATTAACCAACCCCGACCCATTTGGCCGAGTAAACTGAGCCGGAATACTAGCGCGTGCTCCGCAGAATAGGACTACGATTCCATCAGCTCGAATTACATGTAACGAATCCTTCGTTGTATGTTACAATATATAATTAAATTTTTCGCCCAAAAGAGACTACCGCAGGTTAAATAAATTCTAGCGCTGGATACGCAAATCAATTACAAATAGACCGCGTCGTTGTTATAATAATACTTTATGGCTAAGAAAATTAACTGAAGTTAGGTTGTGTTATATTCAAGATGCAGCCTACCGCTTTATTGGTTTTAGTCATAAAGCACCCCGATTTGGACTGAGGAAATATGAATTTTATTTTTATTTGTATCTTTATCCGAACGGATCCCATATTTTCCATACCTCTAATTTTCGTACCTTCTTTATGATTTTGTTGTACTAAACAATAATGTTTTTGGAATACATTTAATAGGTCGAGTTACCAAATGTACCAAAACGTTCAAATAACAAATTCCCTCAAGTATTCAAGTTGATTAATTAGATATTAAAAAGAAAAAGATGATTTAATGGACAAACATGTTAGTCATACCATATATCTTTATGGACTTATTTAAACTGTAATCAAAACCAGAGAAGAACATCTGTTAGCTTCTTTTGTTTTGTGCTATTTAAATACCAAAGATTATGATCAGTTATAAAACTAAGTCCAACGAGTATTTCAAGTAATTAATTTTTCATTTCCTTTTGCAATCTAGTTAAATTAAAAAAAAAACAAAAAAAAAACATTGCCAATAGAAGTATTTCATGATTCCTGAAATTTGTTTGGAGTATATTTTTTTGATTTTTATCAGCTATCAGTTTAATTGTAATCAATTTAAGTAAGCCGAAAGTAAAGTTTTGGCGTTGGTTTTATGCTCATATAAAGTATGTGTGTCATGCGGAAAGGTTAATATGGAAACTATCTTACCTAGAGATATTCAGTGCTACCTCTGCCTTAAAGATATAAAATATTCTGCGCAGTTATTATCCACAAATTGCAATCACACATTTCATTGGGTTTGTTTTAACTCCAAAGTCGCAAATAGAGAACTCTGCTCAGTTGGCAGATCACAATTAGATATCTCGCGCATGAACTTGACAGTTAGTACGGAGTTAAGTCAGTTAAGCCAGGTCGGCGCAAACCTAGACAATATAAATATCGATCATGGTATCAATGAAGGACACGCTCCAGAACAGAATTCGACGGTATCCATGCAACAAGCGATTGCCAATGCTATGGCAGAGGCAACTATGCAACAAACCGAATTAATGACTCAAGCTATAACCACAGGGTTCAAAAATTTGTTATCGGAAATCAATAAAAGAGTAGATCCGCCTACCGGCAGTGGCCGGAAATCCAATATCAATGCCAATTCTCAGTTAAGTGGACAGAATCCCAATTTGAATTTAAATAATTATTTAAGCGCTCAAAATTCCAATACAAGCGGAAATAATTATTTAGGGAGATCAGGCAGCGATCTCAACCCACTATCACCTAGTTTCATGCCAGTTCAGAGTTACGCCCGGATCGCATAAGCCAGATTATAGACAACTGGAAAATCAAATTTTCGGGTGATCTTCGATAAGCATAGATAATTTTCTATATCGTGTCGAAGCTCTCACTAATCAAACGTTAGACGGCAAGCTAGATCTTCTGACTGTCCACATAAGCTCGCTCTTTGAGGGTTCAGCTAGTGAATGGTATTGGCGATACCATAAGAGCGTGTCACAAGTAACATGGTCTGAATTGTGTGAAGCCTTACGAGCCCAGTTCAAGGAAGAACGGACTGATGTAAATATTCGAGCAGCCATTGATCGTCGCAAGCAAAGAGAAGGCGAATTTTCGATGAATTTTACACGGGTGTCGCTCAGTTATCCGACCAGTTGTCCATTCCATTAACGGAATTGTCTTTATGAGAGTCTGTCCGATCTTATTTACTACCGGAAATACAACATGAGCTTTTGTACAAGCCCATTACTAGTATTGCACAATTTAGGCGCACTGTACGCACCAGAGAAGCATTCATGCAGATACATAAGCCAGCAATACGAAAACCCCTGCCTGCTCCTCGTCGAAATATTCATGAGATTCAAGAGGAAGACGAATGCATCACTTGTGATGATGAGGAAGATATTTCAGCTATTAACTTGTCCTGTTGGAATTGTGGCAAGAATGGCCATCGGTACCCAGACTGCTTGAACGAGCGTCTCATTTTTTGCTACCATTGTGGAAAAGCCGATACCCATCGTCCCTCGTGTCCTCAATGTGGGTTAAAAAACTACCAACCTCGTGCACCAGCGAAAAGTGCACGCAGACAAGTAGCTTCGAAAGTGACCAGCACGGACTATAAGAAAACACCCCTTTTATTCAACACACATCGGACTTGAAAAATCTTCCTGAAATTTCCTATTTTAATCCGTCTTATCTTCCAAAACTCCTTCTGAGAGCTCCAGAAGAAAAAGTCAAACTCGTTCTGCCATGCGCATAAAAGCATTCTTATTATCTGCCATCATCGCCACCGATGTTCGCCTATATGCAAATGTATATGTATTAGGTCGCTCTGTAGTAGGATTGATGGACACCGGTGCGTCTATCAGTTGCATCGGCGGATCATTTGCAGCAGAAATTTTACAAGAAAATATTCCTCACAAATCGATATGTTCCTCTGCTCGAACCGCAGATGGGAAAACGCAATGTATAGTAGGAAAACTTTGTACTGAAGTCGAATACAAAGGTGGTAAGAAATGTATAACCTTTTAAATAGTTCCTTTTTTGGTTTAGCCCTTATACTTAGGAATAACTTTCCCTAACGAGCTTTTTGTAGCCATATGCTCGGGCGACTTTTGGCCGGATAATATGGTTGTAAAAGAGTTCGAGGCTAAGATAAAGAAGAAGGGGCCCGTGGGAGTAAAACTTCCTAGTCGAGGCCAATCCAGTGTACCAATTTCTAAAAACTAACTTCTAACCTCCTATTTTCCTATCAGAATGCAAGAGGTTTGCGCAGCAAACTTACTAAATTGTATTCCGATAGCCTTTCCTTTGCATCTCATATTATTGTGTTCACAGAAACCTGGTTAAAGCCGGAGATCTTTAGCTCCGAAGTTTTTCCAGGTAAGTACACAATATATAGGTATGACCGTCCCTCTAGACGGGGAGGTAGAGTCTTAATTGGAGTTGATTCAAACCTCCCGTCTGAGTAATTTTGGTCAAAAGTGTGCAACGCAGTGAAGGAGACATCTCCGTCCCTATAAAGTATATATACTCTTGATCAGGATCACCTCCTGAGTTGATATAGCCATGTCCGTCTGTCCGTCTGTCTGTCCGTCTGTCTGTCCGTCTGTCTGTTTCTACGCGAACTAGTCTCTCAGTTTTAAAGATATCGAATTGAAACTTTGCACACAGCCTTCGATCCTTTGCACGCAGTATATAAGTCGGAAGGGCCAGGATCGGACAACTATATCCTATAGCTGCCATATAACTGATTGATCGGAAATGCCATAACTTTAGTGTTTGTTAAGTTAGGAAGTTGGGATTTTCTATGGCTTTTATATTTGGCCAATCAATCTGACCTACCAATACAATAGCCGCCACTTAACTGAACGATTGGAAATGCCATAACTTTGGTGTTTTTAAAGTAAGAAAGTTGGGATTTGAGTTTTAAGAATGCAAATGAAATAAAGAAATAAAAATAAAAGTAGAAACATTATGTTTTAAATTCTTTGTGAAGTGTTATTAGAATAGCAAATGAATAAGTTTGGAGAATATAAATCGGAATATTCTGCAAGGGTATTTCAACTTCGGCTCCGCCCGAAGTTAGCTTTCCTTTCTTGTTTTTTGATGAATTCAATACCATTGAATTTATTTGTGTAAAGTTATCGCTTCCAGGTAACTTTATATACATAACTTGCTCATATATTCCGCCGTTGTCTGAACTTTCTGATTATTTAAATCACCTATCCGTTATTAAGTCCGTTGCAAATAAGCTTTCCTATAAGGATCAGTTGATAGTTCTAGGTGATTTTAATATACCTGGAGTTACTTGGTCCACTGAGGATGGATCGAATGTCTTACTACCTATAGCACAGAATGATTTTATTGATGGCCTGCTTGTCATATCTCTATCTCAAGTAAACCATGTTCGAAATTCATTAGGTCGCCTACTTGATTTGTGTTTTGTATAAAATCCTGAAGGTGTGTTTCTGTCCAGAGTAGCACCACTCACGCAACCTGAAGATCCATATCACCCAACATTCGAACTTTCATTTGATACGGGTAGAGTTATAGAAGAAAAATCAGAAAAATCCAAACGAACACATTGTTTTCGCAAGGCAGACTTTCTGAGGCTAAATAATTTTATTTCTGGCTTTAATTGGTCTGATCTTTACCTATGCATTAATATGTCCGATGCAGTTAATGTTTTTTACACTGCAATAAACTCATTTTTTAATTCCTGTGTTCCGTGGTACTATCCGTCAACTTCCAATAAATCACCTTGGTTTAGCAAAGAGTTGACACTCTTAAGAAATGTAAAGTCCAGACTTTTTAGGAAATATAAAAATACCGGTTCTCAATCTGTTTTTACTAGATATTTAAGTGCTCGGTCAAGATTTACCGTGCTTAATGCTCAGTGTTATAACAGTTACTTAAACCGTTGTAAGGTCCAGTTCTCTCAGGACCCGAAACAGTTTTATAATTTTGTTAACACCAAGCGTAAATCTAATTCTTTTCCTTCCTCGCTATCGTTCGAAAACATGACGGCAACCACAGATCAGGCAGTAGCCGATTTATTTGCCCAATTTTTTTCAAACGATTTACTCTACTTTAGATTATTCATCACAGCCTTATTCTTACAACATATCCAAGTCAAACATCATATTCTGTCCCACTTTAACAGAAAACTCTCTTCTTTTGGATCTTCTTCGTATTAAACCTGTTTATTCGCCAGGGCCCGATGGTATTCCTGGGTGCGTGCTTAGGTATTGCGCTAAGGCCCTGTGCAAACCTCTTCACAAGTTGTTTACCTTATCTATAGAAACCTCCCAATTCCCAAATATTTGGAAGGAATCATTTGTTATTCCTCTTTTCAAAAAAGGTAACAAGTTAGAAGCAAGTAACTACAGAGGTATTTCTAAGTTGTCAGCTATTCCTAAGCTTTTTGAAAAAATTATTACTTCTCATTTGCAGCACCTTTGCAGATCAATCATTTCTCCGTGTCAACACGGATTTATTAAACGTAGATCCACAATCACAAACCTTCTAGAGCTCACTTCATTAGTGATAAATGGCTTCAATAGTAGTTTTCAAACAGACGTCATTTACACTGACTTTAGTAAAGCATTTGACTCTGTAAATCACTTACTTCTCATTCAAAAACTTGACCTTTTAGGTTTTCCAGTTGATCTGCTTAAATGGATTTCAAGTTATCTGAATGGGAGGTCCTAAAGGGTCCTTTTTAAAAATTCAATTTCTGAAATTCTCCGTGTTACCTCCGGTGTCCCACAAGGGAGCCATCTGGGTCTGTTACTTTTTACATTATTTATTAATGAGGGAATTGAGGGAAGATCTCAATTATAAGTCATTCTCGCGTACTTATGTACGCAGATGATGTTAAGTTGTGCCTGCAGTATAAGGACATTTCCTGCCATTTAGACTTGCAATCCGATCTAGATAATTTTCAAAACTGGTGCCGAGATAATTTACTAAATTTAAACGGTTCCAAGTGCAAGCTGATAACTTTTTATCGGGCCAATCCGATATACGCGACTTACACGATAAGTGGCAGCTCTTGGCGTTCTCTTGGACCCCAAACTAAAGTTTTCTAATCACATTTAGTCCATGGTTAATAAAGCCAGAGGAGTGCTTGGATTTATTAAAAGGTGGTCAAAAGAATTCGATGATCCTTATTTGACTAAAACTTTATATATTTCGCTAATCCGTCCGATTCTGGAGTATGGGTCTCCCGTCTGGAGTCCACAATACGGAATACATATTGGTCGTATTGAATCTGTACAAAAAAACTTCCTTCTTTTTGCTTTACGGCGCCTAAACTGGGATGCAAATCTTATCTTACCTTCTTATTCTAGTAGACATCTTTTGAATAATTTACCATCCCTAGCCAACCGTAGAACGATGCTTGGTACTATCTTTATTTATAACCTTATACATGGTGATATTGACTGCCCCGACTTGGTAAGTCGGCTAAACTTTTCTGTGCCAAGTAGATTAACTAGAAATTATATTCCCCTAACTTTAAATCATTGTAGATCTAACTATGCCTTGCATGAGCCTTTCAAAGTATTATGTTCTAACTATAATAGACTTTTTCCTGTAATATCAAATCTTGACTCTCTGCCGCTCCTAAAACGATTAATACTTGCTTCATTGGCACAAGATTGATCTAACTATTACTTTTTTCCCCGGACCTTTACCTTTATTTTCCTATCTCGCGTCTATCTTATCGCGAATCGTGCCGTACGATACACGGCTGCGCCCTTCGGTCGGTTGGGCGGGTAAGTGGGCCGCAGGACTCCGCGCGTAAAAAAAAAAAAAAAAAAAATCGACTTCTGGACCAAGTTTCAGTTACTTCCTTTGAACATTTTAAAACCCAGCAGCGAGAAAAATCTAGCATCTATCCACGTAGACCTATTTCAACTGGATGAAACTATTCAGAGTTTCCCTTCATTCGCTGAAAAAGGTTTGGGAAAGACGATGTTACTCTCTCATACATTTGATGTTGGCGACGCAAAGCCGATTAAACAACGCCACTATACCGTGCAAATTCCACTCTATCCAAGTTCACGTGATAAAACCGCTTTCACAGTACCCGGTAGAGCCCTTTACCAGTTTACGGTTATGCCATTTGGGTTAATTAACGCCCCCTCCACTATGTCAAAACTCATGGATCGAATTATCTCAGTGTCGTTGAAAAACGAAGTTTTTATATATTTAGCGTCATATAGTTGTCCTTAAAGAACTAGCGTCTTGTTTAGCCAATGCCGGTCTAACTATCAACGTGGAAAAGAGTAAATTCTGCATGAAAGAGGTGAGATATTTAGGCCATGTAGTAGGAAATGGGACCATTTCAATGGATGCAGACAAAATAACTGCGATCTTGAATAACTGGTTGGTATCAAAAATTTATCTGCAATTTTGCCTGACTTGCGGCTCCCTTGATAGATGCGTTAAAACATACTAACCGATTTGAGTGGTCCGAAGCAGCAGAACAAGCGTTTCAAGCGCTTAAGAGCGAGCTATGTAAGGCACCCGTCTTGCATACCCCGAATTTTGAAAGTCCTTTCTATGTGCACTGCGATGCCAGAAATACAGGTGTAGGTGGAGTTTTGATGCAGAAAAACAGTGAAGGTGATGAAGTCCCCATCTCTTTCATGTCAATAATGTAAGCTCATGTAAGCTCAATAAATGTCAGCGAAACTACTCTGTGACAGAGAAAGAATGTTTGGCAGCCATACTAAGCATTAAGAAATTTCGAGCATACATCGAGGGGCATCCATTCACTGTAATAACCGACCATGCGTCGTTAAAATGGATGATAAGCCAAACTGGAGTTTGGCCCAATCTAGCAACTGATGTGCGAAATTATGTCAACAAGTGTGAGAATTGTAATGTCACCAAAAGCCCAAATAAAACTTTGAGGCCTCCCTTGTCGAAGTCTACCGAGAGTCATCGTTTCTTTCAAAAGATTTACATAGATTATTTAGGCCCATATCCGCGATCTAAAGCAGGGCATATAGGAATTTTCATAGTGGTTGACCATTTCACGAAATTTCCCTTCCTAAAAGCAGTAAAGAAATTTACAGTGGATGCAATTCTTCCGTTTATAGAAGAGGATCTTTTTCAATGTTATGGAGTACCCGAAACCGTTGTGTCTGATAACGGCGTGCAGTTTAAGTCCCACGCATTTAAAAATTTAATGGCGAAGTACGGCATAAGCCACGCTTATTCAGCCGTGCACGCTCCTCAAGGTAATGCCTCCGAACGCGTAAATTGCTCGGTACTGTCTGCAATCAAAGCATAGATACATCCGAATCAGGCCGATGGGGATCAAATTTCAGTAAGATTTGTTGTTCTCTCAGATCCAGAGCCACCCAAAAAAATAATTATTTCTTTACTATATTTGCATCCAGGCCCCACTGATTCCCTGTGTTTTTAACAGGAGTGTCTGGCCCCTTATATACCCTTATATAACTTTATATCGCCCTACACTTGCATTTTATTTTCTATACCTTGGCTATAGCCAAATAGCCCCAACCAGCAATCTGCCAGTCGCCGCAGTACAGGGAAGACATAATATTGGAGAGGCAAAAAAAAACCTCCCATCTTAAGGATTATAAATGTAATGGATAATCCAAAAGTACACATGTGAAAAAATTAAAAAACATAACCCCTAAATTAACCCTAAGTTGCCTAGCACGTGCACCTGCCCATGTAGGCATAAACAACTAATAATGTATAAAAATATTTAAAAATATTAAAAATATTAAAAAATATTAAAAAATATTAAAATATATTAAAAAATATTACAAATATTAAAAAATATTAAAAAATA
Organism: Drosophila fuyamai; assembly: GCA_018153365.1. Lineage (NCBI taxonomy): Eukaryota > Metazoa > Arthropoda > Insecta > Diptera > Drosophilidae > Drosophila > Drosophila fuyamai. The sequence continues at coordinate 898,878 of JAECXW010000413.1, read as the reverse complement.
TTAAAAAATATTAAAAAATATTAATAATATTAATAATATAATAATGCTAAATAATGAGAAGTGTGCAAGTAGCCTCTCCTAAGAAGATTAAAAATCTTAATTTGTTTGTGTTTTGACGGGTTAATTTTTGCCTAGGCCTCCCACCCTTAACTTAAAAGGCGTACTGTAGCCGCGTTTCATACCTGCGCGCAAAGGTCCCACAAAAACAATGTTCAAAACAAAAACGATGTAAAAGTGCTTATATCTATCTATTCGCTAACCCACTCCGGATACAAATTAACTAGTTATTAAAGTCCGGTTAAAATTAAGCTAAAGCGTTTTTATACCCTTGCAGAGGGTATTATAATTTTGGTCAAAAGTGTGCAACGCAGTGAAGGAGACATCTCCGACCCTATAAAGTATATATATTCTTGATCAGGATCACCTCCTGAGTTGATATAGCCATGTCCGTCTGTCCGTCTGTCTCTCCGTCTGTCTGTCCGTCTGTCTGTCCGTCTGTCTGTCCGTCTGTCTGTCCGTCTGTCTGTTTCTACGCGAACTAGTCTCTCAGTTTTAAAGATATCGAATTGAAACTTTGCACACAGCCTTCGATCCTTTGCACGCAGTATATAAGTCGGAAGGGCCAGGATCGGACAACTATATCCTATAGCTGCCATATAACTGATTGATCGGAAATGCCATAACTTTAGTGTTTGTTAAGTTAGAAAGTTGGGATTTCCTATGGGTATTTTATTTGGCCAGTCAATCCGACCTACCAAATTTCATAAGGATCGGCCGACTATATCCTATAGCTTCTATATAACTGATTGATCGGTAATGCCATAACTTTGGGATTTGTAAAGTTAGGAAGTTGGGATTTTCTATGGCTTTTATATTTGGCCAATCAATCTGACCTACCAAATTTCATAAGGATCGGCCGACTATATCCTATAGCCGCCACTTAACTGAACGATTGGAAATGCCATAACTTTGGTGTTTTTAAAGTTAGAAAGTTGGGATTTTTTATGAGTGTTAAGAATGCAAATGAAATAAAGAAATAAAAATAAAAGTAGAACCATTATGTTTTAAATTCTTTGTGAAGTGTTAATAGAAGCAAATGAATAAGTTGGAGAATATAAATCGGAATATTCTGCAAGGGTATTTCAACTTCGGCTCCGCCCGAAGTTAGCTTTCCTTTCTTGTTTTATCTAAGTTTATTTATTAAAAAGATAGTATTCAAAAAGTGAAAAGATAACGTGTTCCTATACCCAATATTTCTGCCATGAGTGTCATTTTTTCTTTCTTCTTTTTCTTTGCTGAAGCCCAATATGAATGAATAAATAGAATAATAGAAAAAAAACAGTAAAGTCAAACAACGAACACATTCACCGATTAATCTAACATAATTATTTTTGATTAGCTGTCGCCGCCGGAGAAAGATCTTTCGACGTTGGATTGACGACCATGTAAGTGAACAACAAAAATTAATTTAAACTCACCAAGTTATATAAATTTGCTTCCGTGATTGTTTGGTTAAAAGTGTGTAGTGAATTTGACCAGATCTTTTAGGCATATTGGCAAGGAGTGAAAGAGGCAGAACAACGCTAAAGCCTCTCTCCCACATTCATTGCTTCTAGATGAGCAGTTTTGTTATTGTTGGCCTATGCAATTTTATATTACTGTAGCTCTCTCTTTCTAACGCAAGCAGCCACGCTTCGAGATGCGATAAGAGCTTTGCGATCTTTGTGTTTATATTTTGATGTTCTCTGCCTGCTAAGTCTTGTCCTAGTTTAATTTTTGTAAAATGCGGAGACACAGTGGCGGCTCAACATAATGTGTAAATTTCTTTATTTTTAATTTCCTTTCGCTTTAAAATATAATTTTAAGTATGTAAAACCCTCATAATGAAGTCCGAATATGAAGATCTTTTAGTTCGGGAATTATGCTGTACCGATATGAGGCAATGACTTAGCTATTACACTACCTTAAGGGATCGCCAAATAAAACTATAAGATGCGATGCACCAGGCGATCATTGGAAGGGTGGGGATACGGCCGCTCACAGACATCAGAGCTGGGCCAACAGGTAGTGTGGGTGGTTTAATTTTCCTGATTGCAATTCTATCTTTTCTTTCTTTGTTCTGTCCCGTCGAAACTAGCTAATGGGTAAACATAGCACGTGAATATTTATTTAATCATTCTGTACAGCGAGCAAGTAGACTAGCGGTACTGATTAACCAACCCCGACCCATTTGGCCGACTAAACTGAGCCGGAATACTAGCGCGTGCTCCGCAGAATACGATTCCATCAGCTCGAATTACATGTAACGAATCCTTCGTTGTATGTTACAATATATAATTAAATTTTGGAGCCCAACGTGTGGGTGATCCGGCAGGCCCGAATTAAACCATAGAAAAAAACCGGTCATAAACATCCGATTCGTTAGTTTAGGTTAGTTAGATTTTTCCTTGTAGTTTTTCTTGCTAGTCATTATTCCAGAATTGAGGAGTTTATGAATGCTTAATAACCCAGTTCAAAAGAGACTACCGCAGGTTAAATAAATTCTAGCGCTGGATACGCGAATCAATTACAAATAGACCGCGTCGTTGTTATAATAATACTTTATGGCTAAGAAAATTAACTGAAGTTAGGTTGTGGTATATTCAAGATGCAGCCTACCGCTTTATTGGTTCTAGTCATAAAGCACCCCGATTTGGACTGAGGAAATATGAATTTTATTTTTATTTGTATCCCTATCCGAACGGATCCCATATTTTCCATACCTCTAATTTTCGTACCTTCTTTATGATTTTGTTGTACTAAACAATATTGTTTTTGGAATATATTTAATAGGTCAAGTTACCAATACTTCTTACTCAAATGTACCAAAACGTTCAAACAACAAATTCCCTCAAGTATTCAAGTTGATTAATTAGATATTCAAAACAAAAATATGAATTTAATGGAAAAACATGTTAGTCATACAATATATATTTCTGGACTTATTTAAACTGTAATCAAAACCAGAGTAGAATATCTGTTAGCTTCTTTAGTTTTGTGCTGTTTAAATACCAAAGATTATGATCAGTTATAAAACTAAGTCCAACGAGTATTTCAAGTAATCAATTTTTCTTTTTCTTTTGCAATCTAGTTAAATTTAAAAAAAAAAAAAAAAAAATACTGCCAATAGAAGTATTTCATGACTCCTGAACATTGTTTGGAGTATATTTTTTTGATTTTTGTCAGCTATCAGTTTAATGTTAATCAATTTGATTTTTGTCAGCCATCAGTTTAATTTTAATCAATTTAAGTAAGCCGAAAGTAAAGTTTTGGCGTTTGAACGTTTAATGTTCATATAAAGTATGAGTGTAATGCGGAAAGGTTAATATGGAAACTACCTTACCTAGAGATATTCAGTGCTACCTCTGTCTTAAAGATATAGAATATTCTGCGCAGTTATTATCCACAAATTGCAATCACACATTTCTTTGGGTCTGTTTTAACTCCAAAGTCGCAAATGGAGAACTCTGCCCAGTTTGCAGATCACAATTGGATATCTCGCGCATGAACTTGACAGTTAGTACGGAGTTAAGTCAGTTAAGCCAGGACGGCGCAAGCCTAGACAATATAAATATCGATCAAGGTATCAATGAAGGACACGCTCCAGAACAGAATTCGACGGTATCCACGCCAATACTATGGCAGAGGCAACTATGCAACAAACCGAATTAATGACTCAAGCTATAGCCACAGGGTCATAAATTTGTTATCGGAAATCAATAAAAGAGTAGATCCGCCTACCGGCAGTGGCCAGAAATCCAATATCAATGCCAATTCTCAGTTAAGTGGACAGAATCCCAATTTGAATTTAAATAATCATTTAAGCGCTCAAAATTCCAATACAAGCGGAAATCAGACAGCGATCTCAACTCACTATCACCTAGTTTCATGCCAAGAAATTCAGAGTTACGTCCGGATCGCATAAGCCAGATTATAGACAACTGGAAAATCAAATTTTCGGGTAGATCTTCGATAAGCTAGATCTTCTGACTGTCCACATAAGCTCGCTTTTTGAGGGGTCAGCTAGTGAATGGTATTGGCGATACCATAAGAGCGTGTCACAAGTAACATGGTCTGAATTGTGTGAAGCCTTACGAGCCCAGTTCAAGGAAGAACGGGTTGATGTAAATAATTTTCGATGAATTTTACACGGGTGTCACTCAGTTATCCGACCAGTTGTCCATTCCATTAACGGATTTGTCTTTATAAGAGTCTTTCCGATCTTATTTACTTGTGATGATGAGGAAGATATTTCAGTTATTAACTTGTCCTGTTGGAATTGTGGCAAGAATGGCCATCGGTACCCAGACTGCTTGAACGAGCGTCTCATTTTTTGCTACCATTGTGGAAAAGCCGATACCCATCGTCCCTCGTGTCCTCAATGTGAAAAAGTCAAACTCGTTCTGCCAAGGGCATAAAAGCATACTATAATGAACACCAAAAAGAGAAGAAATTCTTATTATCTGCCATCATCGCCACCGATGTTCGCCCATATGCAAATGTATCTGTATTAGGCCGCTCTGTACTAGGATTGATGGACACCGGTGCGTCTATCAGTTGCATCGGCGGATCATTTGCAGCAGAAATTTTACAAGAAAATATTCCTCACAAATCGATATGTTCCTCTGCTCGAACCGCAGATGGAAAAACGCAAAGTATAGTAGGAAAACTTTGTACTGAAGTCGATTACAAAGGTGGTAAGAAATGTATAACCTTTTACATAGTTCCTTTTTTAGTTTAGCCCTTATACTTAGGAATAGACTTCTGGACCAAGTTTCAGTTACTTCCTTTGAAAATTTTAAACCCCAGCAGCGAGAAAAAACTAGCATCTATCCACCTAGACCTATTTCGGTCCCTGTCAGATGTGCAACGATTGCAACTGGATGAAACTATTCAGAGTTTCCCTTCTTTCGCTGAAAACGGTTTGGTCATACAATTGATGTTGGCGACGCAAAGCCGATTAAACAACGCCACTATCCCGTGAGCCCGGGCGATAGAAAAGCTTATGTTTGATGAAATCGATCGTATGTTGGCATTAGGAGTAATTGAGGAGTCTGAAAGTGCCTGGTCTTCGCCCGTCGTATTAGTTCGTAAGCCAGGACAAGTGCGTTTATGTGTGGATAGTGTGAAGTTACGCGCAAAGACCTTATGCCAAGCCCATTATTGATGGCATGTTGAGCAGGCTTCTAAAAGCGGAATTTATAAAAGGCCTTGATTTAAAGGACGCCTATTTGCAAATTCCACTCGATCCAAGTTCACGTGATAAAACCGCTTTCACAGTACCCGGTAGAGCCCTTTACCAGTTTACGGTTATGCCATTTGGGTTAACTAACGCCCCCTCCACTATGTCAAAACTAATGGATCGAATTATCTCAGTGTCGTTGAAAAACGAAGTTTTTATATATTTTGACGATCTACTGATCGTTTCGGCTACGTTTGAGCGTTATATAGTTGTGCTTAAAGAACTAGCGTCTTGTTTGGCCAATGCCGGTCTAACTATCAACGTGGAAAAGAGTAAATTCTGCAGGAAAAGGGGTGAGATATTTAGGCCTTGTAGTAGGCAATGGACTATTTCAATGGATGCAGACAAAATAACTGCTCAGTCAAGCAATTACAGGTTGGTATCAAAAATTTATCTGCAATTAAAACATACTAACCGATTTGAGTGGTCCGAAGCAGCAGAACAAGCGTTTCAAGCGCTTAAGAGCGAGCTATGTAAGGCACCCGTTTTGCATACCCCGAATTTTGAAAGTCCTTTCTATGTGCAAATTAAATTTCTTGTTTGTCGATGAATTAAAAAATACAATTTTTTATTATATTATTTTGGTGATAAACCTTTTATTCTTAAATACTTTAAATACAAGACACTTTCAGATTACTTTCTTAATTTTGTCAACCGATCGCGGTCGCGATAAAAATAGGACTGCCTCCTTAATTCTAAAATCTTCTCCAATGAACCTCGGCCAGAAGCTTTTCTTTTTTAAGCTTCTAGAACTTTGATTTTTGTTTAAAATAAAAGCTTATGCTGAAACTGTCGCAACTCGTTGTGAAATTCAATTATGCTGACCGATGCAATTTTGATTAAAAATTGGAACGCAATACTTTTGTCTTTGAACGTGAAGCTGTTGTTTACTTTACTATAGGTTTATTTATCTTAGCAGAACGGTCAAGCGCGGCCTTCGAAGGCCTCCCTTGTCGAAGTCAACCGAGAGTCATCATTTCTTTCAAAAGATTTACATAGATTATTTAGGCCCATATACGCGATCGAAAGCAGGTCATATAGGAATTTTCATAGTGGTTGACCATTTCACGAAATTTCCCTTCCTAAAAGCAGTAAAGAAATTTACAGTGGATTCAATTCTTCCGTTTGTAGAAGAGGATCTTTTTCAATGTTATGGAGTACCCAAAACCGTTGTGTCTGATAACGGCGTGCAGTTTAAGTCCCACGCATTTAAAAGTTTAATGGCGAAGTACGGCATAAACCACGCTTATACAGCCGTGCACGCTCCTCAAGGTAATGCCTCCGAACGCGTAAATCGCTCGGTACTGTCTGCAATCAAAGCATAGATACATCCGAATCAGGCCGATTGGGATCAAATTTCAGTAAGATTTGTTGTTCTCTCAGATCCAGTTTCCACACCGCTTTACATACATAACACGCCATACCGCCTTGTTTTTGGCGAACACATGGTGACACATGCAGCCACATATAAAATACTTCGGCGCTTAAACCTGCTCGAAGATCGGTCAATTCGTTTCAGCCAGGAAGACTCTTTAGACATCATGAGAAAACAGGCAACCCACAGCATGCAAAAACAGCATACTCATAATGAAAATGCCTACAATCTAAGAAGTCGAGAAGTTTCATATGCTGTAGGCCAGGAAATTTTTCGTCGTAACTTTCAAAAAAAATGTTTTATTATAGGATTTAATTCTAAGTTGGCTCCATCTTTTCTTAACGGAAGAATACGAAGAACACTTGGATCAGATTATTACGAGATAGAGGATATGCAGGGAAACCTAATAGGCAAATATCACGCTAAGGATATTAAACAATAGCTATTTGGTTACAAGCGGGTATCACCATTGTTCTGTCGCCAAGTGTGATTTTGAAGTTTGAAGTAGCGCTTGTAACCGAAATTTAATTTTGGGTGAACATTTCTATAGCTATTAATCTCACCACTAATGTAGCCAATACATGAACCCATTTATCCAATTCAGCCGTGGTAGATATTCGATCGAGAGTAGATGAACATAGTTTCTGAAGAACCACGTTCTTTTCTACCAAAGATCTCAAGCTGGCCAGACGTATTGCCACGCCCCATCCAGACTGGTAACTTAACCTCAAGTCGGCTCTCAAGCCTCGTGACTTGAAAAACCAGGCCAAGCCAGCGGCACTGCCCTATTCACTGCAATTGCATTTCAATGAATAGTGGAAGGCCAAAAATAAATCAGTTCAGACAAACAAAAGAAAATCATCAGGTGACAGCCACCCAAAAAAGTAATTATTTCTTTACTATATTTGCATCCAGGCCCCACTGATTCTCCGTGTTTTTAACAGGAGTGTCTGGCCCCTTATATACCCTTATATAACCTTATATCGCCCTACACTTGCATTTTATTTTCTATACCTTGGATATAGACAAATAGCCCCAACCAGCAATCTGCCAGTCGCCGCAGTACAGGGAAGACATAATATTGGAGAGGCAAAAAAAAACCTCCCATCTTAAGGATTATAAATGTAATGGATAATCCAAAAGTACACATGTGAAAAAATTAAAAAACATAACCCCTAAATTAACCCTAAGTTGCCTAGCACGTGCACCTGCCCATGTAGGCATAAACAACTAATAATGTATAAAAATATTTAAAAATATTAAAAAATATTAAAATATATTAAAAAATATTAAAAATATTAATAAATATTAAAAAATATTAAAAAATATTAATAATATTAATAATATAATAATGCTAAATAATGAGAAGTGTGCAAGTAGCCTCTCCTAAGAAGATTAAAAATCTTAATTTGTTTGTGTTTTGACGGGTTAATTTTTGCCTAGGCCTCCCACCCTTTACTTAAAAGTCGTACTGTAGCCGCGTTTCATACCTGCGCGCAAAGGTCCCACAAAAACAATGTTCAAAACAAAAACGATGTAAAAGTGCTTATATCTATCTATTCGCTAACCCACTCCGGATACAAATTAACTAGTTATTAAAGTCCGGTTAAAATTAAGCTAAAGCGTTTTTATACCCTTGCAGAGGGTATTATAATTTTTAATCAAAAGTGTGCAACGCAGTGAAGGAGACATCTCCGACCCTATAAAGTATATATATTCTTGATCAGGATCACCTCCTGAGTTGATATAGCCATGTCCGTCTGTCCGTCTGTCTGTCCGTCTGTCTGTCCCTCTGTCTGTCTGTCTGTCCGTCTGTCTGTCCGTCTGTCTGTCCGTCTGTCTGTCCGTCTGTCTGTCCGTCTGTCTGTTTCTACGCGAACTAGTCTCTCAGTTTTAAAGATATCGAATTGAAACTTTGCACACAGCCTTCGATCCTTTGCACGCAGTATATAAGTCGGAAGGGCCAGGATCGGACAACTATATCCTATAGCTGCCATATAACTGATTGATCGGAAATGCCATAACTTTAGTGTTTGTTAAGTTAGAAAGTTGGGATTTCCTATGGGTATTTTATTTGGCCAGTCAATCCGACCTACCAAATTTCATAAGGATCGGCCGACTATATCCTATAGCTTCTATATAACTGATTGATCGGTAATGCCATAACTTTGGGATTTGTAAAGTTAGGAAGTTGGGATTTTCTATGGCTTTTATATTTGGCCAATCAATCTGACCTACCAAATTTCATAAGGATCGGCCGACTATATCCTATAGCCGCCACTTAACTGAACGATTGGAAATGCCATAACTTTGGTGTTTTTAAAGTTAGAAAGTTGGGATTTCTTATGAGTGTTAAGAATGCAAATGAAATAAAGAAATAAAAATAAAAGTAGAACCATTATGTTTTAAATTCTTTGTGAAGTGTTAATAGAATAGCAAATGAATAAGTTTGGAGAATATAAATCGGAATATTCTGCAAGGGTATTTCAACTTCGGCTCCGCCCGAAGTTAGCTTTCCTTTCTTGTTTTATCTAAGTTTATTTATTAAAAAGATAGTATTCAAAAAGTGAATAGATAACGTGTTCCTATACCCAATATTTCTGCCATGAGTGTCATTTTTCTTTCTTCTTTTTCTTTGCTGAAGCCCAATATGAATGAATAAATAGAATAATAGAAAAAAAACAGTAAAGTCAAACAACGAACACATTCACCGATTAATCTAACATAATTATTTTTGATTAGCTGTCGCCGCCGGAGAAAGATCTTTCGCCGATGGATTGACGACCATGTAATTGAGCAACAGAAATTAAATTAAACTCACCAAGTTATATGAATTTGCTTCCGTGATTGGTTGGTTAAAAGTGTTTAGTGAATTTGACCAGGCCTTTTAGGCATATTGGCAAGGAGAGACAGAACAACGCGAAAGCATCTCTCTCACTTTCGTTGCTTTTAGATGAGCTGTTAAGATATAATTTATGGTTCACAGCACTTTAGTTAGAAATATAAACGCACTGGTTTTATTTTAATTTATAATTTATTTTTATTGATACTTCGTTGTCTTGCCGTCGTTTCTAGACTGACCGGCCTATATTCTATTTGGGCTTAGCTCTATGTTGCGCGGTCGGCGCTGTCGGTCAAGCCGGCAGCGACGCAACCGTATATATATTAGCTTATGTTTATCTCTGAGAACGGTGCCCAGAGAGAGAGAATGGAATGTTATGTGCATACATGGATATATTTGTTGCAGTCGCCAAGCTGTGGGAATAAACTGGCGCGACTTATCACTCGCTGATGGCGTGTGTGGTCAAATTACGTTTGCACTTGAAGAGTGCTGATCCTGCAGACTTGGCTAACATTGTTGCCGATGGTACAGTGTGTACTCTGTATGTATGCACACTACATCTCCCTCCTTTTAAAAAATAACGTAATATATGAAGTTATTTTATCATAATATATATATATATTCTTAAAGTCTTAAAAGAAATTATATTTTTATTTTTTCGTTTTGTTTGTTTGTCTGTTTTTTTTTTTATGTTTTGATTTGATGTTTTTTTTTTTTTTTTTTTTTTTTTTTTTTTAATGCGAATATATATTTGTATTTATATATGACATTACAATGGTCATACTAAGTATCAAAAATGGTTTATTTGAAAATATAAGAATATAAAATGTCAATAAAAATGTAATAAAATTTGATAAAAATTATAAAATTGTAGTTAAAAGTAAAATTAGGAAATATAAATTGGAAATATAATTGGAAAATGTTGTTGTAATGTTCCTTCTTCTTCTTTTTTTTTTTTGGGTACCCGTATGGTTGATCAGGCCATACGAGATAACAAAGTATTTATACGTGAAAAATCTTAAGCCTATCTTTATGAACAACTTGTTTTTTATTTTTATCGCTCATTACTACTATGTTTTCATTTTCTTTTATTTCTACCACTTTGTAAGGGCCTAAATATTTGTTATCTAATTTATGACCGGTTTCATTTCTTAATAAAACCTGGTCTCCTATCTCTAACTTAAAATCAATAGTGTTTTTTATTTGTAATAAAAATTTTTTTTTTGTTGTTTATTTTTTATCACTTTTAACAGTGTTTTTAATTGCTTGACATAAATCCATGTCACGGTCGCCATGTTAAGATATAATTTATGGTTCACAGCACTTTAGTTAGAAATATAAACGCACTGGTTTTATTTTAATTTATAATTTATTTTTATTGATACTTCGTTGTCTTGCCGTCGTTTCTAGACTGACCGGCCTATATTCTATTTGGGCTTAGCTCTATGTTGCGCGGTCGGCGCTGTCGGTCAAGCCGGCAGCGACGCAACCGCCTTATATATTAGCTTATGTTTATCTCTGAGAACGGTGCCCAGAGAGAGAGAATGGAATGTTATGTGCATACATGGATATATTTGTTGCAGTCGCCAAGCTGTGGGAATAAACTGGCGCGACTTATCACTCGCTGATGGCGTGTGTGGTCAAATTACGTTTGCACTTGAAGAGTGCTGATCCTGCAGACTTGGCTAACATTGTTGCCGATGGTACAGTGTGTACTCTGTATGTATGCACACTACAGAGCAGTTTTGTTATTGTTGGCCTATGCATTTTTCTATTACTGAAGCTCTCTCTTTCTAACGCATGCAGCCACGCATCGAGATGCGATAAGAGCTTTGTGATCTTTGTGTTTATATTTTGATATTTTGATATCGCTGCCTGCTAAGCCTTGACCTAGTTTAATTTTTGTAAAATGCGGAGACACAGTGGCGGCTCAACATAATGTGTATGGCTAAACTTTACTTAGTTCTATTAATATGATAGCGATTTAACTTAATAATATTTAAATATATAACTATATATAACTACTCATGGCAAACTATTGACACATATTAAATTTCTTTATTTTTAATTTCCTTTCGCTTTAAAATATAATTTTAAGTATGTTTAACAAAACCCGTATAAGAAGATCTTTTAGTTCGGGAATCATGCTGTACCGATATGAGGCAATGACCTAGCTATTACACTACCTTAAAGGATCGCCAAATAAAACTATAAGATGCGATGCACCAGGCGATCATTGGAAGGGTGGGGATACGGCCGCTCACAGACATCAGAGCTGGGCCAACAGGTAGTGTGGGTGGTTTAATTTTCCTGATTGCAATTCTATCTTCTCTTTCTTTGTTCTGTCCCGTCGAAACTAGCTAATGGGTAAACATAGCACGTGAATATTTATTTAATTATTCTGTACAGCGAGGAAGTAGACTAGCGGTACTGATTAACCAACCCCGACCCATTTGGCCGACTAAACTGAGCCGGAATACTAGAGTGTGCTCCGCAGAATAGGACTACGATTCCATCAGCTCGAATTATATGTAACAAATCCTTCGTTGTATGTTACAAATGATTCACTAATATATTTCCTGATAATTCAAAATGTGCATTTACTAACATTGTAAATATTTCTGAAGATTTTAACGATGCTTGGGAAGTCGGTATTACCGATATATATTTAAATAATTACATTAAAAATTCATCTGATAAAGAAATAAATACAGCTAATAATACAGAAAATAGTACAACTGAATTTGTTAGCTTAGTAAATGCTGAAACATTCAGATATACAAATGTAATTATGGAGTCAAAAACACATGAAAATGGATTAATTTTTATTTATACTGATATAATCAAACCGAGGACTGTTGGTATTAAGAGACCCCGATGCCTTCGAGTATTGCATTACAACGGTAAAGAAAAAAATATTCAATTTAAAAATATTGAGAATATTATTGAATATTAGACATATGGTCTCCGAACGAGATCTCAATATTAATTACCGATACAAATGGTTATAAGATTCCGTTTGAATCGTCTGCAGTGCCGATTTTTGTTACTCTTCACTTTAGAAGACGGAGATTATCAATGTTATAATGTTATAGAATAAAAATAGCAATCATGGTGAAATCTTATCATCAATATTATTTAAATCAGTCTGGTGGAGGATTAAGCAACATAGGAAGCCTTTATGTATCACCACAAATAGTTCAACAAGGACGAGGAATTGGAAATTTTTTAACTATATTAAACCACTTTTTCTTTCTGGAATAACCGCTATTAAAGATCTGGCATCTGAATCTGGAAAGGCAGTGGTTAATGAGATCGGTAGAAAACCTTTGAGAAATATCATTGAAGAACAGAGTAAAATTGCGTTACAAAATCTTTCAAATAAAGCTATTGATAAAATGACTCGCTTTCAAAATGGAAGCGGGAAAAGAAATAAAAAGCGCAGTACAAGAAAAAAGACCTCATTCACCATCCAAAACACATCGTAATCGTACCCAGACGCAGCATAAAAGAAAAAGTCATCAAGAAAGATAAATATTACTGATATTTTCTCTAAGTCAAAATGAGTAACCATATTGAATGCATGAAAAGCGAATTGGATTTGTTTGCTTCTCATCCAACGCAAAGCTCTATTTTAAGAACTGAAGAAGTATCATACAATCCAATTGCACCTTTAGACAGTGCATCCTCAATCGAATTTGCTTGCTTGGGTAATGGTAAGACATATAGAGACTTATCAAGTGTTTATTTACGTCTTGTAGTACAATTAAAAAAGAATGACACCACCGTCATTGAAGGAAACGCCGTTGGTGAAGTAAACAATATTTTACATTCGATATTTCGCAGTTCTACAGTTTATTTAAATAACATTTTAGTTTCACAGAGTGATAATAATTATCATTATACAGCGTATTTGCAGACAGTTTTAAACTATGGGAGTGATGCGTCAGAAAGCCACTTGGCCGCTCAAGGTTATTATCCCAATTTTGGAAGAATAACGGCATGTGAATATGTTCTCGTCAACAAATGAAATTCTGAAAAATATATTAAAAATAGTAATAAGGTTGAACTGTTTGGTAAAATTCATGGAGATATATTTAATCAACCATAACTGCTTGTCAACATCGTTGATTTAAGGATTAATTTTAACGTTGCGAAAGCTTCATTTTATTTAATGGAAAACGAAACGGAATGAAATCTGAAGATATTGGAAGCGCAACTTTTCATGAATCATATAGCTATCAAACCCAGCAAAAACAAACAAAAAATATTAAATCAAAGGATTATATTAACTGCTGATCATTCAAACTCAACTGTGTGCTCGAATTTAATTTCTCAAGGTACCATCCGGATTGAAAGTAGATTTTCAGCACCACTTACTTTAGCAGTAACTTGTTTAGTGAATTGCGAATATGACTCAATGATTGATATTGATAAAAATCGAAATATCAGAGTTCTCCTTTAAACATGAATACATTACAAATTATTGATTTACTATGTAAGAATACATATACAAAAGCTATTTTTAAAGGAGTTTTTCCATCGGATCAGCTACCCAAAACGATTTCTAAGTTTCCAGCTCTAATTATTGCCAACACTGATACTTCAGATCAACCTGGATTGCATTCCATTTTAATAATATTAGTAGTAATAGCCAAAGCTCTGCTGAGAGCCATGTTCGAAGCTAACATCTTCTAACTTTGGTTTCTCACCACTTCTAACATGTGCGAAACACAAGCAATAGTATGGGGAGTTTCTTACTCCATAGAGTAAAAAACTATATAGAGGTTTCATTTGCTCTGCCCGCGCTTGAGACAGACGGACATGGTTATATTAACTCAGTACGCGATCCTGAGTCTGTCCGTCTGTCTGTCCGTCTGTCTGTCCGTTTGTCTGTCCGTCGTCTGTCCGTCGGTCTGTCTGTCTGTCCGTCTGTCCATCGGTCTGTCTGTCTGTCCGTCTATCCGTCCGTCTGTCTGTCCGTCTGTCTGTCTGTCTGTCTGTCTATCTGTCCGTCTGTATGTCTGTCTGTCCGTATGTCTGTTCGTTTGTCTGTCCGTCTGCCTGTCCGCCTGTCTGTCCGTCTGTCTGTCAGTCTGTCTGTCAGTCTGTCTGTCCATCTGTCTGTCCGTCTGTCTGTCCGTCTGTCTGTCCGTCTGTCTGTCCGTCTGTCTGTCTGTCCGTCTGTCTGTCCGTATGTCTGTCCGTCTGTCCGTCTGTCTATCCGTCTGTCTGTCTGTCCGTCTGTCTGTCTGTCTGTCCGTCTGTCCGTCTGTCTGTCCGTCTGCCTGTCTGTCTGTCTGTCCGTCTGTCTGTCCGTCTGTCTGTCCGTCTGTCTGTCCGTCTGTCTGTCCGTCTGTCCGTCTGTGTGATTCTACGCGAACTAGTCTCTCAGATTTTAAGACATCGAATTGAAACTTTGCACACACCCTTTGTTATAAGTGGGAATATAAGTGGGAACGGCCGGAATCGGCCGACTATATCCTACACTCGCCATATAACTAATTGATCGGAAATGCCATAACTTTTGTGTTTGTAAAGTTAGGAAGTTTGGATTGTCTATGGGTTTTATTTTTGGCTAATCAATTCGACCTACCAAAATCATAAGAATCGGCCGATTATATCCTATAGCTGCTATATAACTGAACGATTGGAAATGATATAAATTGGGTATTTTTAAAGTTAGGAAGTTGGGTTTTTTTATGTGTACTAAAAATGCATCATATGAATAATTTTGGAGAATATAATTTACAGAATATTCTGCAAGGGTTTATCAACTTCAGCTCCGCCCGAAGCTAGCCTTTCTTTCTTTTTTTATAATAGAAATACATTTTTATCAAATAAACAGCGAGAACTTATGGGGAATTTCTAAAATGCAGGGCTTGATTGATTAATATTCCAGAACGTTGTAAGAGAGATTTGAACTATGTGCCAGAATTTGTAACTACAATGTTTGAAGATTGTTCATATACCTTTGAGTCAACCTTATTTTTGTAACTAATTTGTTTTACTACAACATGTTTAGAGTAGGAATCGATGTAAGTTAAAAACGTTAAGTTTTGTGCGTAATAAACATTAATATGTAAATGTTGACCTTCAATTCTTGGAATAGGAGCTTTCCCGATAGAGACTTGTGTTGGATTTCTGTTGCACTTATTTATTGTACATTTCGCAATTACTGATATATTCCTTTAAAATGTTGTATAAGTTGGACCAATAGTGACCTGTTTATAAATCTCTCTACCCTCTGTTCCTTAATTATTATTTTTTCATTCTCTTCGTTATTTGTTATATCTTGAAAAAAATCTTTGTATATATATAGAAATTTAGTTTTGAAATTGTCTTCTAGTGAAATTTGAATTTCATACAATTCTTCACCAATGCAGTGGATTCCTGTGCTAATCGGTGATATGCCGTATGTTGCCGAAGACATTATTTGTTAATGTATTGCGAATTTCTCTTTTGCTATACGAGGGTGGTCCGATAAGTACTTACCCTCAAAAGAAAATGAAAATTTTGGAAAACTGGAGAAGTTTGGAAACAAAAAGAAGTCACACGGGGCCGAATCTGGAGAATACGGTGGATGGGGTAGCAGTTTGTAGCCCAATTCGACCAATTTGGCCTTGGTGAGGTCGGAGTGTGAGCCGGTGCGTTGTTATGATGGAAGAGTACTTGTTTTTTGCGTCTAATGGGGCCGTATTTTCTGCAATTCGGCGACGAATCGGCCCAATAATTCGGCGTAGTACAGCCCTGTGACCGTTTTGCCCTTCTCCAGGTAATCGATGTAGATCACACCTTGTGAATCCCAAAAAACGTTAGCCATCACCTTTCCGGCCAATGGGACCTTCTCCTTCTTCAGAGCAGGTTCGCCGGGTGAAGTCCACTGTTTAGACTGACAAAGCTATTTGCGGCTGAGTGCTGGAATTCGGATTCTGGATTCTTCATCCTTGAAAGGCATGAATTACTGATTCAATAAACAAATCTCTTCACTTGAGTTCTGTATTAAAAATTCTAAGTCCCTGCGTAGGAAACAATTATGAAATTTATATTCTGGTCTTATCTGTGGCCTAAGCAGAGGCCGCGTCTGCCTTAGCGGGAGAGTTAAAAAATATTAAAATACTATAGAATTACCGTTTTAATTAAATTAAAATCGAACACCTATATCATATAGCGCCCATAAAAAAATGAAAAAAATAAAATAAATTTTTGTGGTATTTTTTTTATCAAAATATTTCTTTGAGATATGGTATTTATTTACTATATCAGATTTAGTTTCGTCAAAATAAGACAACAATATCATATAGCTGCCATAGAAACGATGACAAAAAACAGCGTAAAATCGACTTAGCTTCATTGATTTTAGTAATATAGCAATATTATATCACATTATTTCTTGCCCAAAAATCCAATGCTGCCTGTTATTCTTTCTTGGATATTATTTATATGCATTTGGTTGTTTTTTAGCTGAGCCGATGGCGCACTTTGTGTGAGTTTAGCTGCCTTTTCTGGTTGTTGAAATAGTTTTCTTTCTTGGTTATAGGTGCTGGTTTGTAAGTTAGTATTTTTGTTTTGATACTGGAAACCATTGAGAAATGTTTGGTTATTAGCATTATTATTTCTATTTTGGAATTCGCTCACTTCTGTTTTCGTAAGTATTGTTTGATTGTGCCTGAACATTATTGGTTGGGTCAGAATTGTAGTGTTGTAGAGTGTTGTTGATAGTTATTATGGTTTTGATGAATATAAGTATTTTGATAGTTATTAAGATTTTGATAGCTATTAGTAAGTTGATAGCTATTATTATTTTGATACCTCTGATTTTTATAGCCTTGTTTGTTGGTGTTTTGGTAGCTTGCATTTTGCCCATGATAATTATACCCGTTACTCGTATAGTCAAAGGGTATATTGTATTCGTGCAAAAGTATGTAACAGGTAGAAGGAAGCGTTTCCGACCCTATAAAGTATATATATTCTTGTTCAGGATCACTAGCCGAGTCGATCTAGCCATGTCCGTCTGTCCGTCTGTCCGTCTATCTGTCCGTCTGTCTGTCTGTCTGTCTGTCCGTATGAACGCTGAGATCTCGGAAACTATAAAAGCTAGAAGATTGACATTTTGCATGTAGATTTTAGGAGTTCCTACGCAGCGCAAGTTTGTTTCAAAATGGTGCCACGCCCCCTCTGACGCCCACAAGCCACAAGCTGTGGCCACAGTTTTGATGCTATTATGAAATTTTTTTTGATATGTATTTGTTTCGTCAATATCTATCGATTGGCCAAATAAAAGTTTGCCACGCCCACTCTAACGCCCAAAAACCTATTAAACACTTAAGCCTGGCTAGCACCTACATTTCCGCCTTTTATGGCGTATACAATAGCGCCATCTAACGGATGACTTTGGAACAGCTGGCCAAGGTGCTCAACAGAGTCAACGTTAATTCTCGATAAGCATTTCTATTAATGGAAATTGCGATGGCTTTCATTTGTCAATACCGAACTATATCCCAAGAACTATGCAAATCAAATCAAGTTAGCCAAATTGGAGGTGTTCCCTGGGTACAGATTTTAACATAAAAATCGGGAGCTAATTCGAGCGGCGAAAAACATACAAGAGGGCATATTTATATTAAGTTGTTTAGCTGAGTAACGGGTATCTAATAGTCGAGGCACTCGACTATAGCGTTCTCTTTTGTTTTGATTATTACCGTTGGTTATATTCTGACGCAATTGAAGTTCGTTTATTTTCTTACAAGCGGCGTTGAGGAGTACTAAAACGAAAAGCGAACTGTGCCCTCATCTGGTCGTTTTCCCGTTATAACACCCTGGCTAATGCGTGTGACAAGCCTGGAGGGTTAAGGGAAAATAACATCCGGAAATTGGGCGATTAGGCCAGTTACACACAGTCCCAAGGCATTTTGCCTGTGTTTTTGTAGTAATGGGATTTTCTTTTTAATAAGTTATTATGGTTTTTATACCCGTTACTCGTAGAGTAACGGGTATATTGTATTCGTGCAAAAGTATGTAACAGGTAGAAGGAAGCGTTTCCGACCCTATAAAGTATATATGTATATTCTTGTTCAGGATCACCAGCCGAGTCGATCTAGCCATGTCCGTCTGTCCGTCTGTCCTATCTTTCCGTCTGTCTGTCCGTCCGTATGAACGCTGAGATCTCGGAAACTATAAAAGCTAGAAGATTGGCATTTTGCATGTAGATTTTAGGAGTTCCTACGCAGCGCAAGTTTGTTTCAAAATGGTGCCACGCCCCCTCTGACGCCCACAGGCCACAAGCTGTGGCCACAGTTGTGATGCTGTTATGAAAATTTTAATTGATATGTATTTGTTTCGTCAATACCTATCGATTGGCCTAATAAAAGTTTGCCACGCCCACTCTAACGCCCAAAAACCCATTAAACGCTTAAGCCTGGCTAGCGCCTTCATTTCCGCCTTACAATAGCGCCATCTAACGGATGACTTTGGATCAGCTGGCCAAGGTGCTCAACAGAGTCAACGTTAATTCTCGATAAATATTTATATTAAAGGAAATTGCGATGGTTTTCATTTGTCAATACCGAACTACATATATCCCAAGAACTATGCAAATCAAATCAAGTTAGCCAAATTTGAGTTCTGAGTCAAACAATGGCGTATGTGTGTATGTATGCAAAAACATAAACATAAACACAGCTGTTGGTGCAGGACAAAAGCTGCCTGCGCTAAAGAAGCGCTGGTGCTGATGCTCGTGCTGTAAAGCTGCCAGCTCTAAGAGATCGACGAATTCAAATTGATAATTTTAACTGAGTAACGGGTATCTAATAGCCGAGACACTCGACTATAGCGTTCTCACTTGTTTTATTTATTAATTCGGTTAATTAGTTCTTAACCGAATTATAAAAGACCATAGCTAAAAATTTATTTTGTGTAAGGACGTTTAGTTCCTGTTCAATACGTTTTTTGTCCCTAAAGACGAAGCGGAGCCTGTGATTTGTTAAGACATTATTGGGTTTTAATATTATTTTATTTCTTTAATTTGGGTTAAGCTACAAAATAGTAGCGGCTTTTACGAACTTATAATCGCATTGCGGTTTCGGCGGTTGCCCACCAGCCTACAAAATTTACAAAATTTCCTACACATCATTTTCTAAACTTCCCGTAAACTGGGGAATAGATTTTTCTACATCCAAAGTTTCGTCGAATTTTATGTTATCGTCAATCTGGTTGACTTGAAATTCGGTTACTAAATTAGCTCTTGAGTCTAAAAGGGTAAGTACATTTTTTTGTCGTCTTGCAATTTTGTAATTGAGGAGGATTGATGTTACACTTTTGCCGAAACCGGGTATCTGTGTTTACTTATGAATATTAGTTTCATATATTAAATATTATTTTAGTTCGTATATACAAATTTATTTCGCACTTAAATATTCTTATTGCTGGTGAAAATACAATTCGAATTTAACCGCCCTAATTTGAATGCGTTACACTTGAATTACCCTGGATTTCAATTTTAGCTCCTCATATAAATACGTTATCTAACTCTTATAATTATCATTCCGTCATGGTCGCTATAATCGTTGATGTCAGCAGAAATAAAATTTAATAAACGCACTAAATGATATAAACACGCAATAAACGCAGCGCAGCCTGTTGACAACAATTTTTTTTTTTAATAAATACATATAGTCGCCGATAGCAAACAGAAGTGTTTTATTAAAGTATTTAAAGTTGCTTATGTCGCTAAGTCTATTTCAAACATTCTAAAAGTTGTAAATTCAATTTGCGAAGTCCACAAAAGAGATCCTTTAGTGGCACTCTTCATTTTTTGTTGACGCCGTAAATTGTATTAACACGCGGAAAGAGAGAACTGATGGAAAAAATGGATCAAGCCCACATTTCGACTCCAAGACCAGGTGGGAATCGAGACACCGATGATGAATACATGGATCCACTAATCAAAAATGAGGAGGATACTGTAATTGGAAACTCCAATAATGATCATGCCTTCGTGGAGAAGATGTTGGTCGAACAGCAATTGCAGACGTGCAGAAATGTAATGCGTTGACCGAAGACTTTACTGACTTTAAGAAAAAGGTAAATTCTTTAGTTTCTGAAGCTGATAAACAGGGCAGTAAGCCCTGAAGCAGGGCGGCATTCATTGCCTGGTGTCATGAAATGAAGGGCTACATTTTGGAGCAGCTTCATCGCATTCGGATGTCGCACAGGGTGGAATCTATATTCAGGCTTTCTCATCTGGATCCTGGAATTGCTTCTTCGATCACCAGTTCATCGTATTTGGATGTCGCACAGGGCGGCATCTATGGTCTGGCTTTGTCTTCTGAAGGATTGCATCCTAGAATTGCTTCTTCGATTAAGAGTTCATCGTATTTGGATGCTGCTTCTTTGGGCAGCTATTCTTTGACTTTTTGTGCTGCACAGGGGTGCATACATGGCCTGAATTTTGCACAAGGAGGCTTTCATCCCACCGCGAAATCTGACACCTCACAATTCAATTTTCAAAAAGACGCTATTAAAGGTGAGTCTGTTTTTGGATATGCAGGTGTTTAAGCCGCTCTCCCCTCTCTTAAATTGCCCGCTCTTTTTTCGTGGCGCACTGGATGCTCGCGACTCCATGCTCTCCCGCTCTCCATCACTGGACGCTTGCGATTCCAGGCTCTCCCGCCTTTCCGCTCCCGGAATTTCTCCACTGCGCTTTGAAGCGCAGCGCTCAATTAGGCATAAGTTAATCTTTCATTGTCATTGAAATTTCTAAAAGTCTTTCTTTTCATTTCTCTCGCGCTTCGCGATCGTCGATCGTCGAGTGTTTCTCATATTCTTTCACAGCTTGCCCGGCTACGTGCAACAGCCGCAACGCCTGACGAAGCTGCCCTCCAATCGACGAGCAAACGCCGACACCCAAACTCTTCATTTTTTGGTCCATTCGAGCCAGATAAATCCCATATTATTGCAAAATATGCAACTGTTTACAATTTAAATGCATACATATATATATGCTTACATACATACACACATACGCCATTGTTTGACTCAGACCTCCAATTTGGCTATCTTGATTTGATTTGCATAGCTCTTGGTATATACAAAATATACAAATGAAAACCATCGCAATTTCCTTTAATAGAAATCCTTATCGAGAATTAACGTTGACTCTGTTGAGCACCTTGGCCAGCTGTACCAAAGTCATCCGTTAGATGGCGCTATGAAAGGCGGAAATGTAGGCGCTAGCCAGGCTTAAGCGTTTAATGGGTTTTTGGGCGATAGAGTGGGCGTGGCCAACTTTTATTTGGCCAATCGATAGGTATTGACGAAACAAATACATATCAATTAAAATTTTCATAATAGCATCAAAACTGTGGCCACAGCTTGTGCCATGTGGGCGTCAGGGGAGGCGTGGCACCATTTTGAAACAAACTTGCGCGTAGGAACTCCTTAAATCCACATGCAAAATGCCAATCTTCTAGCTTTTATAGTTTCAGACGGAGAGACGGACAGACGGACAGGGCTAGATCGACTCGGCTAATGATCCTGAACAAGAATATATATACTTTATAGGGTCGGAAACGCTTCCTTCTACCTGTTACATACTTTTGCACGAATACAATATACCCTTTTACTCTACGAGTAACGGGTATAATAAAAAATATAAGTCCAAATCAAAGTGTGCAAATAAAAAGTCAAGCGTACAGTGAAAAAAAATAATTCCAAAAAAAAATTAATTTCAAAATTGAGTTCAAATCAATTTCCCACAAAAAGAAGAAAGGAAAGCTAACTTCGGGCGGAGCCAAAGTTGATAGACCCTTGCAGAATTTCTGTAAATAATATTCTCCAAAATTATTCATATGATGCATTCTTAATACTCATAAAAATCCCAACTTCCTAACTTTAAAAACACCAAAGTTATGGCATTTTCAGTCGTGCAGTTATATGGCAGCTATAGGATAGAGTCGGCCGATCCCGCCCGTTCCGACTTATATACTGCGTGCAAAGGAAAGAAGTTTCAATTCGATATCTTTAAAACTGAGAGACTAGTTTGCGTAGAAACAGACAGACGGACAGACAGACGGACAGACGGACAATATCAACTCAGGAGGTGATCCTGATCAAGAATATATAAATCGAAAATTTACAACACATACCCTCCGGCAAAATTTACAATAAAATTTTCCGCCATATTAATTACATATATTACTTCCATATTACATATATTCCATACATACATTTATACATATTTTTCTACATAACTACACCGCAATTCCAAAAGCTCAAGTATATCCGTCGGCCATCCAATAAATATATATTAAATAAATTCCCAAAGCCGAAGTGAAATAACTTTTGTGTCTCAGTGTGTTTTTCTTATTTACATATTTTGGGCACTATCCATCCATACATCTACACATACACGCGAATTGCAGTACCGCAAAAAGCTTGAAATTTCCGCGCATTCCAGCGTCACCAATACACAGCCCGCAAAAGTTCGGGCAGTTGTTTTTCAATCATCCCGTAAATAAATTCCAACAAAATTAATAAACACCAAGTTCAACTCCAATAAAATTAAACAATTACTGAGAATTACTGCGAGATCCAAAAAAAAAAGAAAAGAAAGGGAGAAATACAAGATACTGTCGCCATCGTGGAACTAGTGGAATCAATTTATTAATTTATTGACTTAATAATTTGTTTCTTCGGTTTCAAATTTTTTCAAAAAAAACGCCCATTCAAGTATTTTTTTTCCTTATTTATTGAGCTTGGTTAATCTAAATATATCTCGATACTCGATTTTTTCTTTTGGGGATAAAAAAGAAAAATTGAAAAAAAAATACCACCCGCATACCACTGCAAGGTTTTTTTTGGTTTGTCTCCGAATATTTTAACATAAAGAAAAACAATACCAATAATCTCCAAACACTGCCGGGGACATCCAATCCCATCCTAATTCGGCCAACCACCCCCTATAAAATACTAAACGACAAATACCTCATCAAGTACAGTATTTTTCAGTATTTTTATTTTTTGTAGTATTTTTTGGAATTTTTTTTTTTTCCATTCTTGCTCCATCGTTCCACTAAAAGCCTGGGGAAATTTTAACAATAATTCAGCCACGCATATCGACTATTTTTTAGCTGGTCGATACCCTATTTCCACCGGTCCATAAGTGGGTCCGTAATTGTTTCTCTGATTTTTGTCCGAAATATCAGCGCGCACATTCCATCCTAACAGCATCCTAGTTTGGTATGTCCAGGGAAAGTTTCAACAAACTATCCCCTGTTCCATCATCGAAAATACCAAAAGTCACGGTAAGGACGCCTACACCTAAAAAGGTCAAGACGCCACCTCCCAAAAAGGATCCTTCTCCCATCGAAAGAACAACGCGAGCCAGCACAAAAATGGTTGCAACAGCTGCCGACCTCGCAATGAGCCAGTTTATTGAAGTCTCGGATCGACTGTCCGAATTGGAATCGCGAATAAATATTCCCTCGGCGGTCCCTCCTACGTTATCCGTCCTCAATATTCGCCGAGACGAAATTCGAGAGGTATGGGTCCGCATCAAAAAAGAGTACGATGCATGTACCGCGTGCCTTGTAGCAGCCGGAGAAAGTGCAGCTGACAGCTTGCCAGTCCTCAAGGCTAAGTACGGTTATTGCTACAGCGCGTACGAAAGGCGCGGCGCCCAGATAGCAGATAGGATAGTGCAAACTCCGCAACTTCCGCCACCTTCACCAACGCCAGCTGATCCTTCTCAGACATACATTCCGTCAGGCTGCCGGCTTCCGCCGTGCGATACCGAGGTTTTTACCGGCGATTATCTCCGTTGGCCAACTTTTAGGGATCTATTCACGGCAATTTATATCAACAATCCCACCTTAATGCTAAAACGAGTGGCGACGCTCACAATATAGTTTCAAATTCACCCCTTACTAATGATGGCTTTCGATCAGCGTGGGATAACCTCATTGAGCGTTTCGAAAACAAGCGATTGTTAGTAAACAGTCAATTAAAGATACTTTTCAATGTACCGTCCGTCACACAGGAGTCTGGGTCAGCTTTGAAAGAACTTCAAAGTACCATCCAGGGTTGCCTTACTGCCTTAGAAATGTCCGGTATTCAGGTCGAAACTTGGGATTGCCTCTTGGCGTATATGTGCTCGTCCAAACTCCCAAAGCTTACGCTTTCCCTATGGGAGCAGTCCCTTCATAACAAAGCCGAGATCCCTACGTGGCACGAGCTGAACGTTTTCCTAACGGAGCATCACAGGACACTAGAAGACATAGATGATGTTCGACCATCAGGTTCTAGTCAGACTCAGCCCAGGGCATCCACTTCCAACTAGGCGTCTCGAAGAATAAATTCAAATGAGACAAGGGTAGCACCTAGGCAACCTAGAGGTTGCGATCTCTGTAATAGAGAGATCTGAGGCGACCTTCATCACTGAGCGCCTCTTCAACCTGATTAAACTGCCCTTCCAGGATATTCAAGCACAGGTCTCAGGACTTAATCAAACGGTCTCCGCTGAGACCTAAAAGATCTATCAATTCACGATCCGTTCTCCGACCCGGCCTAGTTTGCAGTTAAACACCACTGCCTACGTGCTTCCACAAATAGCCGGAAATCTTCCTTCATGTCCGCTTCCGAAACATTTCTCTGCGAGATCTCCCAAATTTCCGTTAGCGGATCCAAAGTTTTATGAGAGCGCACAAATAGATCTTCTAATCGGGGCTGATATACTTCCATCCATTATACTAAGCGGTACCCGAGCGAACATCTGTGGCTCGCTTCTCGGTCAAGAGACCATTTTCGGCTGGAGGCATGATCAAATATCATCCTCTTCCACGCAAGTTGCACACACTTATGAAGCGTCCCTCGATAAACTCCTCACCAAATTTTGGGAGGTTGAGGATCTGCCAGTAAAGGTGGCAAAAGAATCCGACGGGATCTGTGAGGACAATTTCCTTCGGACCACCACAAAAGACGAGACCGGCAGGTATGTCGTGTATCTTCCTTTTCGGGATCCTGAGACCATTAATTGCTCCCTAGGACATTCCAGATCCCAGGCGCTGGCTCAATTCTTAAGTACCAATTCTCCAGCCCTTCAGACAATGGGGTCAGCTTAAAGGATATCCTTCATGCTGGCCCGGTCCTTCAGTCCGATCTAACCATCCAGATCCTGAAGTGGCGATGCTTCCGATTTGTGTATAGTGCTGATATCGAGAAAATGTACCGGCAGATCTGGGTAGATCCGAAGCAGACAGCGTTCCAACGTATCTTATTCCGCGAAAGGGAAAGATACATTCGAGATTTTGAGCTAAAAACTGTTACGTTTGGGGTCAATTGTGTTCCGTTCCTGGCAATTCGGGTACTGCAACAGCTGGCGACCGACTAACCCATCCGAGGGCGAGTAAAGTTATTCGTGGTTGCATGTATGTCGGTGATGTCCTTTCGGGAGCTGACTCTGCAGAAGAGGCTCACCTCACCATTCGCGAGTTGCAGAGTGCCCTCGATTTGGCTGGTTTTCCTTTGAGAAAATGGACCTCCAACCATAAAGAATTTCTGGCTCATATCGAAACCGATCATCTTTTTAATGCCGATTTCCTCGAAATAGATACGGAAAGCACGGCGAAAACTCTCGGAGTCCGTTGAAAAGCAACATCCGATGAGTTTTTCTTCGCTCCCCCCGATCTATCCACCGAAGCTACATTCACAAAACGACATGTTCTCTCCCAAATTGCGAAGCTGGCTGGCTCGCTCCTTTCGTGGTCTGTGCCAAGATTTTCATGTAGGAGATCTGGCTGCACGATCTAGGGTGGGATGATGAACTTCCAATTGAACTGTGCCAAAAGTGGCGTGATTTCTTTCAAAGCTACTCAAGTCCGAATTCCCAGATGGATTTCCTCCCGCCCAGAGTTCCAAGTGGAACATCACGGATTCTGTGACGCCTCTCAAAAGACGTACGGTACTGCGATCTATGTGCGCGTCGAGATGGGGCACACGTCGCTAGTGCATCTTCTCACGGCCAAGACGCGCGTGGCGCCAGTAAAAACTGTGTCGCTTTCCAGACTATAGCTGTGTGGAGCTCTATTGCTATCCGAGATGCCCGAATCCATCCTCCCCCATATGCCGATGCTGTCCTCGAAACTCCATTGTTGGACCGATTACACGATTGCGCTTGCATGGCTAGCCAAACCAGCATGCCAGTGGACAACGTTCGTTGCCAATCGGGTAACAAAGATCACCCAGTCCATAGAGGCAGCCAATTGGTCGCATGATCAATCCGAGCACAATCGAGCTAACTTGGCCAGTCGGGGCGTGCCCCTACAAGAACTGGTCGACAACCTCCTTTGGTGGCATGGGCCCACTTGTTTGCAAAAGTCACGAGATCAGTGGCCTGCCCAAAGCACCGACTCACAGGTGACCGAAGTGGAAAGGCGTCCTGTCAAGGCCCATGTTGCGTCCAGTCCGACAGAAGACATCCTTGATCGCTTTTCCAAGTTAAATAGAGCTTTACGGGTCCTTGCGTATGTCCACCGTTTTGTCCAGCGATGTAGGAAACAGTCGCCGATTCCGGAAGTCCATCTTGAAGCCCAAGAACTTGTCGCCGCTGAACGGCTCATGGTCATTAGCACTCAGCGCAGAGTTTTTGCTAATGAATATCGCTGCTTGAGTCAAAAGCGTCCTGTGTCCGCGACAAGTTCCATCATCTCCTTGAACCCCTTTCTAGATGATAAAGGGCTTATAAGGGCATGCGTCCGCATAACGGCCACCGAAAATTTGCGATATGATGAACGACATCCTATAATCCTCCCGTACGAATGTGCACTCTCTCGACTACTGGTAAACTTTACGCATTTCATAACGTTGCATGGAGGTAAACAGTTAGTCGTACGTCTCACCCGGTCAAGATACTGGTTTCCCAAAATAAAGAATTTGGTAAAGGCCGTTATTAACTCCTGCGTTATCCATAAGAAGCGATTGCAAGTTCAGATGATGGGAAGTTTTCCGAAAGAGCGAGTTTCTTTTTCCCAGCCATTCACGTACACAGGGATGGACTACGCTGGCCCTTTCGAATAAAAAATTACACATGTAGAGCTTGCCTAATCACAAAAGGGTATGTGTTGGTTTTCGTGTGTTTCTCTACAAAGGTAGAGATGTAGAGCCTACATCCGATTTGACGACCAAGAAATTTCTCGCTGCTTTCGCTCGGTTCGTATCCAGAAGAGGTTGTCCCCGTCAAGTACAGTCCGACAATGGGAGAACCTTTGTCGGCGCTGCCACCCTGCTCTCCCGAGATTTTTTACAAGCCGTAAAAGAGTCTGTGACTGATGCGTATAGTCATCAGCAGCTCAACTGGCAACTCATTCCTCCTGGGGCACCCCATATGGGAGGCCTGTGGGAAGCTGGTGTCAAAAGCTTCAAAACCTTGTTTTACAAGTCCACCGCTACTCGAAAGTACACTTTTGAAGAGCTTTCAACCCTCCTAGCAAATAATGAAGCCTGTCTAAATTCCAGACCGCTATCTCCTTTGTCTGAAGATCCCACTGATCTCTTAGCGTTGACACCAGGGCATTTTCTAGTCGGCGGACCTCTTGGGTGAATTTCACCCAGCGCCATTTTTCGGCGGTACGCCATTTAAAAATGGAAGGAGGTGGGGGCTTGGGGGTGGTGGGGAAAAAACTTATGCACCACCACTACGCGCACGCCGAGTTTCACCTTCAGTGTCCCAAAATTCGTGGAAGGGGAAACATCGAAAGTTGCTCAGCGGTGAATTTCACCCAGTGTGTGCGTTGTGTTCCAAATTCCACGTAAGTACAGACATCGTGTTATTTTGAAATTTTTATTGTAGACCCCCTTTTTCGCGTTTTTACATGAGACATATCAAACTGGAAAGCGAGAAATGATTGTTTTTTACAATAAAACAAAAGGTGGTGTCGATTCTTTTGTCTAAAATGTCATGATTTCTCGACAAGCAGAAGGACCTTGCGATGGGCCTTGCGTGTTTTCTACGGAATGTTAGATCAGAGCGTCGTGAACAGTTTCATTTTGTATTCCCTTTTTGAAACTAATGAGAAAATGTCTTTGGCTCTTGTGAAGCCATTTCTGGTTAGGAGATTGTTGTTACCATAGTTGCAAATGCAATTGCGGTTGCAAATTGAACAATACGTAAACTACGAAGATAGGCCTGAAATGGACGACCCAAAAGACTTTTCACTTGAGAACAAAATGTCTAAACACAAAAGGTGCCAACTTTGTGGCCCTGGTACTGATCGAAAAACTTTTTTCAAATGTTTGAGTTGCGAACGTCCAATGTGCAAAGACCATGTCGCGAAAGGTTGCCAGCAGTGTGCCTTGCCGCTGCAAGATTTGTAAAGCTGTTCACAGTTACTTTCTTTTCTCGTGTAATTTTGATTATCTAAGTTTCATTTATACTACACTTTTTATATGTGAAATAACATTTTTGAATTTGAGCCCCAAAATGCATTAGTCTATACCACACATTACCGGCAACAACGAAAAAATTGACCCATTTTCAAATGACTAAAAAAATATACTTTTTGGAGAGTACGGTTAAACTGCCATTAAAATCTGAAATTTCGTACCATGAACTCTCGAAAAAATGCCTTCTTTTGTAGACTGATCACTTTTTTCATTTTAATAACAATTATTGAAAAAAAAGTGACTTTTTCATAAACACCAATCAGTTTTTTACGAATTAAAATATGAAAAATTAAATTTAAAACACAGCTTATACCATTTTATTCTTGAGAAAATTTTCCATATTAAGAAAAAAAGTTTTTGAAAATCGGACAATTACAAGCAAAGTTATTAACGGGCAAAGGCGAATGTGTGAAAAACACCCAGTGTGTGCGTTGTGTTAAAAAACGGAGGTGTGTGCGTTGAGGGTTAAAGCCGCTCCATCAACAATTCCAAGCTCGATGGAAAGAGGAGTATCTCAAAGAGCTCCACAAGCGTAACAAGTGGCAGACCCCGACCGCAAATCTCCGCGTTGACGACATAGTAGTTATCAAGGAAGACAATCTGCCCTCGAATGAGTGGCGCCTTGGCAGAATCGACTCTGTCTTTCCGGGGGCTGACGGCAATGTCCGTGATTATCAAGCGTCCCGTGACCAAGGTGGTTCTTCTGCCAGGAGAACACTCCAACCGTCTTCCTCAACCAACATCCTCCACATAATTCCCCAACAATCCTCGCCATCTAAGCAGTCTCAAATTATCTCCATATGTTTTTTCTTTTTATCCATTACTCACTACCAGATCACATCATGGTTCCTCGTCCACGCAGCGCTCGCACCGGCAAGATCCGCCAACTCGCAGAGCGCTTGCCTCTCCGACGCGCTCAGCCTCCTCGGCACCGGCTCCGTCACTTGCGTCCATCCTCCAACGGCACAGCGTGAATGTCCTGCCGACGGCCATGGTTACGTTGGAGACCGGGCTGAAGACCTTCGACACGGCCGCCCTCATCGACCCGTGTACGCCGACGAGCTGCATCGACGCATCATTGGCGTCCGCGTTCCGCTTGCCGACTACGACCGTAAGCGACGAGAGGATCTGCACGGCGACAATTCGGTCGAAGTGCGACAACGGCTTCAAGCTCGAGGTGGTCCTAAAAGTGGAGCCGAACATCTGCATCCGCAAACCCATCCGAGAGCTCTCTGAGACCGTGGTCGGCAGATACGGGGAGCGTTTTTACTTGCCGGCTACCATCTCCGTAGTCCTGGGTGCGGATGTCTACGCCAAGGTCATCCGACCTGGCTTCCGTTTGGTCGACGAGAGACTCCCAGTGGCCCAGAGCACGGCATTCGGGTGGATCCTGTCCGGCGCCTGCAGTCAAGCCTAGACGATAGGAGTGGGTTTTTCTTTTGCAACGCTAGCGATTGCAAGGGGGGCGGAATGTTTATGCCGCTCTCCCCTCTCTTAAATTGCCCGCTCTTCCTTCGTGGCGAATGCCTACTCGCCCGCACTGGATGCTCGCGACTCCAGGCTCTTCCGCTCTCCAGCATTGGACGCTTGCGATTCCAGGCTCTCCCTCCTTCCCGCTCTTGGAATTTCTCCAATGCGCTTTGAAGCGCAGCGCTCAATTAGGCTTAAGTTAATCTTTCATTGTCATACGATTGAAATATATCGCCCGGCCGGTCCGCGCTATTACCACGAAAATTTCTACAAGTCTTTCTTTTCATTTCTCTCGCGCTTCGCGATCGTCGAGTGTTTCTCATATTCTTCCACAGCTTGCCACCCGGCTACGTGCAACAGCCGCAACGCCTGATGGGCCTTCTTTTTTTGGTCCATTCGAGCCAGATAAGTACCATATTATCCTTTTTTTATTAACTGCCGGTCGACAGTCAGCCATCCGAAGAACATAATTCGTTTGACTTTCTGTACGATTTGTCTAAAATCCAAGTCCGATTTAATCCGACGACGGCAGTTAGTAAATTACAATTCCAATTCCGTCTTTTATTTCTTCGTTCTCTTTTAACGTGCGGCCATATTGCCTATTTTCCAATTCCTTTTCGTGTGCATATTGATGTACAAGTTCATATTCGCATTTGGCCGTACACCATTAAATATACATCCAACATCAAATCGAAAAAAAAATAAAAACAGGAGAGAACGCTATAGTCGAGTGCCTCGACTATTAGATACCCGTTACTCAGCTAAACAACTTAATATAAATATGCCTTCTTGTATGTTTTTCGCCGCTCGAATCAGCTCCCGATTTTTATGTTAAAATCGGTACCCAGGGAACACCTCCAATTTGGCTAACTTGATTTGATTTGCATAGTTCTTGGGATATAGTTCGGTATTGACAAATGAAAGCCATCGCAATTTCCTCTAATAGAAATCCTTATCGAGAATAAACGTTGACTCTGTTGAGCACCTTGGCCAGCTGTTCCAAAGTCATCCGTTAGATAGCGCTATTGTGCCATGAAAGGCGGAAATGTAGGCGCTAGCCAGGCTTAAGCGTTTAATGGGTTTTTGGGCGTTAGAGTGGGCGTGGCCAACTTTTATTTGGCCAATCGATAGGTATTGACGAAACAAATATATATCAATTAAAATTTTCATAATAGCATCAAAACTGTGGCCACAGCTTGTGGCATGTGGCCGTCAGGGGAGGCGTGGCACCATTTTGAAACAAACTTGCGCTTCGTAGGAACTCCTAAAATCTACATGCAAAAACCCAATCTTCTAGCTTTTATAGTTTCCGAGATCTCAGCGTTCATACGGACAGACGGAGAGACGGACAGACGGACAGACGGACAGGCGGACAGACGGACAGGGCTAGATCGACTCCTAAACAAGAATATATATACTTTATAGGGTCGGAAACGCTTCATTCTACCTGTTACATACTTTTGCACGAATACAATATACCCTTTTACTCTACGAGTAACGGGTATAATAAAAAATATAAGTCCAAATCAAAGTGTGCAAATAAAAAGTCAAGCGTACAGTGAAAAAAAATAATTCCAAAAAAAAATTCAGTGAACAGTGAAAAATAAATTAATTTCAAAATTGAGTACAAATCAATTTCCCACAAAAACAAGAAAGGAAAGCTAACTTCGGGCGGAGCCAAAGTTGATAGACCCTTGCAGAATATTCTGTAAATAATATTCTCCAAAATTATTCATATGATGCATTCTTAATACTCATAAAAATCCCAACTTCCTAACTTTAAAAACACCAAAGTTATGGCATTTTCAATCGTTCAGTTATATGGCAGCTATAGGATATAGTCGGCCGATCCATACAAAATTTGGTAGGTCGAATTGATTGGCCAAATAAAAAAGCCATAGGAAATCCCAACTTCCTTACCTTACAAACACCAGAGTTATGGCATTTCCTATCGTTCAGTTATATGGCAGCTATAGGATAGAGTCGGCCGATCCCGCCCGATCCGACTTATATACTGCGTGCAAAGGAAAGAAGGGTGTGTGCAAAGTTTCAATTCGATATCTTTAAAACTGAGAGACTAGTTCGCGTAGAAACAGACAGACGGACAGACAGACGGACAGACAGACGGACAGACAGACGGACAGACGGACATGCTTATATCAACTCAGGAGGTGATCCCGATCAAGAATATATAAATCGAAAATTTACAACACATACCCTCCGGCAAAATTTACAATAAAATTTTCCCCATATTGATTACATATATTACTTCCATATTACATATATTCCATACATACATTTATACATATTTTTCTACATAACTACACCGCAATTGCAAAAGCTCAAGTATTTCCGTCGGCCATCCAATAAATATATATTAAATAAATTCCCAAAGCCGACGTGAAATAACTTTTGTGTCTCAGTGTGTTTTTCTTATTTACATATTTTGGGCACTATCCATCCATACATCTACACATACACGCGAATTGCAGTACCGCAAAAAGCTTGAAATTCCCGCGCATTCCAGCGTCACCAATACACAGCCCGCAAAAGTTCGGGCAGTTGTTTTTCAATCATCCCGTAAATAAATTCCAACAAAATTAATAAACAATAATTCAGCCACGCATATCGACTATTTTTTAGCTGGTCGATACCCTATTTCCACGGGTCGATAAGTGGGTCCGTTATTGTTTCTCTGATTTTTACCGAAATATCAGCGCGCACATTCCATCCTATTAGCATCCTAGTTTGGTATGTCCAGGGAAAGTTTCAACAAACTATCCCCTGTTCCATCACCGAAAATACCAAAAGTCACGGTAAGGACGCCTACACCTAAAAAGGTCAAGACGCCACCTCCCAAAAAGGATCCTTCTCCCATCGAAAGAACAACGCGAGCCAGCACAAAAATGGTTGCAACAGCTGCCGACCACGCAATGAGCCAGTTTATTGAAGTCTCGGATCGACTGTCCGAATTGGAATCGCGAATAAATATTCCCTCGGCGGTCCCTCCTACGAGAGGTATGGGTCCGCATCAAAAAAGAGAACGATGCATGTACCGCGTGCCTTGTAGCAGCCGGAGAAAGTGCAGCTGACAGCTTGCCAGTCCTCAATGCTAAGTACGGTTATTGCTACAGCGCGTACGAAAGGCGCGGCGCCCAGATAGCAGATAGGATAGCGCAAACGGAAAAGGTAAATTCATTAGTTTCTGAAGCTGATAAACATGGCAGTAAGCCCTGAAGCAGGGCGGCATTCATTGCCTGGTGTCATGAAATGAAGGGCTACATTTTGGAGCAGTTTCATCGCATTCGGATGTCGCACAGGGTGGAATCTATATTCAGGCTTTCTCATCTGGATCCTGGAATTGCTTCTTCGATCACCAGTTCATCGTATTTGGATGTCGCACAGGGCGGCATCTATGGTCTGGCTTTGTCTTGTGAAGGATTGCATCCTAGAATTGCTTCTTCCATTAAGAGTTCATCGTATTCGGATGCTGCTTCTTTGGGCAGCTATTCTTTGACTTTTTGTGCTGCACAGGGGTGCATACATGGCCTGAATTTTGCACAAGGAGGCTTTCATCCCACCGCGAAATATGACACCTCACAATTCAATTTTCAAAAAGACGCTATTAAAGGTGAGTCTGTTTTTGGATATGCAGGTGTTTAAGCCGCTCTCCCCTCTCTTAAATTGCCCGCTCTTTTTTCGTGGCGCACTGGATGCTCGCGACTCCATGCTCTCCCGCTCTCCATCACTGGACGCTTGCGATTCCAGGCTCTCCCGCCTTTCCGCTCCCGGAATTTCTCCACTGCGCTTTGAAGCGCAGCGCTCAATTAGGCATAAGTTAATCTTTCATTGTCATTGAAATTTCTAAAAGTCTTTCTTTTCATTTCTCTCGCGCTTCGCGATCGTCGATCGTCGAGTGTTTCTCATATTCTTTCACAGCTTGCCCGGCTACGTGCAACAGCCGCAACGCCTGACGAAGCTGCCCTCCAATCGACGAGCAAACGCCGACGCCCCAACTCTTCATTTTTTGGTCCATTCGAGCCAGATAAATCCCATATTATTGCAAAATATGCAACTGTTTACAATGTAAATACATACATATATATATGCTTACATACATACACACATACGCCATTGTTTGACTCAGACCTCCAATTTGGCTATCTTGATTTGATTTGCATAGCTCTTGGGATATACAAAATATACAAATGAAAACCATCGCAATTTCCTTTAATAGAAATCCTTATCGAGAATTAACGTTGACTCTGTTGAGCACCTTGGCCAGCTGTACCAAAGTCATCCGTTAGATGAAAGGCGGAAATGTAGGCGCTAGCCAGGCTTAAGCGTTTAATGGGTTTTTGGGCGTTAGAGTGGGCGTGGCAAACTTTTATTTGGCCAATCGATAGGTATTGACGAAACAAATACATATCAATTAAAATTTTCATAATAGCATCAAAACTGTGGCCACAGCTTGTGGCATGTGGCCGTCAGGGGAGGCGTGGCACCATTTTGAAACAAACTTGCGCTGCGTAGGAACTCCTAAAATCTACATGCAAAAAGCCAATCTTCTAGCTTTTATAGTTTCCGAGATCTCAGCGTTCATACGGACAGACGGAGAGACGGACAGACGGACAGGCGGACAGACGGACAGGGCTACATCGACTCGGCTAGTGATCCTGAACAAGAATATATATACTTTATAGGGTCGGAAATGCTTCATTCTACCTGTTACATACTTTTGCACGAATACAATATACCCTTGTACTCTACGAGTAACGGGTATAATAAAAAATATAAGTCCAAATCAAAGTGTGCAAATAAAAAGTCAAGCGTACAGTGAAAAAAAATAATTCCAAAAAAAAATTCAGTGAACAGTGAAAAATAAATTAATTTCAAAATTGAGTACAAATCAATTTCCCACAAAAACAAGAAAGGAAAGCTAACTTCGGGCGGAGCCAAAGTTGATAGACCCTTGCAGAATATTCTGTAAATAATATTCTCCAAAATTATTCATATGATGCATTCTTAATACTCATAAAAATCCCAACTTCCTAACTTTAAAAACACCAAAGTTATGGCATTTTCAATCGTTCAGTTATATGGCAGCTATAGGATATAGTCGGCCGATCCATACAAAATTTGGTAGGTCGAATTGATTGGCCAAATAAAAAAGCCATAGGAAATCCCAACTTCCTAACTTTACAAACACCAGAGTTATGGCATTTCCTATCGTTCAGTTATATGGCAGCTATAGGATAGAGTCGGCCGATCCCGCCCGTTCCGACTTATATACTGCGTGCAAAGGAAAGAAGGGTGTGTGCAAAGTTTCAATTCGATATCTTTAAAACTGAGAGACTAGTTCGCGTAGAAACAGACAGACGGACAGACAGACGGACAGACGGACAATATCAACTCAGGAGGTGATCCTGATCAAGAATATATAAATCGAAAATTTATAACACATACCCTCCGGCAAAATTTACAATAAAATTTTCCGCCATATTAATTACATATATTACTTCCATATTTTTCTACATAACTACACCGCAATTCCAAAAGCTCAAGTATTTCCGTCGGCCATCCAATAAATATATATTAAATAAATTCCCAAAGCCGACGTGAAATAACTTTTGTGTCTCAGTGTGTTTTTCTTATTTACATATTTTGGGCACTATCCATCCATACATCTACACATACACGCGAATTGCAGTACCGCAAAAAGCTTGAAATTCCCGCGCATTCTAGCGTCACCAATACACAGCCCGCAAAAGTTCGGGCAGTTGTTTTTCAATCATCCCGTAAATAAATTCCAACAAAATTAATAAACACCAAGTTCAACTCCAATAAAATTAAACAATTACTGAGAATTACTGCGAGATCCAAGAAAAAAAGAAAAGAAAGGGAGAAATACAAGATACTGTCGCCATCGTGGAACTAGTGGAATCAATTTATTAATTTATTGACTTAATAATTTGTTTCTTCGGTTTCACATTTTTTCAAAAAACCGCCCATTCCAGTATTTTTTTTCCTTATTTATTGAGCTTGGTTAATCTACATATATATCGATACTCGATATTTTCTGTTGGGGATAAAAAAGAAAAATTGAAAAAAATACCACCCGCATACCACTGCAAGGTTTCTTTTGGTTTGTCTCCGAATATTTTAACATAAAGAAAAACAATACCAATAATCTCCAAACACTGCCGGGGACATCCAATCCCATCCTAATTCGGCCAACCACCCCTATAAAATACTAAACGACAAATACCTCATCAAGTACAGTATTTTTCAGTATTTTTATTTTTTGTAGTATTTTTTGGAATTTTTTGTTTTTTCCATTCTTGCTCAATCGTTCCAACAAAAGCCTGTGGAAATTTTAACAATAATTCAGCCACGCATATTGACTATTTTTTAGCTTGTCGATACCCTATTTCCACCGGTCCATAAGTGGGTCCGTAATTGTTTCTCTGATTTTTGTCCGAAATATCAGCGCGCACATTCCATCCTAACAGCATCCTAGTTTGGTATGTCCAGGGAAAGTTTCAACAAACTATCCCCTGTTCCATCACCGAAAATACCAAAAGTCACGGCAAGGACGCCTACACCTAAAAAGGTCAAGACGCCACCTCCCAAAAAGGATCCTTCTCCCATCGAAAGAACAACGCGAGCCAGCACAAAAATGGTTGCAACAGCTGCCGACCTCGCAATGAGCCAGCTTATTGAAGTCTCGGATCGACTGTCCGAATTGGAATCGCGAATAAATATTCCCTCGGCGGTCCCTCCTACGTTATCCGTCCTCAATATTCGCCGAGACGAAATTCGAGAGGTATGGGTCCGCATCAAAAAAGAGTACGATGCATGTACCGCGTGCCTTGTAGCAGACGGAGAAAGTGCAGCTGACAGCTTGCCAGTCCTCAAGGCTAAGTACGGTTATTGCTACAGCGCGTACGAAAGGCGCGGCGCCCAGATAGCAGATAGGATAGTGCAAACTCCGCAACTTCCGCCACCTTCACCAACGCCAGCTGATCCTTCTCAGACATACATTCCGTCAGGCTGCCGGCTTGCTAAAACGAGTGGCGACGCTCACAATATAGTTTCAAATTCACCCCTTACTAATGATGGCTTTCGATCAGCGTGGGATAACCTCATTGAGCGTTTCGAAAACAAGCGATTGTTAGTAAACAGTCAATTAAAGATACTTTTCAATGTACCGTCCGTCACACAGGAGTCTGGGTCAGCTTTGAAAGAACTTCAAAGTACCATCCAGGGTTGCCTTACTGCCTTAGAAATGTCCGGTATTCAGGTCGAAACTTGGGATTGCCTCTTGGCGTATATGTGCTCGTCCAAACTCCCAAAGCTTACGTTTTCCCTATGGGAGCAGTCCCTTCATAACAAAGCCGAGATCCCTACGTGGCACGAGCTGAACGTTTTCCTAACGGAGCATCACAGGACACTAGAAGACATAGATGATGTTCGACCATCAGGTTCTAGTCAGACTCAGCCCAGGGCATCCACTTCCAACTAGGCGTCTCGAAGAATAAATTCAAATGAGACAAGGGTAGCACCTAGGCAACCTAAAGGTTGCGATCTCTGTAATAGAGAGATCTGAGGCGACCTTCATCACTGAGCGCCTCTTCAACCTGATTAAACTGCCCTTCCAGGATATTCAAGCACAGGTCTCAGGACTTAATCAAACGGTCTCCGCTGAGACCTAAAAGATCTATCAATTCACGATCCGTTCTCCGACCCGGCCTAGTTTGCAGTTAAACACCACTGCCTACGTGCTTCCACAAATAGCCGGAAATCTTCCTTCATGTCCGCTTCCGAAACATTTCTCTGCGAGATCTCCCGAACTTCCGTTAGCGGATCCAAAGTTTTATGAGAGCGCACAAATAGATCTTCTAATCGGGGCTGATATACTTCCATCCATTATACTAAGCGGTACCCGAGCGAACATCTGTGGCTCGCTTATCGGTCAAGAGACCATTTTCGGCTGATCAAATATCATCCTCTTCCACGCAAGTTGCACACACTTATGAAGCGTCCCTCGATAAACTCCTCACCAAAATTTTGGGAGGTTGAGGATCTGCCAGTAAAGGTGGCAAAAGAATCCGACGTGATCTGTGAGGACAATTTCCTTCGGACCACCACAAAAGACGAGACCGGCAGGTATGTCGTGTGTCTTCCTTTTCGGGATCCTGAGACCATTAATTGCTCCCTAGGACATTCCAGATCCCAGGCGCTGGCTCAATTCTTAAGAAACGAGCAGCGGCTAAAAAGGAACAGTACGTTAAAATCCAAGTACGACTGAGTTATTCAAGAATATCTCGACCTCAATCACATGAGAGAAGTCCTTCCTACCCCCGATTCAGCGTGTTACTACCTGCCACACCACGCAGTGTTAAAACCGGAGTGTACGACCACCAAACTTCGAGTGGTATTCGACGCCTCCAGCCCTTCAGACAATGGGGTCAGCTTAAAGGATATCCTTCATGCTGGCCCGGTCCTTCAGTCCGATCTAACCATCCAGATCCTGAAGTGGCGATACTTCCGATTTGTGTATAGTGCTGATATCGAGAAAATGTACCGGCAGATCTGGGTAGATCCGAAGCAGACAGCGTTCCAACGTATCTTATTCCGCGATAGGGAAAGATACAATCGAGATTTTGAGCTAAAAACTGTTACGTTTGGGGTCAATTGTGTTCCGTTCCTGGCAATTCGGGTACTGCAACAGCTGGCGACCGACTAACCCATCCGAGGGCGAGTAAAGTTATTCGTGGTTGCATGTATGTCGATGATGTCCTTTCGGGAGCTGACTCTGCAGAAGCGGCTCACCTCACCATTCGCGAGTTGCAGAGTGCCCTCGATTCGACTGGTTTTCCTTTGAGAAAATGGACCTCCAACGACAAAGAATTTCTGGCTCATATCGAAACCGATCATCTTTTTAATGCCGATTTCCTCGAAATAGATACGGAAAGCACGGCGAAAACTCTTGGTGTCCGTTGGAAAGCAACATCCGATGAGTTTTTCTTCGCTCCCCCCGATCTATCCACCGAAGCTACATTCACAAAATGACATGTTCTCTCCCAAATTGCGAAGCTGGCTGGCTCGCTCCTTTCGTGGTCTGTGCCAAGATTTTCATGTAGGTGATCTGGCTGCACGATCTAGGGTAGGATGATGAACTTCCAATTGAACTGTGCCAAAAGTGGCGTGATTTCTTTCAAAGCTACTCAAGTCCGAATTCCCAGATGGATTTCCTTCCGCCCAGAGTTCCAAGTGGAACATCACGGATTCTGTGACGCCTCTCAAAAGGCGTACGGTGCTGCGATCTATGTGCGCGTCGAGATGGGGCACATGGCGCGTGGCGCCAGTAAAAACTGTGTCGCTTTCCAGACTATAGCTGTGTGGAGCTCTATTGCTATCCGAGATGCCCGAATCCATCCTCCCCCATATGCCGATGCTGTCCTCGAAACTCCATTGTTGGACCGATTACACGATTGCGCTTGCATGGCTAGCCAAACCAGCATGCCAGTGGACAACGTTCGTTGCCAATCGGGTAACAAAGATCACCCAGTCCATAGAGGCAGCCAATTGGTCGCATGATCAATCCGAGCACAATCGAGCTAACTTGGCCAGTCGGGGCGTGCCCCTACAAGAACTGGTCGACAACCTCCTTTGGTGGCATGGGCCCACTTGTTTGCAAAAGTCACGAGATCAGTGGCCTGCCCAAAGCACCGACTCACAGGTGACCGAAGTTGAAAGGCGTCCTGTCAAGGCCCATGTTGCGTCCATTCCGACAGAAGACATCCTTGATCGCTTTTCCAAGTTAAATAGAGCTCCACCCCCAAAACGCGCCGAGTTACCATACCGGTACCATCGACTACGCCACCGCCTAAACCTCCCCGTGCTACCCTCTTTGAACTGAACAGCGACCGGCAGCTAGCCGTTCGTTGTCCCACATAAGAAATGCAACATCAGCACAAGGCAGGATGTTGCTAAACGACACCCACTCAGCAGAGCTCTAGAAAATACTTGTTAGCATTTACTTACACACACATACATAATTGTAAAACACATAAAATTCTTTGGCGGAGGTTTGATTTGAATCTCAAGCCACAATAAAATTATTCCGTTTGGAACAACCAAAGCGAACACATCAACTGTTAATTTAAATCTTATCTGAATATTGGATGACTAACACCACCACTAACAATTACCTACTATAACTGGCGCAGCCGGACCTATCAGCCGGAAGAAGAAAAGGACACACCATACCCGGAGAACTGAGAAGGACCGAAAGGATGAAAACGATTATTTTTATAATTTATATGCAACAGTAAGTTAAAATAGTGATGTGATGGAAGTGAGGTGTGTGGTGTAAATAAAAACAAGAAAGGGTGCACATACATAATAACGATAAAATTGAAAGGCATAAAATGAAACAACAACAAAGAAAATTAGCAAGAATAAATTTAATTAAATAATGTGTTGACTGTAAATCTCGTTGCAACGCAACCTGGCGACCTGCAACGTCATCGAACCATATAGTTCGACGGAGTGAGTTGCGGGTATGAAGTTCGAAGGTTCGATGTTGGACGCGAACATCAAATATGCAGCTTGGAGAAAGAAACCCAGGTCGCTGGTTGGATACTCTGCCTGTCAATAAATGAAAAAAAAAACAAATAATAATAATAAAAAGAAAATATCTATTGCAAGTGACTGTCCGCTCGTGGCTAGAATAAATGCATCGCGCAGGAATTCCAGTTAGCTTCAGCACGGTGCAAAAAGAAAGTGTGGAAACAAAAAATTTTATTAGTTGTTGCCATTAGTACCACTGCATCGCGCAAGGGTAACCGATGGACAACATCACAGAAAAAGTAAACAGACAAGGAAATCCCATAGACCACTGCATCGCGCAAGGGTATTTGGTGAATATCAAAGTTAACTAAAAGAGGGAATAAATCATAACACATACAAGAAGAAATTGTTGCCATATCGGAAACCACTGCATCGCGCAAGGGTGACGGTTAAGCAATAATAATAAAAAAAAAAAAAAAAAAAAAAATATATATATATATAAACAAGAATATATATATGTGTTACAAAAAAAAAAAAATATGAGGGAACCCGATACCACTGCATCGCGCAAGGGTATAGCAGGGTATGTAAAGAAAAGTAACAAAAACACATACACAACACTTCCAACACAATACATTCTCAAGAAAAAAAAAAAAAAAAAAAAAAAATTTTTATAAAACAAATTGAACAAATGATAATAACAAAATTTTACAGATAAAAGACACCGACACACACCTCACTTCTAAGGAAAAGGAATTATTAAAGACACATCAGGAAAAAGCTAAGGAAATACATAATACTATATATACATACGTATACATATACAATATACACATAAAATATATAATAAGAGTAAACAAAGAGAATTGTAAATGTCAAAAATCAGCAAAGTTAAAGAGTCACTTAGGCCTCTGACTAGAAGTAAAGTTATCAAAAAGGCTACCAGTTTGCCAACGATAGTGGAACAATTAAATTTTGAGCCCTCAACTTCTAGAGCAGTACAGAACAGGGAAGCTGATACAATGACGCATCAGGAAAATTTAGGAATGCAACAGGCAACGTTTGAGATGTTAGGCACGGTAAAAATTTCCGATGTGATCCGGTCAATGCATGTTTACATGGGAGAAAAGGAAAGGTTAAACGAGTTTATGTTAAACGCTGAAGAGATCCTTTTAATGATTAGAGGAATGGATCAAACACCTATGGGACTAATGATCCTTAGGCAAATAAGGAATAAAATCCAAGGAAAAGCTGATGACATTTTAGTAAAATCAAATTGTGGATTAAATTGGGATGAAATTAAGAGAATTTTGATAGCCCATTTTGCAGATAAGAGGTCAGAACCCGATTTACTGAGGGAATTAAACCAGTTGGAAAATAAAAGACTAACAGTAGAATTATTTTACTCGGAGGTATCTGATGTGCATAAGGCATTGTGTAATGTGATAGACAGGACAGATACAAACCCCATCGCAATTCAGGCGAAGAAGAAATTATATGAGGAAACGTGTCTGGAGGCGTTTGTAACAGGTCTAAAAGGCAATTTAGGTAGTGCCGTCAGGGGAAGAGTTCCCAAGTCGCTTTTGGAAGCATACGAGATAGCGATTAAAGAGAGAGACATTTATTACCGGTCTAAAGAGGTACCCAGGAACAATAATTTCAGTACTGCAGGGGGATATAACAGG
Source organism: Drosophila fuyamai (assembly GCA_018153365.1). Classification (NCBI taxonomy): domain Eukaryota; kingdom Metazoa; phylum Arthropoda; class Insecta; order Diptera; family Drosophilidae; genus Drosophila; species Drosophila fuyamai. The sequence continues at coordinate 856,210 of JAECXW010000413.1, read as the reverse complement.
CAGAACTTTGGTTATAATAGAAACAGAGGGTACAATAATAACTTTAACAGAGATAATGGAGGATATAGGCAACAAGGAGGAAATAATAGGAACCTCAGGTGGAATAGGGAAGAAAACAGGAATAGAGGACATGACGATCAGTCGACCTCTAATTCTTCAGGGTATAATAGAAGGGCAATTATGCCAAAACAAGAAATTGCAGAATATTCATCAACTGGACCTAGAAGTGCCAAACGATGGCAGTCAGGGCAATTAAATACAGTAGAAAGAGAAGAGGAGCAAGAGTTGAATAACATTGATGACGAAGGAAATTTTCGTCAAAATGCCTCCAAAAACAAACAGCGTATATAAGGAAGGATACCCATCAGGCGACATTACCATACGTGGTAGTTAAAGGAAAGAACGAAAAAGAACTCAAATTATTGATAGACTCGGGAGCTACGAATTCATATTTAAATCCGGCAATAGTTAGTAAAGATCAACAGCAAAAATTGGAAGAAAACCTTGTTATTAAAACACCAATAGGAAGCCATAAAATAAACAGTTACGTAAAAGATATTGAGCTGCAGGAAATCGCAAAAGGGGAATCGTTTGATTTCTTTTTATTTCATTTTCATTCCTGGTTTGATGGATTATTGGGAATGGACATATTAATTAAATTAGGTGCAAGTTTAGATTTAGAAAATCTCGTATTAAGAACTAAGACAGGGACAGTTAAAGTCCATTTGAAGCCCAATAGGGCCACTGACATACATTTCCTGGAGGAGGCGACTAAAACAATTGTCACCTTACCAGTTTCAATAAACAATGGTTCATTTTTGATGCAAACAACACTAGTGGAAGAAGGGTTAGAAATAACTGGCGGAATTTATTATGCAAGGAAGGGACAGGCCGACCTGGAAGTTGTTAATTTTACAGGAAAAGAAAAGAAATTATACCTGGAAAAGCCTTTGGCTGTCACTGCATATGATTCCAAAGATTATGTAGAAATCGAAATGCTAAGACCATTTAAACAGGAGTATGTAAGCAGGGAAATGAACACAATTGAATTAGCTGGGGGTGATGCAAGGCATGCAAAATTGGATATGTCGCATCTAAATACAGAAGAGGCGGCAAGCCTTAAAAAACTGTATTCGGAATTTCCAAGTATTTTTCACACAAAGGGAAATCAATTGACATTTACCAATGCGGTAACTCACTCAATTCCAACAACGGATGATATTCCTATCTATAAAAAGCCATACAGATATGGATTTAAACAAAGGGAAGAAATGAAGAATCAGATACAGGAGTTGTTAAAACAGGAAGTTATTAGGCACAGTCACTCACCTTGGAGTGCACCAGTTTGGCTAGTACCAAAGAAGATGGACCTATCAGGAAAACAAAAGTGGAGATTGGTGGTCGATTTTAGGAAGTTGAATGAAAAGACAGTGAAGGATAGGTATCCGATGCCAGTAATTGGCGAAGTACTTGATAAACTGGGAAAGGCCATGTATTTCTCGGTATTAGATTTGGCTAGCGGATACCATCAGATTGAGATGGAAAAACAGGACATTCCAAAAACAGCATTTACAACAGATAACGGGCACTTTGAATATGTAAGGATGCCATTTGGACTGACAAATGCTCCGGCGACGTTTCAAAGAGTGATGAATAACCTGATGGGAGAGTTGGTAGGCAAGATTTGTCTGGTCTACATGGATGATATAATTGTGTATTCCCCGTCCTTACAAAGTCACATGCAAGACTTGAGGACAGTTTTTAAAAGAATAAGTGGAGCAAATTTTAAACTTCAAACAGATAAGTCAGAATTTTTAAAGAAGGAGATAGAGTATTTAGGGCATGTAGTGACACAAGAAGGAGTCAGACCAAACCCAAAGAAGATTGAGGCCATAAAGCTTTTTCCCTTGCCCAAAACACCAAAGGAAATAAAGTCATTTCTTGGACTCATTGGGTATTACAGGAAATTCATTAAAGATTTTGCAAAAATAACCAAACCATTAACTAAGAGACTAAAAGGGAAACAACAAATAATCATAGATGAGGAATATACAAAAACCTTTGAATATTGCAAGACGTTATTATGCAATGATCCATTGTTGAGATATCCAGATTTTTCTAAACCTTTTATTTTGACCACAGATGCTAGCAATTTTGCTATTGGTGCGGTGTTATCTCAAGGAGCAATGGGAAGCGATCGCCCAATCGCATTTGCGAGCAGAACGTTAAATGAGGCTGAAGTAAATTATTCCACAGTAGAGAAGGAAATGCTTGCCATAGTTTGGGGTATAAAACACTTCAGACCGTACTTGTTCGGTCACAAATTCACAATAGTCACAGATCACCGCCCACTAACTTGGCTAATGGGATTTAAAGAACCCAATTCTAAGTTGGTGAGGTGGAAGCTGCAACTATTGGAATACGACTACGAGGTGACCTACAAAAGGGCTCACAAAACGTCGTGGCAGACGCATTGAGCAGAATCGAACTACAAGTTCACAACAGTGAACTGGAGTCAACTCAGGCCACTTGTGCGGGTCATACAGGTGAACTGGAATTAAGTAGCATTCATGTGGCAGAAAAGCCACTGAATGACTTTAATATCCAGTTAATATTTGAGGTTGGGCCGACACCAGGCAGAACAGTGGTGACACCTTTTAGGAACAAGATAAGAAGGACGATAACAGAAAAGGAGTTCACAAAAGAGGAAATTGCAAAAATTCTTAGGGAAGTGCTTAAACCATACAGGATGTGTGCGATATACACGTCAGATGAAGTCTTTAAAAAGGTAGAAGAAGCGTTTCAGAATTATTTTTGCAAGAGCAAACTGTATAAAGCAGTACGATGTCTTACCTTCATGCGGGAAATAACAGATATTAGTGAACAAAGAAAAGAAATAGAAAGGTATCATACCTCAGGTAATCATAGGGGAATAGATGAAACGTTTTGGAAGATGAGACGTGACATTTATTTTCCATTTATGAAAAACCGAGTAACACAGGTCATTAATGCGTGTGAAACTTGCCAGACATTGAAATATGATCGGCAACCGCAAAAGGTGGTATTTCAAAATACGGAAACCCCGTGCAAGCCACTTGACATCGTTCATACGGACTTATACACAATCAACAAAAACTACGTAATAACAATAATAGACAAGTTTTCAAGATTTGCCGTGGGGTACACCATACCGGCAAGAGATAGTTTAAATATTGTTAAATCAATGAAGAAGTTCATAAGTCAGTACGGTGTTCCTAAAAAGATCATATGTGACCAAGGCGCAGAGTATGCCTCGGCATTATTCAGGGATTTCTGTAGGCAGTACGGAATTGAATTGCATGTGACGTCGTTTCAACAATCGTCCAGCAATTCACCGGTTGAAAGGCTTCATTCAACACTGACAGAAATTTATAGAATAATTATGAAAACAAGGAAGGACTTAAAACTAGAAAATGAGCATGAGGAAGTTTTAGATGAAGTTTTCCTAACTTATAATAACTCAATACACTCCAGTACAAAGTTGAAGCCGTTCGAATTGTTCTCGGGGAGAACACACGTTTTTGAACGGGAAATCAATTTTGATACGGAGCATGAGTACTTAAGGAAGTTAAATGCTTATCAGGAGGGAATGTATAAGGAGGTTAAGGACAAGTTGGAAAAACAAAAACAGGAAAGGACGCAAAAACTCAATGAGGGAAGAGAAGAACCCATGGAGTTGGAAAAAGGGGATGTAGTTCATAGGAAGGAGAATAGAAGAAATAAGCTAACACCTAGGTTTACGGAGCACACAGTAGATGAGGATAATGGGGTTACATTCGTTACAAAAAGGAAACAAAAGATACATAAATCCAAAATTAAAAAAAGAATTAAACAGAATAAAAACTAATCAATCACGGTTACAGGTGCATATTGGTCCATGGACAGACAATGGACGTGCAAACACTAAAACGAGAAGAAGCGATCGTAAAAATGGAACTGGGAAAAGCAAGAGTAATGGTCGGAGCGAAGACGTTCGACCATATAATAAACTTTAAAGACTACGAAGGTAATATTGCACAGATTGAAAACGCGTTGTTAGACATAGAGAATGTTAGATTCTCAGGTGAGGCAGTCCAGGTGGTTAAGGAAAAATTGTACCAGGTGAAGGAGAAGCTAGAAATACTTAGACCAAGAAGTAGGGTCAAAAGAGGAATTTTTAATGGGTTAGGAAGCATGATAAAAATAGTTTCGGGAAATATGGACGCGTATGATGAGGGAGAAAATAGGAAATAGATTAAAAGAATTAAGAAACGAAACAAGGTTTCTTACACAAGAAGCGGACGAGCAAAGAACCTTTTATCAGGAAACCTTGAGTAGGTTTACGAAAATTACTAAGCACATAAATAAGGAGCAGGAAGATATAAATTTGTTTATAAAAAATTATAAGAATAACGTATTTAAGGAACTAACACAAGAGCACAATGAAATACATATGCTCCAGCATTTGAATAGGATAAGTTACAGTATTGATTTGTTAGCAGTGCACTTGAACAATATTGCGGAGAGCATATTATTAGCAAAACTTCGCATTGTGCCTAAATTCATTTTAGCAGAGACAGAATTAGATAGAATTATACGGTTTGTCGAGAGTCAAGGGCTCAAAATTGTTTCAAATGAACAGGTATATGAACTAATAAATATACAGGCACAAATAAATGAAACAGACATAATATTTAGGGTAAGAGCTCCAATTTTTGAGCCAAATGTCTATCAATTATATCATGTTATACCAATTCCAATTAATGGGACACATTTATTAGTAATACCAAATTATGTAGCAATTAATAAGTATAAAATAAGCTTTTTAACAACCAATGTTCAAAAGTTCATGAAACTTTTATTTGCGAGAGTGAAGAGTTGGGTGTTGAGATAAAAGGAAAGGAGTGCTTGAGGAAGATTTTAACGAACAAACCACCAATATGCGATTCAGTAAACCTAGAGGGGAGAGAAATGGTTTTGGCACCTGAGGATGGACACATATTCATTTTCAACGCCTTGAACTTACCTGTAAACAACACGTGTGGAGAAGATATTACAGTATCGGGGGCAGTAGCAATCAAATATGCAAACTGTTCGATCGAAATAAATGGCATAAAGTATGATGACCAAGTTATGGAACATAAAGAGGACCATATAGTACTTACCACTGCAATAAGTAAACAGATACTTATAAATAACACCAAGCAGGAGTTAAACCTAGAAGTGTTACATCTCGAAGATATGAGAAACCTCAAAAAGTAGTGTACATAGGAAAAGTACAGGAAACACATTTTTCTGTAATATACGGTATGTTGGTGCTTCTAACGATAACAGTACTGGTAATATGGAGAATTAGAAAAACAAAAACAATCTTCACCCCCAATGCTTCTCTGCACAATGTCGCTCTGGATATACCACAGATGTGGCCATCGCTCCATTCTAGGGGGGGAGGAGTTACCATACCGGTACCATCGACTACGCCACCGCCTAAACCTCCCCGTGCTACCCTCTTTGAACTGAACAGCGACCGGCAGCTAGCCGTTCGTTGTCCCACATAAGAAATGCAACATCAGCACAAGGCAGGATGTTGCTAAACGACACCCACTCAGCAGAGCTCTAGAAAATACTTGTTAGCATTTACTTACACACACATACATAATTGTAAAACACATAAAATTCTTTGGCGGAGGTTTGATTTGAATCTCAAGCCACAATAAAATTATTCCGTTTGGAACAACCAAAGCGAACACATCAACTGTTAATTTAAATCTTATCTGAATATTGGATGACTAACACCACCACTAACAATTACCTACTATAACTCACGCCGAGTTTTTTAAATTTTTTTTTTTTTTTATTTTTTTTTTTTTTTTTTTTTTTAATTTTTTTTTTTTTTAAAATTTTTATAATTTTAAATTTTTTTTTTTGTTTTTTTTTTTTTTTTTTTTTTTTTTTATTTTTTTGTTTTTTTTTTTTTTTTTTTTTTTTTTTTTTTTTTTTTTTTTTTTTTTTTTTTTTTCTTTTTTTTTATTTTTTTTTTTTTTTTAAAATAATTTAAATAAATTTAAAAAGAATTAAAATTTTTTTTTAAAAAATTAAAAAATTTTAAAATTAAATTTTAAAATTTTTTTTTTTATATTTTTTTTATTTTTTTTTTTTTTTTTTTTTTTTTTAATTTTTTTTTTTTTTTTTTTTTTTTTTTTAGTTTTTTTGGGTGTGGTTTTTCCCTGTTTTTTTTTTTTTTTTTTTTTTTTTTTTTTTTTTTTTTTTTTTTTTTTTTTTTTTTTTTTTTTTTTTTTTTTTTTTTTTTTTTTTTTTTTTTTTATTTTTTTTATTTTTATTTTAAAATTTTTTTTTTTATAACTCAATTTAACATATAAAAAATAAAAAATTTAATTTTTTTTTAAAAAAAAAAATTTTTATTTTTTAAATTTATTTTATTTTTTTTTTTAATATTTTATTTTTTTTTTTTTAAATTTTAAATTTTTTTTTTTTTTTTTTTTTTTTTTTTTTTTTTTTTTTTTTTTTTTTTTTTTTTTTTAAAATTTTTTTTAAAAAATATTTTTTTTTTTTTTTAATTAATAAAATTTAAATAAATAATAAAAAAAAATTTTTTTTTTTTTTTTTTTTTTTTTTTTTAATATAAAAAAAATTTTTAAAAATTTTAAAAAATTTTAAAAAAATTTATAAATATAAAAGTGGAATAAATTGAAATTTTGAAATTTTTAATTTTTTAAGAAAGTGAATGTGAGGGGTGAAGGTTTTTGGGGTTAAAAAACCCCCTTTAAAAATTTTAAAAAAGGAGAAAAAAAAGAAATTTCACAAAAAAACCAAAAGACAAAACCAACCACAAACCCCCCCCACAAATTTTTGTTTTAAATAAAAAAGAAAATAATGTGTAATTTTTTGTGTTTTAGGTGAGACTTTTTGTTTTTTTCTTTTCTTTCTTTCGGTTTCGTGATTATTAATTTTTTTTTTATTTTTTTCCCGGTATTACTTTCCACTACCACCCCAACCCTCCACCCTCATCAAACACCCCACTAAACTTCCCCACCTATCCTCCCCTAAATATTCTCCAAATATTTCTCTTTTTTTTTTTTTTTTTTTATCTTTTACCCTTACCAAAATTATTTTTCTCCTCCACCCCCGCCGGCGCCGCCGGGAGCTGCCAACTCGCAGAGGGCTCCCTCCCCCGCGACGTTATCCTCCTCGGCACCGGCTCCGTCACTGGATCCTGTCCGGCGCCTGCAGTCAAGCCTAGACGATAGGAGTGGGTTTTTCTTTTGCAACGCTAGCGATTGCAAGGGGGGCGGAATGTTTACGCCGCTCTCCCCTCTCTTAAATTGCCCGCTCTTCCTTCGTGGCGAATGCCTACTCGCCCGCACTGGATGCTCGCGACTCCAGGCTCTTCCGCTCTCCAGCATTGGACGCTTGCGATTCCAGGCTCTCCCTCCTTCCCGCTCTTGGAATTTCTCCAATGCGCTTTGAAGCGCAGCGCTCAATTAGGCTTAAGTTAATCTTTCATTGTCATACGATTGAAATATATCGCCCGGCCGGTCCGCGCTATTACCACGAAAATTTCTACAAGTCTTTCTTTTCATTTCTCTCGCGCTTCGCGATCGTCGAGTGTTTCTCATATTCTTCCACAGCTTGCCACCCGGCTACGTGCAACAGCCGCAACGCCTGATGGGCCTTCTTTTTTTGGTCCATTCGAGCCAGATAAGTACCATATTATCCTTTTTTTATTAACTGCCGGTCGACAGTCAGCCATCCGAAGAACATAATTCGTTTGACTTTCTGTACGATTTGTCTAAAATCCAAGTCCGATTTAATCCGACGACGGCAGTTAGTAAATTACAATTCCAATTCCGTCTTTTATTTCTTCGTTCTCTTTTAACGTGCGGCCATATTGCCTATTTTCCAATTCCTTTTCGTGTGCATATTGATGTACAAGTTCATATTCGCATTTGGCCGAACACCATTAAATATACATCCAACATCAAATCGAAAAAAAAATAAAAACAAGAGAGAACGCTATAGTCGAGTGCCTCGACTATTAGATACCCGTTACTCAGCTAAACAACTTAATATAAATATGCCTTCTTGTATGTTTTTCGCCGCTCGAATCAGCTCCCGATTTTTATGTTAAAATCGGTACCCAGGGAACACCTCCAATTTGGCTAACTTGATTTGATTTGCATAGTTCTTGGGATATAGTTCGGTATTGACAAATGAAAGCCATCGCAATTTCCTCTAATAGAAATCCTTATCGAGAATAAACGTTGACTCTGTTGAGCACCTTGGCCAGCTGTTCCAAAGTCATCCGTTAGATAGCGCTATTGTGCCATGAAAGGCGGAAATGTAGGCGCTAGCCAGGCTTAAGCGTTTAATGGTTTTTTGGGCGTTAGAGTGGGCGTGGCCAACTTTTATTTGGCCAATCGATAGGTATTGACGAAACAAATACATATCAAAAAAAATTTCATAATAGCATCAAAACTGTGGCCACAACTTATGACTTGTGGGCGTCAGAGGGGGCGTGGCACCATTTTGAAACAAACTTGCGCTGCGTAGGAACTCCTAAAATCTACATGCAAAATGCCAATCTTCTAGCTTTTATAGTTTCCGAGATCTCAGCGTTCATACGGACAGACAGACAGACAGACAGACAGACGGACAGACAGACAGACGGACAGACAGACAGACGGACATGGCTAGATCGACTCGGCTAGTGATCCTGAACAAGAATATATATACTTTATAGGGTCGGAAACGCTTCCTTCTACCTGTTACATACTTTTGCACGAATACAATATACCCTTTTACTCTACGGTTAACGGGTATAAATATAAATCCAAATCAAATAAAAAGTCAAGCGTACAGTGAAAAAAATTAATTCCGAAAAGAAGAATTCAGTGAACAGTGAAAAATAAATTAATTTCAAAATTGAGTTCAAATCAATTTCCCATAAAAAAAGTGAAACAAAATTAAGTGTTCCACCAATTTCGGCCCACAAATATTTTTTGATATTAATTTTTTATTGTACATCCGCTGTGACAATATTTGCTTACATTATTAAAAATTCAAATACAGTCCACAATAAATCGAAAATTTACAACACATACCCGCCGGCAAAATTTACAATAAAATTTTCCGCCATATTGATTACATATATATTACAACCATATTACATACATACATTTATACACTTATACATATATATACATGGTCAGAGTGTTTCGAATGGAAAAGTAATAGACCTGCATGCTTCCCATGGACTTCCAGAAGGCTGGTCAATATTCAGTAGTAAGTTTGTTGAGACAACTCTCGCGTACAAGTACTCAAATTTGGAAAATCTAAGGTTTAAAAGGTGTTGCTAGGGAAGAGGTAGCAATGCACTATGGGGTTTTTGACCACTTTATGTGGCATTTAGTCATTTTTTGAAAATGCTCTAATTAAAAAAAAAAATGGAAATGCATTAACAGAACATCAAACTGTTATGCCTCATACTCAAAATGTTAATACTTAACTTACTGTAAAGTCAGCTGTTGCATCCGAAAGCACCAGCGCTAAGTTTGCAATTATTTCGAAGCGTTCTTTGAAATTAATTTATTCGTGTAAAATACCATTTAAAAGAAAAAAAAAATGGAATGACAAAGGATCAAATCAAAAGATGGTGATGCAGATAACCAAGAATTCGTCTAAGGATACAAAGAAAATTAAATGCTATGAATGCAAGGGTAATATATTTTTTAGGACTGTGAAAAATTTACCAAGAGTGAATAATAGTAAATAATAGGTATTTAATGGACAAGAAATTTAAAGTGTGCTTTGGATATCTTCGACAGAGGCACAACCTAAACGTGTGCAAGAAGAAACGTATTTGTAAGGACGAAAACTGTAAGTCGTTTTATAATTACGGATAAGAAGCTTGTCGCTGTAAATAGTTCGACAGAAACACCTTAAGATCAATAAGAAAGTAGTCCAGCAAATATAACAGTCAGAAACAGCACATCAACGCTTTTATTTAAGGTACTTACAATTGAGGTTACTGGACCAAGCAGACCGCTTATTAAATTATTTGCCTTTATAGACGAATGATCCTCTACATCATTAATAGATACAAATTTGGCAGAAAAACTTGGTGTGACTGGAGACGCACGAAAAATGACATTCAACTGGGAGACGGTATAGTTCGCCGTGGTCAGGGTTCGTGACAGATATTTAAATTTATTCCTCTATAGATCAATTTACCTCCCTGTCCCCAATAATGGCACAGAGGGATAAAACTAGAGACGTTTATTTCAAAGTAATCGTATAATAATGTTGATCGTGTAGTTGTGTGTAGATGAGTCGGGACTGCTTGCTCTGTCGATTGGACGCTTCGGAATGGCCGAGTGATGAACTGCTTGCTGTCGTGATCCGGTGTGCGAGCCTCGGCGCTGCGGAAGGCCGAGTGATGAACTGCTTGCTGCGAGTGTCGGCGCTGCGGAAGGGCCGAGACGTCGCGACGGCGCTGCGGAAGGGCCGAGTGATGAACTGCTTGCTGCGAGCTTCAGCGCTGCGGATGGGCCGAGACATGATACAATAACATATTTTAACACATGTTATTATATCATGGGCCGAGAAGTCGCTTCGTCGTGCGTACGTCGGGTTCGTAGTGTTCTGGGTCTTTGGGAGAGATCTACTTGGGTTTCTTGTGGGATTCGGGAATGTAGGGCATCGTTAGTTTCGGTCTGCCGGGCATCGTTAGGTTCGAACTGCCGTTTCTACATCCGTTTCGTTTCCGGGTCGGGAGCCGGAAACGTGACGTCTGGGGGAAGTCACTGAGGTGGGTCTCAGTGATCACGACTGGGTCTGCGCTGATTTCTAGGAAACCACACCGGGACGCCATTGATCCTTACCAGGTCGTACTTACTTGTTGCTGATGTTTCCTCGAAGATCGTCGGAACGCAAGTGACTCATCTGGGGTCTTGCCTCTGCTTATATAGGCCCCGTTGAGTGTGCCCAGTGTGGTCGATGTCGAGAATCCCGATCTCGATAACTCGTTATCGGGTTACAAATATAGCGATGGTAGTCGACTATCGATATATAAGTGTGACCAGTTTATCGTTTTGGGCGCGCGTTTTGAAAGTGCGATGTTGGCGCTTGTTTTGAATGTGGTGTAGCGCAGGGAGAATACAAGATCATTGTGTGTTGTTTTTGGAATGTTCTTTTATTATTTGCGACGCTGGGTCGTCACACTCCCCCCCGCTTAGGATGGTGGTGTCTTCTCGGTGTTTTTTTTGGAACAAGGTTTCACAAGTTGTTTTCGCTATCTGTGACAACATTTTCCCCGCTGCTTGTTGTTGTGATGTCTTGTAGCGTTGACATGTTTCGCAGCTTCGTACATGCTGCTGTATGTCTCTGTACATCCCTTGCCAGTAGTATGTCGCCATTATCCGGTGTTTTGTTTTCTGAACCCTAGGTGTCCTGCTGTTGCTTCGCTGTGGTTTTCTCGCAGTACTCGTGCTTTTTGACTTTTCGCCACGCATAGTTTCCATGGCTGTGTGTCCTCGTCTGCGGCCCATGACGGTAGATGTCTGTATAGTTTTCCGTTGATTATCGCGTAATCTGGCCATGTTTCGGGATTTCTTTCCAAGTCTAGGAGTTTCTGTTTAATTCAGATGTCTTCTTCGACCTCGGCTCCGTGAGCTTCTTCTTCTGACATTCTGGATAGTGCGTCCGCAACGACATTTAGCTATCCTTTGCGATAGCGTATTTCGAACGAGTATGGCTGCATTGCCATCGCCCATCTGGCAATCCGTCCTGATGGGCTCTCTATCGAGTTTAGCCATTTTAGCGCCTGATGATCAGTGATGACTATAAAGTGGTACCCTTCCAAGTACATCCTCATTTTCTGGATGCCCCAGTGGATTGCCAGGCATTCTTTTTCGGTCGCTGAGTAGTTTTGCTCTGTCTTTGTGAGCTTCCGACTGGCGTATGATATTACGTGCTCGCCGATTCCGTCCTCTTGGGCCAGGTACGCTCCTAATCCGAAGTTGCTGGCGTCCGTCTGAAGTATAAACGTTTTCCCAAAATCCGGGCAAGTCAGTACCGGTGCTTCCGTTAGTGCTTTTTTTAGGTTTTGTGTTGCTTTCTCTGTCCCTTCGCTCCACTTAAACTTTGTGTCTTTTTTAACTAAGGTGTACAGTGGTTGTGCCAGTTCCGTGAAGTTCGAAACGAACCTTATGTACCATGAAGCTACTCCCAGGAATGTGGGTACTTGCTTTGTCGTTTGTGGGCTTGGCATGTCTAGGATCGCGGCTATCTTTCCCGGGTCAGTGTGTATCCCCTTTGCGCTCACAACATGGCCTAGGTAGTTGAGTTCTTCTTTGAAGAAGTGGCATTTCTCTGTGTTTATCCTCATGTTTGCCTTGCGTAGTCTGTTCATTACTTCCTGCAGCTTTTCTAGGTGTACCCTTTTGGTGCGCCCGATGACCACTATATCATCAAGGTATTCGAATGCAAAGGGTTCCATCTCCGGTCCTATGAATGAGGCCAGGGCTCTTTGAAACGTGGCTGGTGCTGTGTGTAGGCCGAAAGGCATTACCTTCCACTAAAACAGTCCGCGACCTGGCACGGTGGAAGCGGTGTACAGTTTGCTCCCTTTATCCATTGGTATTTGCCAGTAGCCACTTTTTAAGTCGAGTGTACTTACATCCCGTAGTTGGTTGAGTATGTGATCCATTCGGGGTACCGGGTATGCGTCTGAGTGCTCGTTCAGCTGCCTGTAGTCTATGCAAAGTCTCCATTCTTTGTTTTTCTTCTCTACGATTACTACTGGCGAGCTGTAAGCGGAATGTGAGGGATCGCCTGTCGCTAGTGATCCGATGCAGTGACTCTTCTGTTTTTTGTTTCTGTTTTTGTTTCTTTTTTTCCTGTTCATTCTTGCTGTGATGCCTCCGAATCGTAGTGTCGCGTTACATTGTTGCAAGAAGTCTATCCCAGTAGAAGGTCGCCGATTACTTCTTCGAGGATTAGCAGCGTCATCGTGCTTGTTTGGTTCCCGAGATGTATTGGTACATCCAGTGCCTCTGTGACCGTTCTGTTTGTCCCGTCTGCTAGTCTAATGGCTTCGGTTACTTGCTTCCTTATCCCATGCCTTGCTATGTTGTTGGCTAGTTTCCTGGCGATGAAACTTCTTGTGGCTCCCGTGTCTATGGCCCCGCGAACTCCTGTGTTGCCTATATTCACTTGTGCAATTAGACGTCGGCCATTGAAGTTTATTGCTGTTGCGGGTATGGTGTGTGCCCTGGGTGCCCGCTCCGATACCATGGCCCTCTGGCGTTTCCCGCCGTTTCGTTCCGGCGACAGCAATAAATTGTGCGTATTCCACCATGTCCGCATATCCAGCAATATATTCTTGGTGTGTTGTTGCACTGCTGTCCTATGTGTCATCTATTATTCATGCTGAATGATCTTGTGATTCCTCTGTCCAATGTTTGTGGTGGTTCCTGGGGTTACCATTGGTTTCTGGGGTTACCATTTGCGTTCCTGTGGCTGGAGGGCCTCGAATTCCTTTGCCAACTGCAGGTATTCTGCAGTTCTGCTTGTTTCGGCATTCTCCTCGTTTAGCATACTTTTTAAATTCCATTCGACAGTTCCGGTAAACCCACTCTAGTTTTTTTTCTTCCGTGAGTGTGGTAAATCTCATAATCTTCCGGAGTTCCCGCGCGTAGTCCTTTGCTAGATCGGTTGTACCCTGGTGCCTGCGTGTATCCCAGGAATTCCTTTTTGAAGTTTTCCCACGATGGCATTGGGGACATTTGTTTCCGCATGTCCTCGCACCACGTTTCCGCAATTGCTGATCCAGCTTCGAGTCAGCTTGTCTTCCATTTTTAATCCGTGCTCTGTTGAGGAAGAGGGTAAACGATCTTTGTTGATATTTTGAGGTTTCTATCTGTATGTTTTTAATCTGTTCCGGCGCCACTGTAACGACCCTGTTTTGGGAGACGGTATAGCTCGCCGTGGTCAGGGTTCGTGACAGGTATTTATATTTATTTCTCTATAGATCGATTTACCTCTCTTTCCCCAATAATGGCACAGAGGGTTAAAACTAGAGACGTGTATTTCAAAGTAATCGTATAATAATGTTGATCGTGTAGTTGTGTGTAGATGCGTCGGGACTGCTTGCTCTGTCGATTGGGCGCTTCGGAATGGCCGAGTGATGAACTGCTTGCTGTCGTGATCCGGTGTGCGAGCTTCGGCGCTGCGGAAGGGCCGAGTGATGAACTGCTTGCTGCGAGTGTCGGCGCTGCGGAAGGGCCGAGACGTCTCGTCGGCGCTGCGGAAGGGCCGAGACGTCTCGTCGGCGCTGCGGAAGGGCCGAGACGTCTCGTCGGCGCTGCGGAAGGGCCGAGTGATGAACTGCTTGCTGCGAGCTTCGGCGCTGCGGATGGGCCGAGAAGTCGCTTCGTCGTACGTAGGGCATCGTTAGTTTCGGTCTGCCGGTCATCGTTAGGTGCGAACTGCCGTTTCTACATCCGTTTCGTTTCCGGGTCAGGAGCCGGAAACGTGACGTCTGGGGAAACTCACTGAGGCGGGCCGCCTCAGTGATCATGACTGGGTCTGGGCTGATTTCTAGGAAACCACACCGGGACGCCAGTGATCCTCACAAGGTCGTAGAACCAATTTAAAAACCGAGTTCTTTCGGATCCACTACTACTACCAAGACTATCTACCAGAACACTTACCTTGTTGGTCATGTTTCCTCGAAGATCGTCGGAACGCAAGTGACTCATCTGGGGTCTTGCCTCTGCTTATATAGGCCCCGTTGAGTGTGCCCAGGGTGACCGATGTCGAGAATCCCGAACTCGATAACTCGTTATCGGGTCACGAATATAGCGATGGTAGTCGACTATCGATATATTAGTGTGACCAGTTTATTGTTTTGGGCGCGCGTTTTGAAATTGCGCGATTTTGGCGCGTGTTTTTAATGTGGGAGAATAAAAGATCATTGTGTGTTGTTTTTGGAATGTTCTTTTATTATTTGTGACGCTGGGTCGTCACAGGATTTGTACAGAGAGCCTTCTGGTTAAGTTACTAAATAATGTATTGGAATCAAATGAAATTATCAGGGCTGAAACAACACGTGTTACGAGACCGCACTTTTGTCATGATTTTACAAAAGAGCGGTTGGGGTTTTATTACATTTTTTTTATATTCCTTGAATACATACATATTAACAAAAAAACAAGAAAGAACGTTATAGGCGAGTGCCTCGACTATTAGATACCCGTTACTCAGCTTAACAACTTAATATAAATATGCCTTCTTGTATGATTTTCGCCGCTCGAATTAGCTCCCGATTTTTATGTTAAAATCGGTACCCAGGGAACACCTCCAATTTGGCTAACTTGATTTGATTTGCATAGTTCTTGGGATATAATTCGGTATTGACAAATGAAAACCATCGCAATTTCCTTTAATAGAAATCCTTATCGAGAATAACGTGGACTCTGTTGAGCACCTTGGCCAGCTGTTCCAAAGTCATCCGTTAGATGGCGCTATTGTATTGTATTGTTAAATAAAGATCATAAATTTCATATTAAATAAGTATATATGCATATATATGCGACTATTTCTTATTATTTATTATTATATATTTTATTCCGTATTTGTATTCCTATATTCATTATTATAGTGAAGAGATTAAATTTTTTAGAAAAGAAAAATCTGATGTAATTTTATTTTTCTCTTATGAATGGCCATCCTGCAAAATATATTGTAAGGATGCTAATCACGGCCAGGATACATACAAAGTCGTACCAGGGTCCTCCACAGAAATATTTATATATTTGCGGGGACAGACAGGACGGGTTGAAAAAATGTCCAAATTTGTTGGGCATGGGGAGATTAGGAGGTAGAGGAGTGGTCCCATAGCCGTAGCGTTCACGACCCCGTAAACCCGCGCCGCTCGCGCCTTGGTCACCGAGCCGGGTGAGGATCTCGAGGAAATGGTCTTCACGGCCGCGGCGTTTGCGAACCCGAAAACACGGGTGCCGCTCCCGCCTTGGCCGCCGAGCCACGTTAGGAAGGGGGTGATCTCCACGGCCGCGGCGTTTGCGACCCCGAAAACCCGGGTGCCGCTCCCGCCATGGCCACCAAGCCACGTGGGGGAGGGGAGGTGATCTCACAACCACGGCATTTGCGACCCCGGAAACCCGGGTGACGCCCGCATTTGGCTGCCGAGCCACGTAAGGAACTTAGGGTGGTATCCACGGCCGCGGCGTTTGCGACCCCGAAAATCCGGGGTGCCGCTCGCGCTTTGGCTGCCGAGCCACGTGAGGAACTTGGGAAGGGAGAGAGAGGAAACCTTGCCAGAAAAGCGCCGAAATAAATGTTGCGTTAATTGTTTTATTTCCTGTCCGTGTATATGTCGATCTGGTGGCGCAGCCCTTATGCTAATATTTACAAATGCCCTTCATGGGACTTTCTGCTGCCTCCTATACTACCTTATTACCTACAAACTTATTACTCTAGTTTCATCCTAATCTTAACTTATAAAGATATATATATAATATGTACATTTTGTGAGGGCTGAGTTTCGGCTCCTCACACTCCATCCCTTCCTCGGAGGTGCATGCGGACGAATGCTTCTCGTTGGGTCACCTGTACCCGGAAATGGTCCCCTCCGGCTTCGGCCAAAAAAACGCAAGTTTCGGCCATTCGCGACGCGGATACGCTCCCGTATAAGATTATGGAGTCCGATCGGGATCCATTCATCCGGGGCGCACCATCTCTCCGGTGTTCGCATGAGCGGCTCTGGCTCGTCGGGCTCGGAACCTGTTCCGGAGTCATCGTCGGTGGGCGCCTCCTCGATTGGCCATGGTGCGTGACGACGGCGATTGGCGTCCGCCAAAATCCCCGTTGGCTTGAAGTCGTGGTTGGCTACCGGGTGTTGGTGCTGACGGCGGAATCTTCACCGCCATGCGTCCGAGGCGGGTGCCCGGGCTACGCGCTGGATAAGCCGGTTGGTGACGGTGCGTCCTAGCACGACATCGAAACTCCCTCGTGGAGACGGAGCTCGGGCTGGCGGCGCGCAGGTAACTGCGGCCGCGATGGCAGCCCTGACAGCGGCGCGGTTCCTGGCGGCTGCCGAGGTTGTTGGACCGTCCGGGGAAGCCAGGACCTGCTGCATCCTCTTCTGGGTTGTCGCAGGATGGTGTGATGGTGGGCTGAGGCGCTCCTCCGTCGTGTCGCTCTCGCCACCTCCCTGCTGGCCGCTTTTCGGGTTGACCTCTTCGATCTCATCGTCCGAAATCTCGATGCATGTGCTGACTGGTGCGACCGGGACCCTGTACTACTGCTGGCACGTCCATGCCCGCAGGTAGCGGTGGCGCCGTGAGGTGGGGATCCTCCTCATCGTCCACAATGGCTGCCCCCATGTCTTCCAAGGATAGCCCCTCGCACCATGATGGGCTAATAGGCGGAGACGATCCTGCGGAGCTGGTGTTGGCCAAGGGCCATGACGATGTGATGCTGTTGGCGGCGAGAATACGGGGGCTCCGCCGGGGCGGGGCGCGTATTGCGACCAACGGTGGAGGTGAGTCGTTCTTGGTGTTCGGTTTTTCCATGATCCGTACTTGCCGAAGTCCCAGAGGTTTGTGAGTCCTTCCCTTTGAAACGTGCCTTATCGATGGCGGGATCGAGTGGCCAATCGATGACGATGGGTATCGATTGATCGCGTTCGATCGATGACGATGGATATCGATTAATCCGATCTATTTTGCATGGTCTGGTAATCCTGGTGCGGTCGTTAAGTCTTTAAAACTTGATGGCGTCGTTACTGCTGGGCTGTGCCGTCGTAGGCAACATGGTCTTCGTTGAGACTGGTGATATCTGCCTGACCGGTCTGCTCCAGCTTGTTGCCGCTGTCCTCGCCGCCGTCTTGGTGGTATGGTTTTAAATTGTTAAACTTGCTGTGCGGCGTCGGCGAGTCGTGGGCTCCTGCAGCCGCACTATGTTCGGGGAAACGAACTTTATGACATTGTAAGGCCCGTCGAACTTCGCAGATAGCTTAGCTGCAAATCCCTTTGCGGCGTTGGATAGCACATTTCGGCGCGCGAGGACGAGAGCGCCCAAAGCTGGCCTCCATTCTCGTCGTCGCAAATTATAGTGCCGACCCTGCTCGGCGGTGGCACGCTCAGCATTATCACGGGCAACTTTGAAGATGCCGTGCAGCTGTTGACTTCGTTCTTCAGGCGGGTATTTGCTGTTCCCGGTCCTGGCGTCACCTCGTCGTAGAGTGCGTTGGGAAGGCGTGGTTCCCGGCCTTGGACAAGAAAAGCGGGGCTGAAACTAGTGGTATCAGATACGCTGCTGTTAACCGCGAGAGATATCTCCGGGAGTAGCTGATCCCAGGTATTCTGCGGCTCGTCGCCAAGATATTACGCTATCATGATCTTTACGGTGCGATTAGCCCTCTCGGTAGGGTTTTGTCGCGGCGTGTATTGGGCGGTATGCTGCAATTCCATTCCCAGGGATTTACAGAAAGTCTGAAAGGCTCTGCTGGTGAATTGCGTCCCGTTGTCACAAACCAGAGTATTTGGGATTCCGAATCGGCTGAGGATCCGCTTTCGGAAGGCTCGCTCCAAGTGAGGCACTGTGGCCCGTCGCAAGGGGATTAGTTCGAACCACTTGCAGAAGGAATCAAAGTGGGCCCACGAAGTCGGCGCAGAGGATCTGGAAAGGTTCGTCGACCTGCCGCGTGAACAGTTTTCCAGCTGCTTTCTCCTGGCTAACCTTGAAGCGTTTGCAGCTCAGGCATCGTCTGGCTACTTCTCGGAAAAGTCCGGGCCAGTAATATTTTTGGGCCACCCGCGTACATGTTTTCCGTACGCCCAGGTGCCCGGTGGTTGGATGATCGTGGCACTCCTGCAATACCCTCCTGCGGAAACTAGTGCCCACGCACAGCTTCCAGGGGGTGTAATCCTCCTCTTCCGGACGCAAGCCTATACGTCGGTATAGCTGTCCGTTCTCCTCGCGGTAGTCGGGATACTTTGCGGGTTCTTGCTGGATCCGGAGAAGCATCTTGCTGATCCAGTTGCAGGTGTTGTCCTGTAACTGCGCTTGCTGGATGGTTGCGAGCGGTTGACGCGACCAAGGCGTCGGCGAACAAACCAGCTCGGAGCTATTCCTGGACCTGTATGTGTGACGTGTCCACCGCACTGGAGCGTGGCTGCTCCGTAGCACAGGAAATCCATCCCGAGTAGGAGGTCGTCCAGCACATCCGCCATAATGAGGACCCGTGCTTCCCCTAGTTGGATGGTCACCCTGAGGGTTTGAGTTACCTCACGGCCGGTCCCATCGGCTAGCTTGACTTGGGAGCGTACGGCTCGAATGTTACTTCCATCGTCGAGTTTTCTGGCCAGGCGCTCACTCATGAAGCTGTGTGAGGCCCCCGTATCCAGGGTGGCGTCGAGGGATCGTCCCTCGACCGTAACCCTTGCGCGGATACGGTTGTGGTCCTGTTGAATCATGGTTTTTAGTGTCTCTGGGCCTCGGAGTGCTCGGCCTCGGCGGCTGCGTGCGACTTCAAAGTTAACGGCAAGCTGCGTTAACTCGGCCAACGTATTGAAGTCCTGACGCCGAGTGAACATCTGGTATTCCGGTAGCACATTTTCATAGATTCGCTCCAGTTCTTGTTCCCCTGAGATCCCTACGCGTCTCATTTGCAGTTTCAGGTCGACGAGGTGTTCCTTGAAAGGCTCGTTTGCCCTCTGGTATCGAATGCGTATCTTGTCTTCCAGACGTTGGTAGTAGCGTGGCGGCAAAAAGAACTCAAGGAACTCTCGTCGAACCTCGGTCCATGTTTTTCCCTGTAGACCGATGGTTCGGAACCAGTTTTCCGCTCTTCCGGTCAGCAGGACCATAAGGGCATGGGACAGATACCTCTGGTCGATCCGGTACGTATCCGCCCGTTCCTCCAGATGATCGATGAAGCGGAGCGGATCTGAGGTGCCGTTAAAAGTGAGTCCACACTTAGTTACCTTGTCTATCAAGAGAGAGCAGGTGTTTGAATCGAGTTGTGCGGTGGCTGTACGTGCCGTATTTTCCGGCTAGTTGAAGGTGAGGCGCTGCGTGGGACTGTGAGTGTGTGGCCACCACTGGGTTTCTCCACATCGTGTGGTAGTGGCGACAGTGGCTTCGTGACCCCGGAAGGGGTGTTTCCGTAGCGTAATTCCAGGTCTCCCAGTTGCGCTAGTACTGCGTCAGTGTGCTCTGGCTGTCGTGCGAATGAGTATAGTCGAGCTCGTTGCTCCTCGACTCCTAGCTCCAGAAGAATGGCTTCGAGCTCATGCTTCCTTCGGTATGTGATCCAGGTGACTCCCATGGTCAAAAGAGCAAGGTAGAGTTTGGTATCCAAGCTGGGTGGTGGTGGTTGACTCTGAGTAGTCCTTCGTGATCCTTCGAGGATTGTTGGAGATGGTTGGTTGGATCGCGGAGGGATTCACTGACTCTTGTTCACTGGTTCTAGTTGACTAATAGATGTAGACTGCTACAGGTTGATTGCTACACGTTGACTGATTTCAGGTAGACTGCTTCAGGTAGACTGTTTCAGGTAGACTGTGTCAGGTTGACTGCTTCAGGTAGACTGTGTCAGGCTGACTGCTTCACCGGCCTTATATACTGGCGCGCCTGACCTCGGGTGTCCTCCTCGGAGAGAACTTCGGGCGTACGAGCGAGATCGGGCCCTATGCTTCCTACTTCGGACGACGTCGGCTGCGACGTCGTCGCTGACTTCTTCGTTTATTTTCGGGGTGCGTTCGTCTGTCTGTTTCCGATTGTAAGCTTCGTGAAGCTTCGTGCCTGTGTTTCGCGTCGTGTGCGCCGACGTTTGTTCGTGCCTATATTTCGCGTCGTGTGCGCCGACGTAGTATTCGTGCCTATATTTCGCGTCGTGTGCGCCGACGTAATGTTCGTGCATATATTTCGCGTCGTGTGCGCCGACGTAGTGTTCGGGGATCTGATGCCCGAACTATGATTTTTTTGTTGTTGCGTTGCGTGTACGTCAGCGTATGTATGTACGTCAGCGTCCCGAAAAATATGGTCATAGCACCCGTGTGCTCTCTGACACAAAATGCCCCTAACCTCACTAAACTTCCTCCTATCCTGTCCAAACGGTGGGGCTTTAATCAACGGTGGATGTCGATGTCCTAGTCCCTGCTCGGGCGCCATTCTGTAAGGATGCTAATCACGGGCCAGGATACATACAAAGTCGTACCAGAAATATTTATATATTTTCGTGACAGACAGGACGGGTGGCTAAATGGCCGGAATTGTTGGGCATGGGGAGATTAGGAGGTAGAGGAGTGGTCCCATGACCGTAGCGTTCACGACCCCGTAAACCCGCGACGCTCGCGCCTTGGTCACCGAGCCGGGTGAGGTTCTCGATGAAATGGTCTTCACGGCCGCGACGTTTGCGACCCCGAAAACCCGGGTGCCGCTCCCGCCTTGGCCGCCAAGCCAGGTGAGGATCTCGAGGAAGTGGTCTCCACGGCCGCGGCGTTTGCGACCCCGAAAACCCGGGTGCCGCTCCCGCCTTGGCCGCCAAGCCACGTGGGGGGGAAGGTTATCTCACAACCGCGGCATTTGCTACCCCGAAAACCCGGGTGCCGCTCCTGTGTAGTATGCGCATATATTGAATATCTACTGTACCAAGAGTACTTGACGCAAACACACTGTAACACTTTTTTGCAGTGCATTCATAAAGGCCCGGTCAAAAACCTCTGCGGCCGAACAGGAGTCGATCGGCGCGCTCACAGAAAGTGCAAGTGTCAGCATTCTGTTACTCACGCCGGCCGAACTCAAGTGCATGCAAATACCCTCGCGCTCCAGCTTAAGAGAGCATAATTTAATACATTTAACATATAGATATACATAGCCGTCTCTCTGCCGTCCAAATGTAGGCAGCGCAGCTACGAGACTTAAGCTTACTTAGAACCTTAGGGAAATTGTAAAAATCAGACACAACTCGACGTTGGTAGCGGCACTAATGCTGCTCCACCCTTTTAAATAAAGAACTTTAAATAAAAAGAATTAAACTGAGTGTTCTAATTACGACATGGCGACCGTGACATTGGTCAAAAAGGATCTGGTCTTCGAAGGATACTAGGAAACGGCAACAACGACAACAACGCCGACAGCGCTACCAAGAGCGCATAATATTTTTTTTACTCTGCACTGCGTTGCAAAATTGTTTTAATTGCACTGCGATGCATATGTTTTCATTTACTATATAAAACAATTGTTTAAAATTGAGCGAAATAAAAGTTACCCGATTAGAGTGTGGCCTGAAAACCATAAACAAAATAGGTTGAAAACTTGTAAAAATAGATGCATTTTAATGCAATAAGTAAATTTTCCACAGAAACAGAACATTAAAATTATACTTTAAAAATATATACTCTGAAAATGGGAATATTAGATGTTAAGTCAGTGGACTTCACTGCTAATGTTATTAATAAAGTAGAGTCAAGCAATGTGGACCTAAAATATGTACACATATTTTTAATAATAATTGTTATTATATTGTGCGCAAATTGTTTTTTTAAACTGTATAAATTGCATAACAAATGTCTTAAAAAAAATATATGAGCCAGGCAAATGATCTGAAAAATTATTATTTAACAAGAGAGAACGCTATAGTCGGGTGCCCCGACTATCAGATACCCGTTACTCAGGTAAAGGGAGTGCGAGGGAGATGGAGATAGAAACTTTGATCACGCATAACTTTTTAACGAATGGTCCGATTTGAAAAATTTCTTCTACATTTCGATAGGTATTGATAAACACAATAAAACTGCATTTTTACTTTTCCGAAATATTTAAATTTATATTTAAATAAAATCGTATATAAGCGATTATGGGCGTTAAAGGGGGCGTGGCACCTTTTTTGAAACAAACTTGCGCTGCGTAGGAACTCCTAAAATCTGCATGCAAAATGCCAATCTTCTAGCTTTTATAGTTTCCGAGATCTCAGCGTTCATACGGACGGACAGACGGACAGACGGACATGGCTAGATCGACTCGGCTAGTGATCCTGAACAAGAATATATATACTTTATAGGGTCGGAAACGCTTCCTTCTACCTGTTACATACTTTTGCACGAATACAATATACCCTTTTACTCTACGAGTAACGGGTATAAAAATATATAGCACAACAACAATAATAGAAAACTATTTCTGTAATCAAATTTTCAAAAATTTAAGAAAATGGAATACAATAAAAATGAATAAATAAAAAAAATAAAAAAAATTTTTTTTTTAATTTAAGAAAATGGAATACAATAAAAATGAATAAATAAAAAATATATATATATTAAATAAAAATGGCTACACTAAAGGCAATTAGAGACACGTATGATAGGGACATTCACTTTAAAGAAAGAATTCTGCAATTAGTTTCAACAATTTCAGTGAGCATTTATGGTTTAGAAAATTTATATATTGAAACATTTAATTTAGATACTTCTCCACTAATACATTGCACAAGCACCCAAAAGGGAATTGTATTATCCACTATTCCAGGCGTACAAGTTAGATCGGTAAAGACGAGTACCCAATACTAGGTAGAGCAATAGTAATGACAGTTTTCAAGAAATAATTTGTAACGAACACACTCATCGAGCGTTGTCCCACCTAACACGCTCTGTCTACATTTTTGACCAGCTTACTCAGGGAGAGTGGGGTGGGTTTGTGTTAAGAGAGAACAAAATGTGTTACAGAACTAACAGTAGTAGACAGAGAGACGATAGCAAAAAAAAATAACCAGCTCTATAGTTAAATACGGACAAAGACAGTGCACCTATCGAAGATTGAGGACCAGATGTTATTGGCCTCGTTCTATACCCACCCTACCATGTGAAATCTAATTAGATTCCACCCATAAATAACTATTGCTCTACATACCCATAAGTACCATCCAATAAGTTACCATTTAATTCATCTTAAACATTATTTACTTCAACAAAATCAAATTTAGGTTCATGTTTCTTATATATTTAAGTTCCTAACACTATGTCCTAAAATCTAGAGATCGGTATTCGTTTTGTTTGTGTCTATATGTGTGTAATTATATTTTACTAAGGTTGTAAGAAATTATGAAATAAATTTGGTTTTACGTTAATGTATGTTTTATGGGACTACATCATGTCCCTATTTCTTACTAATATGAATATATTTGAATTATAGATATTTATATGGGGTCTCTATTCAATATAACTTTCTTATTCAAAAAAGCAGCAGCTCTTAGGCTGTGATTACGTTAAATTTACGAGATAAATTTATATGTATAAAATAAAGTATAAAAAGGAGTGTGCAGACTCACAAGAAAATAGGAATGTTGACGGCTATGCCGTACTTACGCAGAGTCCAACGTTGTCCTCAGGCCTGATGACTGTTGAAGCGTTGCTGTAGACTTTATAAATGTAGATAAATGTTATGTCAAAACTGCACACAAAGTTTTACACTATAATAGGAGGTCGAAAAGTTAATCAGTAAAATATTCTTAAATAAATACAAAAGAAAAGGCAACTAAATCTACGATACTCAGAACTATTCTCGCAAACAAGCTTGTTGTAATGCTCTCCTTAGCGAGTTGATTCGCAGAAATCCAATTGAGGTGCGCAGCTGGACAGGCTTGAACGTGTCGCAATGCTCCCACACGCTTGGTGCACACAACCACTACCTTGGTGGAAATGAAATTTGGCCTGCAGCTTCTTAAGGTAAGTCCGGGGAAGAATTTCCGAAGGTAGAAAATACACGTTCTGCAGAGGACGGCGACTGTTTTCTTCTGATCTCAGGAAAACTCCTGTCTGTGCCAGCAGCGAGGCAAAGAGGCGACGCGATCCGAAATAAAAAGGAACAAGTATTGCGAAGCGATCCGCAACGAGGCAAATAGGTAGTGTGATCAGCAGCAAAATATTAGGCGAAGCGATCCGCAACGTGGCAATAGGCGGTGCGATTAAAATATTGGCGAAGCAACCAGCGTGCAAGTGCGACACGCGGTTCCAAGAAATGCGTTCGTTGCGCACGCCGAAGTTCTGCGAACTCGCACACGCACAAAAATCAGGTAACCAAACGCAAGCGGGCGCCTGGCCGATAGCCGTGCTTAAAGCCGGGCCTTGAAAAGATATCCTCGTGTTCCAACTATGTATGTCTTGGGAACTACGAAGAAGACAACAGACTAATTCCTACGAAAACGCAATTAAAATTGGCCGACTTTGGTTCCTAATAAGCTTACCAGAAAAATATGACACTATTCACTTATGAAAATAGTAATTACTTGTAAGAAATAGTCGGCACGTTTTTAGGATGAATTGAGATATTAATTTCAAGAGCGTACGACTGCCTTAGGGAAAAGTTTCCAGAAAAGAGAAGGATGCAGCCGGAAACAACTCTAATGAAGTGTGGACCTAGTAAGTGCCAATTCCATAGGCAGGATTTTCGTTCCAGTATTTTATTGATAATCTGGTATTTTTGTCAAAATCTGATCTTCACGTTGCCAGACTGGTGATATTTGCTTAAAGTACCAAAATGAGTTTTAAATTTTCACTGGCTCCCACAGCCACTGTTTTGATTTTTGGTCCCTGCGACTAACAATCAAAACTGAAAAAGGTGTCAGTGGAAATTACCAAATATCTTTGGCATGGAAATTACCATGCTTTTTACCGTTCATGTCTTCTGGGACATATATAGATTGGCCAAGTTTTTTTTTTACTCGAGCTTTGGTTCCTACAGGAGCTAGTTTAGCCTTAAAATTGTTTCCTGCATTGCTTAAAGAGAAGTTCTTTTTGATCACCGCTTGTCCTACTTCAAATGTTCGAAGTCTTGATCGCAGATTATACGTCCTTTGGTTTACCGCATAGGCTTTGCTCAAATGCTTGTTAATGTTTGAACGGATTCTCTCAAACTCATCAGTTCTTTTGAGGCTGACATCACCCTCGGTAAGTAAACCAAGCTTGTGCAATAATTTGTAATCCTGTCCGTGAGAAATCATATGTTGACCAAAAACAACTTGATATGGGGAAATACCGATAGACTGATGAATTGCATTTCGAAGTGAACAGTTGATACTACTGAGGAATAAGTCCCACTCACGCTGGTCTGTGCGAATATACGCTCTCAAAGCAGCATTGATTGATCGGTTAATCTCTCTGCGGCGTTTGATTGCGGAGCATAAGCAGCAGTAAACATATGACGAACGCCATATTTTAAAAGAAAATCGGAGAAGTCACGGCTTTAAAACTGAGTGCCGTTGTCACTCACGACTGTTTCAGGCACACCAAAGCAAGGAAATATTTCATCTCGCAGTATATTGACAATCACTTTCGTGGTGAACTTTTTCACTGGTTTCAAAAAGGTGAATTTCGAAAAGTGATCCAGGATAATCAGTATGCCTATGTTGCCAGATTTCGAACGTGGAAATGCACCAATAAAGTCAAGGTATAGCCTTTGAAATACCCTTTTGCTGTGCACTTGTGCACCCATGGGAGGTTTCAAAGAACGCGTTGGATACTTTGTTGTTTGGCACGTTTCGCAGTTGCGTATGTAGTCACGGCCGTTTACTACCATGTTTGGCCAGTAAAATCGACGACGAATGCGCTCAAGGCATTTAGCCATTCCACAGTGAGCCGATGAGGGTTGATCATGAGCAGCACTGATTACGACTTGGCGCAACGTTTCGGGTGTGTGTCAAAAGTATTGGGAAATGTGGCGCGGTAATAAATAAAATTATCGACCATTTGAAAGTCAGGTAAATTTGAAGAGGAGAATTTATTCTTGAGGGCAGAATATTCCTCTGACTGGAATGCATCTGAAGCAAGATCAATTTCAGGATGAACTTCGATATCTATCGCCGCAACTTCCTCAGCATCTTCAAACGATCGAGACAACGCATCCGCTACGACATTTTCACTCCCTTTAGGATGCTCGATCATCAATAAGCATCCTGAACTTTTTAATTGCCAAAACTACAGCCATGCATTCAAATTCTGTAACTGTGTAGTTACGCTGTGCTTTATTAAGCGTTTTAGACATGAAAGCTATTGGTCGTTCACATCCAGAGTCGTTACAATGGGCTAGGACAGCACCAACGCCATGTAATGAGGCATCGCACTCTAGGATAAACGGTTTTTCATAGTTGGGATGAACAAGACAAGGTGCCGAACATAACTTTGATTTGTTATTCTCAAACGCCTCTTGAGCCTGATCGTTGAAAGCCTGAAAGGACTTGCCACGCAATAACTCTGTCAGGTGGAAAATTACGGAAGAATAATTCGAAATAAATCGCTGGTACCAACCAGTCATCCCAAGAAATCTTCTTAACTGTTTTTGAGTTTTGGGAACTGGGAATTCACTAACTGCGCTGATCTTGTTGGGATTCACTTTAAGTGTGCCTTCACCTACTAAATAACCTAAATAGTCAACACTTTTTAGACAAAACTGACTTTTCTGGACATGTCAATCCGGCTTTACGCAATTGGGTGGCCACTTCAAACAGATGCAAAAGATGGTCTTCGAAATTATTTGACAACACCAATAGGTCATCCAGATAAACTAGGACATGAGTCTTCAGCTGATAAGGAATTACTAAGTCCATTAGACGACACATAGTTTGTGGAGCGTTGGTCAATTCAATTTTGGAAATGCAGTGTACGGGAGGAAGGCGACTGAGGAGGCCATTCACTATGGGAATCGGATAAGCGTCCTTAACAGTAACTGCATTAAGTTTACTTGCGTGAAGACAAAATCGTACCTTACCAGGCTTTATGTTTAAGGTAACTGGGGAAGACCAACGCGATGAAGGAGCTTCTTCTATAACATCCATTTGAATCATGCGGTCGATTTCCAAACACAACAGTTTTTCCTTTGCTGGCGATAAGGGATAGAACCTTTGCTTCCCTTACTTTCGAATGATGGGAAAAAGTCGACGACTTTTTGCAGTTTCGATTTCTGTATGTTGGATAAACAGAAACGAGTAGAGTCCTCTTCCGATTCGCAACTGATTTCATTAATCGAAAAGGATTGTGTGATGGAAATACCAAATGTTACCCAGAAATCCATACCGCATATCACGCTTTGTTGTATGGAAGGTACAATTAAGAATTCGAAATTTGAATCAGTGGAGTTGTATGTCAAGGGAATACAAATTGTGCCAGCTACTGATTGTATTTGGCCGTCAGCGGTACGAACAATGCTTTTGATTTTATTAAATGGTCGTTCGTTTATAAAAGAGCTGAATATTCGAGGCCAAATATTTTAACAAGTGTGAAAGGCCGAATGTCATTCTTTTTGTACGTGATAGAATAAATTATACAACGATTAAATGCTCTTTTACGATTCCAAAAGTTTACGAGGGTATTTTGGAAAATAGCATTAACCGTATTTTTGGATTTTCGTTTTAAAAGTCGAAGCGGGGATAAAAGTTTGGGTTTTTGAAGAATCAGGGTTTTGACAAGACATTTTTGGTAAATGTTCCACTGCCGGAGCAGCCAAATTGTTTGGGTTGTGCGAAGCTATTGGCGGACACTCGCTTTTTGAAATCGGCGAATGTCCGGCTTAGAGTTTTCCGGAACCGAATTACATTTTGCGCAATTGGGCTTATACACATCTGTCGCACCACAACCATAACAAAAAATACGACGAGACTTAAGGCAATCATGGTATTTGTGACCTATTTCGATACAATTCCTGCAAGTTGTTTTTCCTACCGACTTAATAGTATAGACTTCGTCATCCACAGTTGGTTCTACTTCCGGTTGAGCTTTAGAATCGTCCTCGTGAAGAATTGTGTTAACGAAACGCTTGTTTGCATTAGGGCGTTGAACTGGTTTAGGCCGAGTGCTACGATAAAATTCTTCGTGACGATGACACTCCTTACGCAAAGTAGCTAAATTTGGTGTGTCGACATGCAGTAGTTCGAGTTTAAGTTCTGGCTTGAGATTATGACGCACTTCGGTCGCTATATCACAATCATGCATGGGTTCTCGAAGGGAATCAGCAATGGAAAGCATTGCGTCCAAGAACTCATAAAAACTTTCATTAGAACCTTGTTTGCGACGACGCATGACGCTTTTAATCTCGCGGTCTGATCTCTGGTCCTGGTATCTTTCCTTCAACCGCCTACATAATTCGTTCCAACTTAAGTTGTCCACTGACATATGAAGGCGCCAATAAAAAGCCAAAGCCGGTCCCTCGAATAACAAATTGGCATACTGGGAAAGAATATCAAAATTTAGGCATTGTGAAGTGAGACAATTTACACGGTATATAAAATCCTCGACTGCAATATCGTTAGCCGAACCACTGAACTTGATTCGCCAGTTCGAAATCACATTTGAAATCCTATCGGGTCGATCCATAGAAAGGTCGCTGCGATCTGTGTTAGCATCTGGAGAATTTCTAGTCCGTTGACTGTTTCGATCTGTGCTGTTGTGGAAATCTACTCGTCCCAAATTATTTCGATTTTCCCGTTGCGACTGAGCTAAGTTATTTCCAGGAAATGTTGACCTATTCAACTGGCTGAACATCTGTGCCATTTGGTTTGTCACTGTTTCTGTCATTCTAGCTTGGAATGCTTGCATCTGTGTGATTTGGTTTTCTTCCATTCTTGATTGGAAAGCTCGCATTTGATTAATCAGAAAATGCTGATTAGGAACTTGGTTTGCAACAGGGTTACCTCCATTATGATTTTCCTGTTGGAGATCCTGCTCTGCATTCTGAACTGAAATGTTATCGTTCTGATTAGCTGCGTTACGATGCATTGATCTGGTTATAACTCGATTTTCTCCAGTTATGTTGGGTCTCATCAGGGTTTGAGAACATGGTTGAGAACATGTTGGACAAGTGTTGTGCTCCTGTAGCCAACCTTGTAGACAGGCCTTGTGAAAGCTGTGCTGACAAGCAGTTTCGATTAGTTCCAAATCGAATACTACTGCGTTGCAGATGGTGCATATCACCGAATCCTCAGTCCCTAATGAAACTAGGTTTTCGTTACTGTGCCTAACCGACATTTTAAGCTTTTGATATCTTATACTAGAGAATACGAGAATGCGATATACGGCAATGCGATATAAGAGAATGCGATATAAGGGAATGCGATATAAGAGAATACGATATAAGATAATGCGATAAAAGAGAAAGCGATATAAAAAGAGAAAGCGATATAATTATAACAATATGAGGGGCTTATCCTGGGCAGTAAAGCAGAAATAGTTTATTTTGTTCGATAGGTGCAATAAAACTGATAATGAATACGGATCTAATTATAAAATTGTGGTTTTGAGGTCTTTCCAAATGAATGAGGAACTAAACGGACCTGTCCATCTAGAGCAAGTCTCATTCCGAAATGGAAAGAAGGATTTGTTCAAAAACTGAAAGCTTGGTATAGAACCGACCTAATATCAGGACTATAATTCCAGAGCATCAACAATTCGAATTGGAATGTTTTTGACTATAATGTTCGACTATGACCGAACTGATAACAAAAACATGTTTTCAAAGTATAACATTTCTACTGGTATGGCTCCGAACCTATTCAGAGTACCATCAAATCCTAGTCAAAAATGAAATACCGACGGAATCTACAAAATAAAAGGGAT
The DNA here is from genome assembly GCA_018153365.1 of Drosophila fuyamai. Lineage (NCBI taxonomy): Eukaryota > Metazoa > Arthropoda > Insecta > Diptera > Drosophilidae > Drosophila > Drosophila fuyamai. The sequence goes on along the minus strand of JAECXW010000413.1, from coordinate 825,545 downwards.
GGAATATATATTTTTCGGGAAGCTCGGATGTCAAACGACAAATGCCTGATCAGGCATTGGGATTGCCTCCATTGTTGGGCGCCATTTAATTCTGTAACGAACACACTCATCGAGCGTTGTCCCACCTAACACGCTCTGTCTACATTTTTGACCAGCTTACTCAGGGAGAGTGGGGTGGGTTTGTGTTAAGAGAGAACAAGATGTGTTACAGAACTAACAGTAGTAGACAGAGAGACGATAGCAAAAAAAAATAACCAGCTCTATAGCTAAATACGGACAAAGACAGTGCACCTATCGAAGATTGAGGACCAGATGTTATTGGCCTCGTTCTATACCCACCCTACCATGTGAAATCTAATTAAATTCCACCCATAAATAACTATTGCTCTACATACCCATAAGTGCCCTCCAAGAAGTTACCATTTAATTCATCTTAAACATTATTTAATTCAACAAAATCAAATCAAGGTTCATGTTTCTTATATATTAAAGTTCCTAACACTATGTCCTAAAATCTAGAAATCGGTATTCGTTTTGTTTGTGTCTATGTGTGTGTAATTATATTTTACTAGGTTATAAAGAAATTAAGAAATAAAATTAGTTTTACGTTAATGTATGTTTGATGGAACTACATCATGTCCCTATTTCTTACTAATATTATATAGATATTTATATGGGGTCTCTATTCAATATAACTTTCTTATTCAAAAAAAGCAACAGCTCTTAGGCTGTGATTACATTAAATTTACGAGATAAATTTATATGTATAAAATAAAGTATAAAAAGGAGTGTGCAGACTCACAAGAAAATAGGAATGTTGACGGCTATGCCGTACTTACGCAGAGTCCAACGTTGTCCTCAGGCCTGATGACTGTTGAAGCGTTGCTGTAGACTTTATAAATGTAGATAAATGTTATGTCAAAACTGCACACAAAGTTTTACACTATAATAGGGGTCGAAAAGTTAATAATATAATAATAGTAAAATATTCTTAAATAAATACAAAAGAAAAGGCAACTAAATCTACGATACTCAGAACTATTCTCGCAAACAAGCTTATGTAATGCTCTCCTTAGCGAGTTGGTTCGCAGAAATCCAATTGAGGTGCGCAGCTGGACAGGCTTGAACGTGTCGCAATGCTCCCACACGTTTGGTGCACACAACCACTACTCTTGGTGGAAATGAAATTTGGCCTGCAGCTTCTTGATAAGTCCGGGGAAGAATTTCCGCAGGTAGAAAACACACGTTCTGCAGAGGGCGGCGATCTCGGGAAAACTCGGGAAAACTCCTGTCTGTGCCAACAGCGAGGCAAAGAGGCGACGCGATCCGCAGAATAATAATAGGCGGAGCGATCAGCAGCAAGTATTAGGCGAAGCGATCCGCAACGAGGCAAATAGGTAGTGTGATCAGCAGTACAATATTAGGCGAAGCGATCCGCAACGTGGCAATAGGCGGTGCGATTGGCAGCAAAATATTAGGCGAAGCAATCCGCAGCGTGGCAATAGCAGCTGCGACACGCGGTTCCAAGAAATACGTTCGTTGCGCACGCCGAAGTTCTGCGAACTCGCACACGCACAACAGAATCAGGTAACCAGGAATCGCAAGCGGGCGCCTGGCCGATAGCCGTGCTTAAAGCCGGGCCTTAAAAAGATATCCTCGTGTTCCAACTATGTATGTATGTCTTGGGAACCACGAAGAAAAAACCAGACTAATTCCTACGAAAACGCAATTAAAATTTGCCGACTTTGGGTCCTAATAAGCTTACCAGAAAAATATGATAATATTCACTTATAAAAAATAGCAATTACTTTTAAGAAATAGTAGGCACGTTTTTAGGATGAACTGAGATATTAATTTCAAGAGCGTACGACTGCCTTCGGGAAAAGTTTTCAGAAAAGAGAAGGATGCTGCCGGAAACAACTCTAATGAAGTGTGGACCTAGTAAATGCCAAATCCATAGGCGGTATTTTCGTTCCAGTATTTTATTGATAATCTCGTATTTTGTCAAAATCTGATCTTGACGTTGCCAGACTGGTGATATTGGCTTAAAGTACCAAAAAGGGTTTTACATTTTCACTGGCTCCCACAAATTCATATCCATAATATAATGGAATGGAATGAATTATAAAAGCTAATAAATAACATAAAAGTAGACTTTGATAAATCGTATAAGTCACTTACTCAAAACAGGCCAAAAAAATAATATCAAAAAACACGTAGAAATCCTAGTAAAATGCTTTAATGAAGCAAGAATATTAATACATGACCAGAGGGAAAAATTAAATAAAGATCATTGGTCCCAAGTATCAAAATTTTTGATCAGACTACGATCTAATTTAATATCAATTAAACAAAAGTTTAAGTTGGACATATCAGTACCGACTATACTTAACACTTCTTAAACTGTTGAAACTGGTGATGAACCGGAATCAACAAAACAAACTGACGTTGACGAAATAGAATCAGAAGACCTTACTGAAACAAATCCTAAAATAGAAGAGCAAGATTTAAATAATCTTACTATTCCAGCTGTTTTAATACCGGCTTATACCGGTGTTCGATGGTAAAGCTGAAAATTTAACAAGTTTCATTGATGCATTACAAATAATAGAATCAATAAAAGGCGAACACGAACAATTAGCAGCCTCCATAATAAAAACAAAGCTAAAAGGTGTCGCCAGAAATCTAATCGGAAATGAAACAACAATAACTGAAGTCATTTCCAGATTAAAAAGCAACGTGAAAGGTGAAACTGTAGAAGTATTGTCAGCAAAACTGATGAACCTACAGCAACGCAATAAAACTGCTAACCAGCACACACAAGAGGTTGAGCAGATGACAAAAGCTTTAGAAGGTGCATATATAACAGACGGCTTACCCCTAGTGTTAGCCAGAAGCTATTCCACTCCGCATGCAGTTAAAGCAATGACTAAAAATTGTACAATATATAAGGTAAAACTTATCATGCAAGCTGGTACATTCAATACGATGAACGATGCCGTATCAAAATTTGTAAATAGTTGCACAGAAGCAACCGGAATTACAGAGGTAACTTTGGTAATCGGGTCCGAGCCGCGGGGGGAAGGGGAGGTGATCTCTACGACCGCGGCGTTTGCGACCCCGAAAACCCGGGTGCCGCTCCCGCCATGGCCACCAAGCCACGTGGGGGAGGGGAGGTGATCTCACAACCGCGGCATTTGCGACCCCGGAAACCCGGGTGGCGCTCGCGCTTTAGCTGCCGAGCCACGTGAGGAACTTAGGGTGGTCTCCACGGCCGCGGCGTTCGCGACCCCGAAAATCCGGGGTGCCGCTCGCGCTTTGGCTGCCGAACCACGTGAGGAACTTGGGGAGGGAAAGGGAGGAAACCTCGCCAGAAAAGCGCCGAAATAAATGTTGCGTTAATTGTTTTATTTCCCCTTTAATATAAAAGGTTCCTAGATCTGGCTCCTAACTGACTCCCCGCCACGAGAGTTGCTCCCCATAGGGTTCGGACCGAGTCCAGCCTCACCAGCTCCTCCTGTTCCTCCGTCTTCATGGTTGCCTCTGCGTGGTGTGCGCCCTGGGGGCGGCTTCTGGGTGCGTCCGTGGGACGGCTTTGCGTGGTGTGTGCGCCAGCGTGGCGGCTTTTGGATGCGTCCGTGGGACGGCTTTGGGTGGTGTGTGCGCCAGCGTGGCAGCTTTTGGATGCGTCCGTGGGACGGCTTTGGGTGGTGTGTGCGCCATCGTGGCGGCTTTTCCCTGCGTCGATTTGTGCGCCTGCTCGGCGGCTTGTTCCGTCTGTGTGTGCGCCTGCACGGCGGCTTGTACGGTCTCTGTGTGCGCCTGCCCGGCGGCTTGCTCCGTCTGTGTGTGCGCCTGCACGGCGGCTTGCTTCATCTGTGTGTGCGCCTACACGGCGGCTAGCTTCATATGTGTGTGCGCCTGCACGGCGGCTTCTGGGTCTGTCGTTGCTTCCCGTTGCATTGTTCCTCTGGTCCTGAGGTGAGGGGGCGGTTGGAGCGTGAGTCCAAGTCCACTGCACTGGAGCGTGGCTGCTCCGTAGCACAGGAAATCCATCCCGAGTAGGAGGTCGTCCAGCACATCCGCCATAATGAGGACGGCGATGCTGACCCGTGCTTCCCCTAGTTGGATGGTCACCCAGGGTGGCGTCGAGGGATCGTCCCTCGACCGTAACCCTTGCGCGGATACGGTTGTGGTCCTGTTGAATCATGGTTTTTAGTGTCTCAGGGCGTTCGAAGGGGTCCTCGGGTAGCTCCCGGATACTCGAGGCTCTTGCCCGTTTCCCGGCGACTGCTTTCTGCAGCAGTCGATGGTTCGAATGCCCTGTTGGCCATAATCCCAGCAGAACATGATTCTGGGATTTTAACACCCTGTCGCGCTGTGTCCTTCCTGACCGCAGTTGCGGCAGGACCTGCTTGCGTTGATGCGTCCTGGGGGCTGGGGTTTCTGAAGATGTGTGGATGGTGGCTGCCGACGTGTGATGTCGATTGTAGTATTTGCTGGCCGTAGTTGCTGTGTTGGATGGCCTGCTGGATAGCCTATGTTCGTCCGGTTCCTCTGAGTCAGGGTGTTGTGTGGGTGTTTCCCGTCGACTCGGCCGGTTGTGTAGCATCGGAGTGCTCTGTATTCCTTGTAACGAACTGATACTTTAGTTTCTGCTCGCTTCGTAAACGTGCGGCTAGCTCAGAGAGGTTGTGAGTTCGTTCCACCAAATTTATATTGAGTGACTGCCCGTGACCAAAGGATAACGCCAGATGATTAGGTTGGTGCTGGTTTATTGTTTCTCTAAAATATAGCCTTATCGCTACTATTCTGCTGCATTGCTCCTGGCTCGCTGCTGCGCTGCTCCTGGCGTGCTGCTGCGTCGCTCCCGGCTTACCGCTGCGTCGCCCTGGCGTGCTGCTGCGGCGCTCCTGGCTTACCGCTGCGTCGCTCCTGGCCTGCTACTGCGCTGCGTCGGCTTGCTGTTCCGGGTGACTGAGATCGGGACGGCTCCACCAAAACCCTGGATGTTATGCGAGCTTCCCTACCGCTGCGTCACCCAAGCGGATCCGCCCGAATCCGGCTGTGGCCCTCCGTATTCTCCGGAATGCCATCCGGTGATCCGCTCCTCGTCCTCCGATTCGGGGTTCGGCGACGGGGACCGCGACACCAGGGGGGACGCCAGCAGCTGGAGTGCGGAACCTGAGTCCCGCCTCCATCTCGCCGCTGGCTGTTGCCCGGTGCTGCCTCCACGCCCCTCTCCCCTCATGGCATTACTATTGCTGCTGCTTCTGTACATCTTGGCGACCTGATTTAAATAGGCCCGTCTTGTGGCGCTCGCGCGCTGACGAAACCTCGGCTTCCCACGTTCCTGGTTACGTTATCCGCGGCGGCCTTTGGACTTTCCCTTGCTACGGGCTCCGACGGGTCCTCTCCTTGGTGTGCGTTACCCGGTATCGGTATCCGCATCTTATGACCCTCCCTCTCCCTGGATGTGTGTATCGTCCTCTCCCTCTCTTTGGATTTACAGTGTGGCCCCGCTAAGTCCGGCTTTGATCCTCGGTTCTGGCCACCAATGCATTGTTGTTTTAATTAGCTAATTTGTGTGTTAAAACCATCAAAGGCCTTTTATTGGGCCCTCAAGACCCTTACTACCCCGCTTGCCACCCGGATGCGGTAGCGGACTCTGCTCCTGCCTGCGAGCCTCGGATGCCACCCTCGGCGGCCACCCTCCCTCGGTCACCTCTTCCCAGCGGCTGCTGTCCGCCGACTGCTAGCGACTCATACACGGCCTTGCTGGAGGAGACCGAGGCTCCGGGCATGACGATAGCCGGGCTACTTTCTGCGGCCATGCGGCAGGCTCTCCTGGCGGCGGCCACACCCAGGGCCCCTTCTCCAACTCCTACGCCGATCCGTTTTGTTGGCCGCGGCGATGGCGTGAGGACCCACGGCGGCGGTGGAGGCGGCGGTGCCTGGGATGGCCATGGTGCCGGAGCGGCGATGGTGGTGGCGGTGTGGCTGCCCGGGGCGGCGATGGTGGTGGCGGTAGCGGTGTTGCTGCCCGGGGCGGCGACGGTGGTGGCGGTGGCGGTGGTGATGGCGGTGGTGCTTCCCGCGGCGGCGACGGCGTTGGTGGCGGCTGTGACAGCGACAGCGATGGCGACGGCGGTGGCGGTGCTTGCGGCGGCGGCTCCCACGGAGGGCCCGGCTGTGCTTAGATCGCCGCCTCTTCGGCCTCAGCCTCATCGGCGGTGGAGGGTGTGCGTTACCCGGTGTGCGTTACCCGGTAACGGTATCCGCATCTTATGACCCTCCCTCTCCCTGGATGTGTGTATCGTCCTCTCCCTCTCTTTGGATTTACAGTGTGGCCCCGCTAAGTCCGACTTTGATCCTCGGTTCTGGCCACCAATGCATTGTTGTTTTAATTAGCTAATTTGTGTGATAAAACCATCAAAGGCCTTTTATTGGGCCCTCAAGACCCTTACTACCCCGCTTGCCACCCGGATGCGGTAGCGGACGCCATCCACCACTATCAACTTGGCCCAGCGACTGCTCAGAGCCCTCTGCTCCTGCCTGCGAGCCTCGGATGCCACCCTCGGCGGCCACCCTCCCTCGGTCACCTCTTCCCAGCGGCTGCTGTCCGCCGACTACTAGCGACTCATACACGGCCTTGCTGGAGGAGACCGAGGCTCCGGGCATGACGATAGCCGGGCTACTTTCTGCGGCCATGCGGCAGGCTCTCCTGGCGGCGGCCACACCCAGGGCCCCTTCTCCAACTCCTACGCCGATCCGTTTTGTTGGCCGCGGCGATGGCGTGAGGACCCACGGCGGCGGTGGAGGCGGCGGTGCCTGGGATGGCCATGGTGCCGGAGCGGCGATGGTGGTGGCGGTGTGGCTGCCCGGGGCGGCGATGGTGGTGGCGGTAGCTGTGTTGCTGCCCGGGGCGGCGACGGTGGTGGCGGTGGCGGTGGTGATGGCGGTGGTGCTTCCCGCGGCGGCGACGGCGTTGGTGGCGGCTGTGACAGCGACAGCGACAGCGATGGCGACGGCGGTGGCGGTGCTTGCGGCGGCGGCTCCCACGGAGGGCCCGGCTGTGCTTAGATCGCCGCCTCTTCGGCCTCAGCCTCATCCAGCCGCTTTTGCCACTCTCTCGCTGCGGCGGCTGACGTGCCACCGCCCGCTGCGCGAATACTCGCCGCACCACCTCCACCGCCCGATGGCGCTGCGTCACCCAAGCGGATCCGCCCGAATCCGGCTGTGGCCCTCCGTATTTTCCGGAATGCCATCCGGTGATCCGCTCCTCGTCCTCCGATTCGGGGTTCGGCGACGGGGACCGCGACACCAGGGGGGACGCCAGCAGCGGGAGTGCGGAACCTGAGTCCCGCCTCCATCTCGCCGCTGGCTGTTGCCCGGTGCTGCCTCCACGCCCCTCTCCCCTCATGGCATTACTATTGCTGCTGCTTCTGTACATCTTGGCAACCTGATTTAAATAGGCCCGTCTTGTGGCGCTCGCGCGCTGACGAAACCTCGGCTTCCCACGTTCCTGGTTACGTTATCCGCGGCGGCCTTTGGACTTTCCCTTGCTACGGGCTCCGACGGGTCCTCTCCTTGGTGTGCGTTACCCGGTAACGGTATCCGCATCTTATGACCCTCCCTCTCCCTGGATGTGTGTATCGTCCTCTCCCTCTCTTTGGATTTACAGTGTGGCCCCGCTAAGTCCGACTTTGATCCTCGGTTCTGGCCACCAATGCATTGTTGTTTTAATTAGCTAATTTGTGTGTTAAAACCATCAAAGGCCTTTTATTGGGCCCTCAAGACCCTTACTACCCCGCTTGCCACCCGGATGCGGTAGCGGACGCCATCCACCACTATCAACTTGGCCCAGCGACTGCTCAGAGCCCTCTGCTCCTGCCTGCCAGCCTCGGATGCCACCCTCGGCGGCCACCCTCCCTCGGTCACCTCTTCCCAGCGGCTGCTGTCCGCCGACTACTAGCGACTCATACACGGCCTTGCTGGAGGGGACCGAGGCTCCGGGCATGACGATAGCCGGGCTACTTTCTGCGGCCATGCGGCCGGCTCTCCTGGCGGCGGCCACACCCAGGGCCCCTTCTCCAGCTCCTCCGGGTCTACGCCGATCCGTTTTGTTGGCCGCGGCGATGGCGTGAGGACCCACGGCGGCGGTGAAGGCGGCGGTGTTCCAGTATTTTCATGCCGCAAATTGCATATCACCGGCGAATTAAAATTCATTATTTTAAAAGGCCCGTCATACTTTGGAGCCAATTTTGCGGCGAATCCTTCTGCTGCCTTGGACAGATGGTGTTCCTTAGCCCAGACTGTGTCACCGATGCTCGGATTGAGAGATTGTAGTAACGTGCTTGATCCTGCGCTGCCTTTTCCATGTTTCGCCTCACCAGCTCAAAGATTTCTTTCAGCTTCTGTGCATTCTCGGCCGGAGTTTGAGTTTGCCTTCCTATGCCGATTGTTCCTTCGTCGTAACCTGGGATCTCTTCCTTGCGTAATAAAGGCGGGCGAATATCCCGTGGATTCAGCCACGCTCGTATTCACGGCCAACTGCAGTTCGGGCCACTTTTCGTCCCAAGTCCTTTGGTCTGCCCCGGTGAACTGGGCGATCATCGTTTTCACCGTCCTGTTTGCTCTCTACGTCGGGTTTTCTTGGGGCGTGTATGGGGCCGTAAACTGATGTCGGACGCCTAATTCACCCAGGAATTTTTTAAGCGCCATGCTGGTGAACTGAACGCCATTGTCCGTAATCAGCACTTTGGGTACGCCGTATCTTACGACGATCCACTCGCTTATCGCCTTTTCCAGAGTTTCCGTCGTTGCCCTGCGCATTGGCACCATTTCGATCCACCTATCTATATATTTCGAACCTATCTACCAACACCAGTAGCATAGAATTCCCGTGTTTGGAGCGGGGCAGTGGTCCGACGAAATCTGCGCACACAGTGGTCCACGGCTCTTCCGGTACTTGGGTCAGCATTTTCCCGGCCGCCTGTAGTTGACTTGGCTTATATCGTAGGGAGCTCTCGCAGTTTTGCACATATTTCCTATGTCGCGGTGCATTCCCAGCCAATGGTATCTTGCTGCGACTCTGGCAATTGTCTTCCATGTGGCCAGCTGTTGGTGAGTTGTGGTTCTCCGACATTACTCGCCGCCTGGACCCCGTTGGCACGCACAGCTTCCATGATGTGACTTCCTCGTTGCCTGCTCTGTGCGGTATGTGGCGATATAGCTGGTCGGCTTCTGTCATGTAGTCCGGATATTTTTGGGGATTTTGGGAAATCTTGCTCCGCATATCCCTTATCCAGTTACACTCGCCGTTTCTGTCACGTTTCTGGCAGTGGCTGTCGTGATAGTGCGTCTGCTACTATATTCAGCTGGCCCTTTCTGTACGCGATCTCAAAGTCTTATTGCTGCAGTTCCAGTGCCCATCGTGCGATTCTTCCGGTTGGGCTCTCGATGCTATTCAACCACTTCAGTGTCATATGATCCGTGATCACTTTGAAGTAGTAGCCCTCCAAGTATGGCCTTAACTTGCGTATGGCCCACACAATTGCCAGGCATTCTTTCTCAGTCGCTGAGAAATTTCTTTCCGAACCATTCAGGGACCTACTGGAATACGAGATCACCCTCTCGCCTTGGGCGGAATTCTGTGTGAGAATAGCACCGAGCCCGTAATCGCTGGCGTCGGTGTGCAGCACAAACGTCTTTGTGAAATCTGGGCATGCTAAGATTGGGTCTGCGATTAGCCTGACCTTGACAGCTTCAAACGCATAGGCGTTGACGCCACTCCCAAATATTGTCGTAACACCTTAACGTTGGCCGGTGGTTTTATTAAGGCAATTGCCGACACTTTTTCTGGGTCTGTTCCGATGCCTTGGTCTGTTATGCGATGCCCCAAGTAATGCAGTTCCTTTCTAAAAACTTGCATTTTTCCCAATTTACCTTCAGATTGGCAGTCCTTAGTCTCCTAAGCACTTCCTTCAGGTTTTCCATGTGCTCTTCGAGCGCTCGTCGGATGACGATAATGTCGTCCTGATACGCGAAAGAGTGCCGCATCATTTCTGGTCCAATGACTTGATCCAATGCCCGCTGGAATGTTGCCGACGCGAAGTGTAGGCCAAATGGCATCACCTTCCATAGGAACAGGCCCTTCCCTGGTACAATAAACGCCGTGTACTGCCTGCTGTCTGCCTCCAAGGGGATCTGCCAGTAACCGTCCTTTAGGTCGAGACGGCTGATGTACTTCGCCTTCCGCAGCTGGTCCAGGATGTAATTTATCATCGGCATCGGGTATGCGTCCTTTACGGTCCTCGCGTTTATTTGCCGGAAATCCACACACAGCCTCCACTTTCCAGTCTTCTTTCTCACCATGACTATTTGTGAGCTGTAGGGACTCCTGGACGGCTCGATACATTCTTTTTCCAGCAGCTCGTCTACCTTGGCATTTATCTCACCATTTTTGGATTCTTAGGGTAGTACCGCTGTTTGACTGGTTGGTCGTCCTTCATGGTGATCCTATGTACGGCCACGTTAGATGTTTCCTTTATTTCTTCCAGTTCGTCCAAATCGTCTTTTAAAAATCTCTCCACATCCTTTTCCGCAAATCTTTAGGGTGTTTCAACTATTGCCACTGACAGTTTCTCCTCCAGCCATCCTCCTCGTCTATTCTTTGCCGGTATCGACGCGCTGTGTCCTGCGCACTCGAATTCGTCCCCGATTCTGGTGAGGAAATTCCATCCCAACACCAGGGCGTCGATCAGTCCTGGTTAAATCAGCAGCTCCATTGAAATTGTTTTCTTTCCCAGCCCAATTTTGGTCTCCAACTCTTCGCTGATGAAACTCGCCGTGGCGGCGGTATCCATCGTGGCCTTAATTTTACTTTCACCTATGAGCACCGTGGCGGACAGTTGCATTTCTTCCTCCTGCAGGTCGCCCATTAATTTCGAGAGGCAGCACCTTGGCCGCCCCTCGGAGGCTGGGGTCGCTGGGCGTTTCCCGACCCGGAACAGCACTGAACCGTCCGAACTCCTATTTTTCCGCATCGCCAGTAGAACGTAAGCCGTTGGTTTCGGCATTCCTTCGCCCAGTGGTCTGGACCCCCGCATCTGCGGCAGGCCTAGGTAGGATTTGCTACGAATATCTCCCGCTGCTCGTCGAGCGCCTCAAATTTGTCTGCCAGCGCCATCAATGTATCCAAATTTCGACATTCATATGGGCGAACGAACATTCTGAGTGCCGGCGTGCTGTTCTCTTTTATCCTCTCCAGCGTTTCTTTGGTCGACATATTCAGTGGCCGCATCAGGGTCTGCATATCCACCATAAAATCTTTGAAGCTCTCCCCGTAGGCTTGCTTCCTCTATCTGACCTGGTCCGCCAGCTTCGCCATGTATCCTCGGGGCAGAAAGTAATTTTGGAAGCTGTATATGAAGTCTCCCCAGGTCTCCCAGTGCCGATTGTTGGCGATGAACCACTTCAAGGCTCTGCCTTGTAGCAGCTCTGGCATTGCTCGTGGGATCTGGTTTATGTCGAGACCGTAAGTCACGACTGACCACTCAACTTGCTCCAAAAATTCCAGCGGCTTGTCATTTCCGTCGTAGCGGAAATTCCACTCCCGGACCTGCTTGGCCACTTTCGCGTAGTCCTGCGTGTGCCTTCTGGAACTCTCCTTTCTTTCCCGGCTATTCTCCCGCTGCCGGCGGGTTGCGATGCTCGACACATCCAAGCTCGCTATCAGGCCCTCGGCACTTGCGGTTGTGAGCTTGAATTTTGGCGCGGGCATTTTCCGGAATTTCTTTTCCAGGCCCGTTACCAAATCGGCGATGTCCGGCTCCTCTGCCGTCTGGTCGACGAAGTCTCCCAGCGTCTTCCTGAGCCCTCCAGTTCTATTCCCAGAACTTGACTCACCTCGTCGAAGTCCTCCTTTCTGAGATTATAAATCCAGGACTACCCCATCTCGGAACTTTTGTTTCCTTGGTCAGGACAATCACTCTTGGGCGCCAGATGTAACGACCTGATTCTTTAGTTTCTGCTCGCTACGTAAACGTGCGGCAAGCTCAGAGAGGTTGTGAGTTCGTTCCTCCAAATTTATATTGAGTGACCGCCTGTAACCAAAGGATAACGCCAGAAATGATTAGGTTGGTGCTGGTTAATTGTTTCTGTAAAATATAGCCTTAATACTACTATTCTGCTGCGCTGCTCCTGGCGTGCTGCTGCGTCAATCCCGGCTTACCGCTGCGTCGCCCCTGGTGTGCTACTGGGGTGACTGAAATCGGGACGGCTCCACCAAAACCCTGGATGTTATGCGAGCTTCCCTACCGGGGCCGGCAAGGTGTATCGCCTAGCAGGTGAACCGAAGTTACGCTTTATCGCCTAGCCACCTTTATCGCCAGACACCGCACAAGGACAACTTAAGTTTGATTTTACCACGACCCAGCACCGTTGGATCTCAGCGTTGTAGCCTCAGCCTTGTAGACTTGTCGTCGTTCGGCGTCTCGACTTTGCGATCTTGATCCTTGGGCAATTCGGTTTCGATTTGTACTTATTCTGCGTTCAAGCACTCGCTCTGATTCTCGCACTCGTACTGTCTCGAGCTGGGCTTGCGCCGTCCTTTTTATAGGCGCTGTAGTTGCCGTTATTTCCCTCGGGTCCAAGGTCCACTGAGGTACCGTTAATTCACGGTGTGTCCTCTTTGGGCGGGTCCGAAGTCCGCCAATTTACCGTATGACCCCGTTGCCTTGCCGGGCGCGGGTCCAAGGTCCATCGAGGTACCGTTAATTCACGGTGTGTCCTCTTTGGGCGAATGGCCGAATGTTTCCCGTTTGACCTGGATGCCCTTCCTTTCTCCGGGTTTCTCGCCTTCTCCGCTGTTGCTAGGCCGATCTCCTGTATAGGGATTTGTGGGGAGTTTATGACTCCTACCATCCTTGAAAGGCTCGTTTGATCTCTGGTATCGAGTGCGTATCTTGCCTTCCAGTAGTTGGTAGTAGCGTGCAGTGCTGCCAGAAACTCACAAGTAGAAATTGCTAGATTTTGAAAAAAAAGTTGCTAGAAATTGCTAAAAATTCTTCGAAAATAGCCAAAAAAATGCCAGATCAGTTAAATTTAACTTTTAAACTAATTATGTATATAAATGATCGCTTGTCGCCATCGTCGTGTGTTTTGCAATGTATAGGCATAGTGCCGCTCCTTGTTCCTCCGTTTTCGTGGACTTTTGAAGGAAGGGCAACTTATTTTTTTGTGCAACAGCGCCCATCGCAGCCATGTGATTTTTTGATGCGGTGTCGGATATCGAAAAGTTTCACGCCTATTGTGGATTTGCAATACGCATAATAGTCCCTGTAAGTGTCCGTGCAGTCCTTGCGAATCCTCTCCTTAAACTCGTCGTCGCGCAGCCAGGCATCCCGAATGTTGTTTGTAAATTTTTGGCACCTTTACCGACACAACACAGCACAAAAGTGATCAAAAGTGTTCATATGATTGCACCACTGAGATAAAAAATAATTCAGATATCTTTGTGAACCATTTTCAATCGTAATTGGTTCAGTAAATTAGAATAGGTATAAAAAATTTCAAAATGATGAAGAAAAATAACAAAATGTTCAGTTTTGTAATAAAGCTGCTAAAATTGCAAAAAAAAATGAAAAGTTGCTATATTTGTTGCTAATAGCATATCGAAGAAAAAAGTTGCAACATTTTTTAAAAGTTGCTAGATCTAGCAACTAAATAGCTAAACTGGCAGCCCTGGTAGCGTGGCGGCAAAAAGAACTCAAGGAACTCTCGTCGTACCTCGGTCCATGTTTTTCCCTGTAGATCGCTGGTTCGGAACCAGTTTTCCGCTCTTCCGGTCAGCAGGACGATAAGGGCATGGAACAGATACCTCTGGTCGATCCGGTACGTATCCGCCCGTTCCTTCAGAGGCTTGATGAAGCTGAGCGGATCTCAGGTGCCGTTAAAACTGAGTCCCCACTTAGTTACCTTGTCTATCAAGAGGGATCATGTGTTTGAATGGTGCGGTGGCTGTACGTGTCGTATTTACCAGGTAGATTGCTACACGTTGACTGATTTCAGGTGCGCCGACGTAGTATTCGTGCCTATATTTCGCGTCGTGTTCGCCGACGTAGTGTTCGGGGATCTGATGCCCGAACTATGATTTTTTTGTTTTTGCGTTGCGTGTACTTGTACGTCAGCGTATGTATGTACGTCAGCGTCCCGAAAAATATGGTCATAGCACCCGTGTGCTCCCTGACACAAAATGCCCCTAACCTCACTAAACTTCCTCCTATGCTGTCCAAACTGTGGGGCTTTATCCACGGTGGATGTCGATGTCCTTGACGTCCTACATGTCCTGTCTAGTCCCTGCTCGGGCGACATTCTGTAAGGATGCTAATCACGGGCCAGGATACATACAAAGTCGTACCAGAAATATTTATATATTTGCGTGGACAGACAGGACTGGTGGCCAAATGGCCGGAATTGTTGGGCATGGGGAGATAAGGAGGTAGAGGAGTGGTCCCATGACCGTAGCTTTTACGACCCCGTAAACCCGCCACGTGAGGAAGATCACCGGCCGCGGCGTTTGCGACCCCAAAATCCCGGGTGGTGCTCGCGTTTTGGTTGCCGAGCCACGTGAGGAACTTGGGGAGGGAGTGGGAGGAAACCTTGCCAGAAAAGCGCCGAAATAAATGTTGCGTTAATTGTTTTATTTCCCCTTTAATATATAAGGTTCCTAGCACTGGCTCCTAACTGTCTCCCCGCCACGAGAGTTGCTCCCCGCAGGGTTCGGACCGAGTCCAGCCTCACCAGCTCCTTCTGTTCCTCCGTCTTCATGGAGTTTCGCCGATCCTTGAGGGCGGGCCCCCATGGGTCTCCTTGTCCTGGGCAGCCGGTTGTGGCACCGCTTGGTTGAGCTCCGCCAAGTTCCGGACACGAGGTGTCCTCGCTATCACTTTCACTCCGAGACGCACGTCCGATCGCTACTGATGCCAAATGCCAACTCTTCAATCGGCAAGCAGAGGGGCGTTCGCGAGCCGTCCTCGGCTGCCGATCCCTTTGCTGCTCGTCGGCGTTCTCGCCTTCGGCCGGCACGAGAGCTTCATGTCGGCTTCTGGCTTCGGCCCGTTGTCTGCGCGTCGGCGCTGTTGCTAAGGGCGCCCCTCGGGCGTATTTCACCAATGCTGTTCGGCTCGATTGGCATTCGTTTGTTCTGTCCGTTACTCGGCCGGGTGTGTGCCTCTGCCGATGATGGCGCTGCTGCTATGTTGGCTCTGCCAGTGATGGCTCTGCCGCTGTGAGGCTCTGCCGGAAATGGTTGGACGGCGGTGTTGTTGCTGATGGTGGTGTTGTCGCTGACGGTGGTGTTGTCGCTGACGGCGGTATTGTCGCTGACGGCGATGTTGTCGCTGACAGCGGGCTAGCTAACGGCGGGCTAACTGACGGCAGGCTATCTAGCCGTGTACATGTCGAGCTGGTGGCGCAGCCCTTATGCTAATATTTACAAATGCCCTTCATGGGACTTTCTGCTCTCTCTTATACTACCTTATTGCCAACAAACTTATTACTTTAGTTTTATCCTCATCTTAACTTATAAAGATATATATAATATGTACATTTTGTGAGGGCTGAGTTTCGGCTCCTCACAATATTCTATAAAAATTTTTTTAGTCTATCCTTGTGAACTGTCTGAGTTTTGTTTTTTGTATTTAAAATTGTTATATAATTATTAGGTTCTATCTTCTTTTCCGTATAGGGTGCTGTATATTTAAAGTCTAGCTTATGGTCAGTTTCATTTTTTAAAAAAACATTGTCTCCTATTTCTAATTCAAAATCTAAGCTATTTTTGTCGTATCTATCTTTTTGTTTTTATACCGGTTACTCGTAGAGCAAAAGGGTATATTGTATTCGTGCAGAAGTATGTAACAGGTAGAAGGAAGCGTTTCCGACCCTATAAAGTATATATATTCTTGTTCAAGTCGATCTAGCCATGTCCGTCCGTCCTTCTGTCTGTCTGTCCGTATGAACGCTGAAATCTCGGAAACTATAAAAGCTAGAAGATTGGCATTTTGCATGTAGATTTTAGGAGTTCCTACGCTTTCAAAATGGTGTCACGCCCCCTCTGACGCCCACAAGCCACAAGCTGTGGCCACAGTTTTGATGCTATTATGAAAATTTTTTTTGATATGTATTTGTTTCGTCAATACCTATCGATTGGCCAAATAAAAGTTTGCCACGCCCACTCTAACGCCCAAAAACCCATTAAACGCTTAAGCCTGGCTAGCGCCTACATTTCCGCCTTTCATAGCGCCATCTAACGGATGACTTTGGTACAGCTGGCCAAGGTGCTCAACAGAGTCAACGTTAATTCTCGATAAGGATTTCTATTAAAGGAAATTGCGATGGTTTTCATTTGTATATTTTGTATATCCCAAGAGCTATGCAAATCAAATCAAGTTATCCAAATTGGAGGTCTGAGTCAAACAATGGCGTATGTGTGTATGTATGTAAGCATATATATATGTATGTATTTACATTGTAAACAGTTGCATATTTTGCAATAATATGGCATTTATCTGGCTCGAATGGACCAAAAAATGAAGAGTTGGGGCGTCGGCGTTTGCTCGTCGATTGGAGGGCAGCTTCGTCAGGCGTTGCGGCTGTTGCACGTAGCCGGGCAAGCTGTGAAAGAATATGAGAAACACTCGACGATCGCGAAGCGCGAGAGAAATAAAAAGAAAGACTTGTAGAAATGTTCGTGGGAATAGCGCGGACCGGCCGGGCGATGTATTTCAATCGTATGACAATGAAAGATTAACTTATGCCTAATTGAGCGCTGCGCTTCAAAGCGCAGTGGAGAAATTCCGGGAGCGGGAAGGCGGGAGAGCCTGGAATCGCAAGCGTCCAGTGATGGAGAGCGGGAGAGCCTGGAGTCGCGAGCATCCAGTGCGGGCGAGTAGGCATTCGCCACGAAGGAAGAGCGGGCAATTTAAGAGAGGGGAGAGCGGCTTAAACACCTGCATATCCAAAAACAGACTCACCTTTAATAGCGTCTTTTTGAAAATTGAATTGTGAGATTTCGCGGTGGGATGAAAGCCTCCTTGTGCAAAATTCAGGCCATGTATGCACCCCTGTGTAGCACAAAAAGTCAAAGAATAGCTGCCCAAAGAAGCAGCATCCGAATACGATGAACTCTTCATCGAAGAAGCAATTCTAGGATGCAATCCTTCAGAAGACAAAGCCAGACCATAGATGCCGCCCTGTGCGACATCCAAATACGATGAACTGGTGATCGAAGAAGCAATTCCAGGATCCAGATGAGAAAGCCTGAATATAGATTCCACCCTGTGCGACATCCCAATGCGATGAAGCTGCTCCAAAATGTAGCCCTTCATTTCATGACACCAGGCAATGAATGCCGCCCTGCCTCAGGGCTTACTGCCCTGTTTATCAGCTTCAGAATCTAAAGAATTTACCTTTTTCGTTTGCGCTATCCTATCTGCTATCTGGGCGCCGCGCCTTTCGTACGCGCTGTAGCAATAACCGTACTTAGCCTTGAGGACTGGCAAGCTGTCAGCTGCACTTTCTCCGGCTGCTACAAGGCACGCGGTACATGCATCGTACTCTTTTTTGATGCGGACCCATACCTCTCGAATTTCGTCTCGGCGAATATTGAGGACGGATAACGTAGGAGGGACCGCCGAGGGAATATTTATTCTCGATTCCAATTCGGACAGTCGTACCGAGACTTCAATAAACTGGCTCATTGCGAGGTCGGCAGCTGTTGCAACCATTTTTGTGCTGGCTCGCGTTGTTCTTTCGATGGGAGAAGGATCCTTTTTGGGAGGTGGCGTCTTGACCTTTTTAGGTGTAGGCGTCCTTACCGTGACTTTTGGTATTTTCGGTGATGGAACAGGGGATAGTTTGTTGAAACTTTCCCTGGACATACCAAACTAGGATGCTGTTAGGATGGAATGTGCTCGCTGATATTTCGGACAAAAATCAGAGAAACAATTACGGACCCACTTATCGACCCGTGGAATTAGGGTATCGACCAGCTAAAAAATAGTCGATATGCGTGGCTGAATTATTGTTAAAATTTCCACAGGCTTTTGTTGGAACGATGGAGCAAGAATGGAAAAAACAAAAAATTCCAAAAAATACTACAAAAAATAAAAATACTGAAAAATACTGTACTTGATGAGGTATTTGTCGTTTAGTATTTTATAGGGGGTGGTTGGCCGAATTAGGATGGGATTGGATGTCCCCGGCAGTGTTTGGAGATTATTGGTATTGTTTTTCTTTATGTTAAAATATTCGGAGACAAACCAAAAAAAACCTTGCAGTGGTATGCGGGTGGTATTTTTTTTCAATTTTTCTTTTTTATCCCCAAAAGAAAAAATCGATTATCGATATATATGTAGATTAACCAAGCTCAATAAATAAAGAAAAAAATACTGGAATGGGCGGTTTTTTGAAAAAATGTGAAACCGAAGAAACAAATTATTAAGTCAATAAATTAATAAATTGATTCCACTAGTTCCACGATGGCGACAGTATCTTGTATTTCTCCCTTTCTTTTCTTTTTTTTGGATCTCGCAGTAATTCTCAGTAATTGTTTAATTTTACTGGAGTTGAACTTGGTGTTTATTAATTTTGTTGGAATTTATTTACGGGATGATTGAAAAACAACTGCCCGAACTTTTGCGGGCTGTGTATTGGTGACGCTGGAATGCGCGGGAATTTCAAGCTTTTTGCGGTAAATTGCGGAATTTATTTAATATATATTTATTGGATGGCCGACGGAAATACTTGAGCTTTTGGAATTGCGGTGTAGTTATGTAGAAAAATATGTATAAATGTATGTATGGAATATATGTAATATGGAAGTAATATATGTAATCAATATGGCGGAAAATTTTATTGTAAATTTTGCCGGAGGGTATGTGTTGTAAATTTTCGATTTATATATTCTTGATCAGGATCACCTCCTGAGTTGATATAAGCATGTCCGTCTGTCCGTCTGTCTGTCCGTCTGTCTGTTTCTACGCGAACTAGTCTCTCAGTTTTAAAGATATCGAATTGAAACTTTGCACACGATAGGAAATGCCATAACTCTGGTGTTTGTAAAGTTAGGAAGTTGGGATTTTTATGAGTATTAAGAATGCATCATATGAATAATTTTGGAGAATATTATTTACAGAATATTCTGCAAGGGTCTATCAACTTTGGCTCCGCCCGAAGTTAGCTTTCCTTTCTTGTTTTTGTGGGAAATTGATTTGAACTCAATTTTGAAATTAATTTATTTTTCACTGTTCACTGAATTTTTTTTTGGAATTATTTTTTTTCACTGTACGCTTGACTTTTTATTTGCACACTTTGATTTGGACTTATATTTTTTATTATACCCGTTACTCGTAGAGTAAAAGGGTATATTGTATTCGTACAAAAGTATGTAACAGCTAGAAGGAAGCGTTTCCGACCCTATAAAGTATATATATTCTTGTTCAGGATCACTAGCCGAGTCGATCTAGCCATGTCCGTCTGTCCGTCTGTCCGTCCGTATGAACGCTGAGATCTCGGAAACTATAAAAGCTAGAGGATTGGTAATTTGCATGTAGATTTTAGGAGTTCCTACGCAGCGCAAGTTTGTTTCAAAATGGTGCCACGCCCCCTCTGACGCCCACAAGCCACAAGCTGTGGCCACAGTTTTGATGCTATTATGAAAATTTTAATTGATATGTATTTGATTCGTCAATACCTATCGATTGACCTAATAAAAGTTTGCCACGCCCACTCTAACGCCCAAAAACCAATTAAACGCTTAAGCCTGGCTAGCGCCTACATTTCCGTCTTTCATGGCCCGTGGTACCGATGTCTAGCGGCATCTAACGGATTACTTTGGAACAGCTGCCCAAGGCGCTCAACAGAGTCAACGTTAATTCTCGATAAGGATTTTTATTAAAGGAAATGGCGATGGTTTTCATTTGTCAATACCGAACTATATCCCAAGAACTATGCAAATCAAATCAAGTTAGCCAAATTGGAGGTCTGAGTCAAACAATGGCGTATGTGTGTATGTATGTAAGCATATACATATGTATGTATTTACATCATACAAAGTTGAAATTGCTCGGCAAAGAAGGCATATTTATATTAAGTTGTTTAGCTGAGTAACGGGTATCTAATAGTCGAGGCACTCGACTATAGCGTTCTCTCTTCTTGCTTACTACTTTCTTTCATTATTATGGTTCTTTTATATGCCTGTTCTAATCTAAATTTAGATTCCTTCGCATAATTTTCTATATTATATAATGGTTCTATTCTATCTATGGTATTGAAATGGTTTGGTAAGTTTGAGGTTTTTCCAAATACTAATTCGTATGGACAATAATCATGTGCCATAGAAGGAGTTGTGTTAAAGCAGTATACGAAGTATTGTAGCCATACATCCCAATCTGTTTTATCAACTGAGATATATGAGCGTATGAACTCGTTAAGTGTTCTGTGGCTTCGCTCCACTGTTCCGACAGTCTGTGTGATGGTGTGCAGTAGAATTTATTTTTTTGATACTTAAATTTTTACATAAATCTTCAATTGTTGAATTCTTATATTCTGTTCTCATGTCCGTAATGAACGTCTTCATTGGACCGTACTTCAGAATAAAATCTTCAAATATAGTTTTGGCTATTGTTTTTGCACTTTTATTTGGAATTGGTATTGCTACAAGGTATTTTGTTAAATCGCAGATTAAAGTAACTGCGTATTCATTCTCTTGTTCAGACTTAGGCAGTGGACCGATCGTGTCCACGATTATCCTGTCGAAAGCTGTTTGTGGTCTTTCAGTAATGGTTAATGGTGTTTTTGTATGCGTGGTTATTTTCGCTTTTTGGCATTTTAGACATTTTCGTATATACTCTTTAATATATCGAGTCATAGCTTTCCAAAAGTAATGTCTTTTGACCTTGGCCAAAGTTTTGGTAATGCCAGTGTGACCTCCTTGAATTGGTTCATCATCAATAGCTTCTTTTTCTTTTTCAGAATTTATTAGGGTCACCGGGTTGAGTAGCGCTACTCTCAATGATTTTAATATTTTATTGCCCATTTTCTTGAAATTATCTATTGAAACGTGTTCAAAGATATTTTCCCACGGTGCCACTTTGAGTTGGCTGATTTTATGTATACCGGCTTGCGTTTCAAGCCTTTGGAAAAACTGACCTAAGTCGAGGACTCCATTGGTATATAAATCGCTAACATCATATCTTGCAGTAATTCTTTGTCCATGTTTAAATAGACATAGCATATTTTTTACACGCAAGGTCACTACTTTACGTACTTCGTCATTGTTTACGACTCCGTATACGTTGGGCTTTGAAGCATTTTCTATAGATTGCCTAGTCTAAGTATATTTTTTTTTCTCCTGCGCAGGATTTCTGTCTACTTTGGTATCTTGTAGTGACTTTATTTATATTTCTGGTTGTATTTTGTAGTTCTTTGATGGTTATTCTTGATAACGCATCGGCTACATAATTGTCTTTCCCTTTCAAATACTCATATGTGAAGTTGTATTCTTCTAATTTTAGCCTCATACGTGTCAGTTTGGAACTTGGGTTAGTCATTGAAAACAAATATGTTAAAGGTCTATGATCTGTTCTGATAGTGAAATGTTTGCCATAAATGTATGGTCGAAAATGTAATATTGCCCAGTGTATTGCAGCTAGTTCTTGTTCAGTAGTACATTTATTACACTCTTGATGGGAAGTTGGAGTGCGTTATGGTTTTGAGTTAAAACCGCTTCACATGCTTGCTTACTTGCATCAGTAATTATACAAAATTCTTTACTGAAATTGGGATATTGTAGCAAGGTAGGTGCAATAAGTTTTGTTTTTAAATATTCAAATGCGTTTTGGCATTCAGCTGTCCATTCAAAAGGAACATCCTTTTTACATAATGGTGTTATGTGCCGTAAATAGTCGGCGAAATTTTTTATAAATCGTCTGTAGTAATTGCAGAATGCTACAAAACGTCTTGCGCTGTCTGCATCGTGTGGGACTAGATAATTCAGTATGACGTCATATTTCTTGTCGTCTGGTAGTATTCCTTTATCTGTTCACTTATGACCTAGAAAAGTCACCTCATGCACAAAGAATGAACATTTTTGTGGATGTAACTTCTGGTTCTATTTCTCAAAAACATCTGTTAAGTTTTTAAGCATATGTTTTTCGGAGCAACCTATAACTATTAAGTCATCCATATAAAGGAATGCTTGTGAAGGTTCAAGTCCGGAGAATGCAATAGTCATCATTCTCTGACATTCCTGACATTAAATCAAGACATGAAAAGTATTTTGTCGACCTAGTTGATCTAAAATATCATCAATTCTAGGGAGTGGACAGTAATTTTTTATTAATCTGTCGATTGTCAATTACTAATCACCATTTCTTTTCTTCGGAACCTGGAGCTGATTTTTTAGGGACAAGTAATAATGGGCTATTGTATTCAGATACAGAGGTTCGACAATCCCGTCGGTGATTAATTTTCCGACTTGCTTTTGAATTTCGTTCGCCTGACTATGTGGGCTTCTATAGTTTTTTATGTATACGGGTTCATCATCTTTTAATCTCAGTTTTTGCTTGTAGAAATTATTCGTGCTAATTGGTTCTGTTTCTAATCCGAATATATCATTATATTTTTTTCATAGGTTTGAGAGTTTTGATTTGAATTGTGAGGGTAAATTTTTTGACAATTGGACTAATACAGACTTTTCTCTAGTTTCTTTGTTTCTTTCCACTACTTCGTAGTTCAGAAGTGATTCATATGCTATATTATTCGCACTGACCACTTTATCTTCGTCTGTTGTATTCAGTAGTCTTATGAAAGCATTTTGTGTTGCAGCTATGGTACTTGCTATATAAATTCCATGCTCAATTTCTTGAGTTGGAATTAATACACTGTCCTCTTTTGAATTTAATTTTATTTTTTTAATGAGTTGTGATCTTGCTGGCAAAAGAGTTGAGTTATTGCCAGAACTGTATGCTATTGGAACATAAATTGGAAATTTTAAATTGTTTGGTCTTATTATAGACCAATCTTCAGATGGCTGAAAGTCTAGTTGGCAGTTGTATTCTTTAATGAAATCAATTCCTAAAATTCCATCACAAGGGACATCTAAGTGTAAGTTTACGATATGAAAATCTTGTGGAATTATGTACTTGGTAGTCAGTATTTCAATTGATGTTAAGCCATTGGATTTAGTAATTTATTGGCTTATTCCCCGTATATCTATTATGATATTATCTTGTATGTTTTGAAATATATCGGAATTTTCTTTTACTAAAGAGATTTCGAGACCTATGTCTACCAAAAATACAAGTTCTTTTCCGGTAGCCACATGGGTGAATGAGACGAATATATTCTGCTTGAGATTAATAGTATAAACTGTTACGTTCTCTACTGTTGAGTATTTAAAGGGGTTTGGGAGTTTCCCGAAGTGTCATTGGTTACTCTTACATTATTTGTATTATTGTTAATGTAGCCTCTGTTCGAGTTGCCACGGACCCTTGATTTCCTCTGTAGTTGCCGCAACCATTGTTATGGTTGGTATTGTTGTAGTAACTATAATTGTTACTACGACCACTGAAATTACCTCTATAACTTCCGCGTCCGCGATTTCCGCCGCGCTGTGTATAGTTATTGTAGTAAATGACCGAGTTTGGTTGTCCAGTTGCTTCTGTGCAACTGTTTACGAATTTTGAAACGGCGTCATTCATTGTGTTGAAATGATAAGTTTTACCTTATCAATCGTGCAGTTTTTATACCCGTTACTCGTAGAGTAAAAGGGTATATTGTATTCGTGCAAAAGTATGTAACAGCTAGAAGGAAGCGTTTCCGACCCTATAAAGTATATATATTCTTGTTCAGGATCACTAGCCGAGTCGATCTAGCCATGTCCGTCTGTCCGTCTTTCCGTCTGTCCGTCTGTCCGTCTGTCTGTCTGTCCGTCTGTCCGTCCGTATGAACGCTGAGATCTCGGAAACTATAAAAGCTAGAAGATTGGCATTTTGCATGCAGATTCTAGGAGTTCCTACGCAGCGCAAGTTTGTTTCAAAAAGGTGCCACGCCCCCTTTAACGCCCACAATCGCTTGTATACGATTTTAAAAATTTAAATATTTCGGAAAAGTAAAAATGCAGTTTTATTGTGTTTATCAATACCTATCGAAATGTAGAAGAAATTTTTCAAATCGGACCATTCGTTAAAAAGTTATGCGTGATCAAAGTTTCTATCTCCATCTCCCTCGCACTCCTTTTACCTGAGTAACGGGTATCTGATAGTCGGGGCACCCGACTATAGCGTTCTCTCTTGTTAGTCATTGTTTTTACTGCATGCTGTGTGGAATAACTTCTTGCTAGTTCTAGTGTTAAACCGTCTGTTATGTACGCACTTTCTAAAGCCTTCGTCATCTGCTCAATCTCTGATGTGTCAATACATATCTGCAGTTTTATTGCGTTGCTGTAGATTTACAGTCTCGCATTTGACGTTACTTTTTAATTTGGAAATTAGTTAGCCTACCGTTATTTCGTTTCCAATCAGATTTCTGGCTACACTCATTAGCTTTTAATAGAGACAGCTAGGTTTTCGTATTCGCCTTTTATTGACTCTATTATATGTAATGCTCAATGAAACTGGTTAAGTTTTCTGCTTTACCATCGAAAACTGGTATAAGCTTTGATGCAGTGTTAATGAAGTCAATATTTGTTTGTGCCATTTTGAAGTTATTGTTCTCAGTTATGCTTGCGCTTGAGTCTGAGTCTGAGTCTGTTTTATTATATACGTTTGATAATAAAACGGCTGGGATAGTAAGATTATTTAAATCTTCTTCCTTTATTTTCGCGTTCAACTCTTCTGACTCTGTCTGATCGACGCCAGTTGGCTCTTCCAAAGTTAATTCTTCATAGGTTTCAACTGTTATTGCGGTATTAAGAGTGGTCGGTACAGAGATATCTAAGTTGAATTTTTCTTTTATCGATATTAGATTTTCTCTGAGCCTTTTCAAAAATTTGGATACTTTTGACTAATGATCATTATTTAAATTTTCTCGTTGCCCATGTATTGATATACGCGCCTCGTTAAAGCAGTTTACTATTATTTCTGCATGTTTCTTTATTGTGCTTCCTTGAATTGGTCTATTTTGATTAAGAGATTTGTAGGATTTATCGAATTCTGTTTTTATTTTATTCAATTTATTTGTTAGACGACATTGTAGGGCCATATTAATCGTTCTTAGAAACTAAATATTTGGTGTCTGTACTAAAAATACCGAAGTCCGTTTCAATTGATTCTACCCAAATGCCTAGAATGATTCTTAATAGTGTTATTTTGTTGAAAGTGTTAGGTATTTCAATGGTTCTGAGATATATCTTTATTCACAATATATTTATTCTCCAAATCGTTTAACTCTCAACTCAGTTAGATAAACAGAACGTCCGAGAAGTAAAATTTCGGAATAATCTCTTGGATATTCAAATTTTGAAAATAGACAATCTATATATATAAAACTGTTCATTGAAAACTAAGAATCAACGCACAGCCTAAACTAATTAAATGACCCCATTAAAATTTTTTACCATTCAATTCTTATAACACTAAACTGATTTGCTAAGATTTATTTTGGCCACAAACATGCCCCCATTTTCTTCCAGTGGCAAAAAACCCCCAATTTCTATAAAAAAAATCTGTCCGCTAAACGCGTTAATCAATCGATGCGATTTTTAGCCAAAATTTAGTCCTCTACATAATGAAGATTCTGTTTAATTTAATATTTGATATTTTAATGTTTTCTATTTTTTATCGATTTTTGAAAATCTAAGAATCTTCTCCATTTTTTCCTAACGGCAAAAAAACACTGATCTAAGTCAACTAGCAATATGAAAATTTATCGAGGGAATCCTGATACTTTAAGGATTCATATGGTGGTTTTACTGAAGCTCTAGGTCAATTCTAAAAAATTATACACAAGCATTGAACACCGAATGCATTCTCTCGCACTGTCTCACTCTCTCTCTCTCTCTGACTCAGTGTAGTACAATAATTGTGCGGCGGCTGATCTTGATTTCTTTTTAAAACTTAAAATTAAAAACTTAAAACTAAATTAAACTTAACAATAAATTAACAATAAATTAAAATTAAATTATACCAGCAACACACACGAATAAACCCCGTCAAAGCGTTCAAGCCGCTGGGCTTTTGGAAAATGGCAGGGGGGCAGTCATCATCTCTATATATAAAGCTATCAGTAAGAAAACTGGGCATCAACGCACAGCCAAAACCACTGGTTAACAATATTAATATGCATTTTTATTACATTCTTATAACTTTAAACTGATTTGCTAAGATTTATTGGGGCTCCCCAGGTGGACCCAATCGCTTCCAATTGGAAACAAGAAAGGAAAGCTAACTTCGGGCGTGGCCGAAGTTGAAATACCCTTGCAGAATATTCTGTAAATTATATTCTCCAAAATTATTCATATGATGCATTCTTAACACTCATAAAAATCCCAACTTTCTAACTTTAAAAACACCAAAGTTATGGCATTTCCAATCGTTCAGTTATATGGCGGCTATAGGATATAGTCGGCCGATCCTTATGAAATTGTGTGGGTCGTATTAATTATAAAATATCAAATATAAAACCCGTAGAAAATCTCAACTTCCTAACTTACAAACACCAAAGTTATGGCATTTCCGATCAATCAGTTATATGGAAGCTATAAGATAAAGTAAACCGATCCTTATGAAATTTTATAGGTCAGATTGACTGGTCAAATATAAAACTCATAGAAAATCCCAACTTTCTTACTTAACAAACACCAAAGTTATGGCATTTCCGATCAATTAGTTATATTGCAGCTATAAGATATAGTCACCCGATCCGACTTATATACTACCTGCAATAGAAAGACAACTTTTGGGAAAGTTTCAAGCAGATAGCTTTAAAACTGAGGGACTAGTTTGCGTAGAAACGGACGGACAGACGGACAGACGGACGGACAGACGGACAGACGGACATGGCTAGATCGACTCTCCTGGTGACGCTGATCAAGAATATATATACTTTATAGGGTCGGAAATGTCTCCTTCTCTGCGTTGCAAACTTTTGACTGAAATTATAATACCCTCTGCAAGGGTATAAAAAGGTCAATTTTCCTTTAAAAAATTTTGGACGCTAAACCGTTTAACCAATCGAATCTGTGTTTTCACCAAAAATAGTTTAAGACATTATAAATTTTCAAAAAATGTAACCGCTTAGATTTAAGGCTTTTTACTATTTTGAAAACACATTCTAAAATAACAATTTAGGCAAAAATCGAAAACGTCGAAAAATGGACTTCTAAACTGAGTATCAAAAATTCCTTCGGTAAAGTTTTTCCTTAAGCTTTAACGATTCATTTGATGGTTTCACCAAAGCTCAAGCTTTCTTCTAAACAAAGAAAGTAAACACAAAGTCGATCTTTTATTGAATTTAAGTGCTCTTTACAGACTTTTTTTGGCAATCTATTGGCCTGGTTTTTGATAGTGTAGTAAAAATATACCATTCAAATTGTTTTTATACCCTTGCAGAGGGTATTATAATTTTGGTCAGAAGTTTTTAACGCAGTGAAGGAGACGTTTCCACCCTATAAAGTATATATATTCTTGATCAGGATCAATAGGGGAGTCGATATAGCCATGTCCGTCTGTCCGTCTGTTTCAATACCGTTTGCGAGCTCAGTTTAAAAGCTAGCGACCTGAAACTTTCACAATCGTCCTAAAACATGTGTACGCAGATCAAGTTTGAAAATCGCCCCGATCGGACGTCTCTATCCTATAGCTCCCATAGGAACAATTGGATATATCTTGCAAGAATTTATGATATTTCGCGCAGTGTAAAAGCTATTGACATTAATCTTTCCAAATCGTATTTTTTTATGCATACCTTGATCAGGGTAAAAGCGCGTGGCGATCGGACGTCTATATCCTATAGCTCCCATAGGAACAAAAAAATCGGTTAAAATTTAATGATTTTTAGGATATTTCGCGCAGTGTAAAAGCTATTGACATAAATCTTTCCAAATCTTATTTTTTTATGCGTACCTTGATCAGAATAAAAGCGCGTGACGATCGGACGTCTATATCCTATAGCTCCCATAGGAACAATCGGTAAAATCGGTCCAAATTTGATGTTTTTCAGAATATTTCGCGATGTGTAAAAGCTATTGCTATATATTTTTTCAAATCGTATTTTTTTATTCCTTCATCAAGGTAAAAGCGCGTGCTGATCGGACGTCTATATCCTATAGCTCCCATAGGAACAATACGGTGAAATCGGTCAAAATTTCATGTTTTTTAGAATATTTCGCGCAGTGTATAAGCTATTGACATACATTTTTCCAAGTCTTATTTATTTACGCATACCTTGATTAGGGTAAAAGCGCTTGCCGATTGGACGTCTATATCGTATAGCTTCCGTAGGAAAAATTGTTAAAGGCTGCGAAAATATCCCTTTTTGCCCTATTTGTATATGACAATTTTGCAGTATAAAAGCTATTGGCATGAAACTATGCAATTTATTAATACCCTTGCAGAGGGTATTATAATTTTGGTCAGAAGTTTGTAACGCAGTGAAGGAGACGTTTCCGACCCTATAAAGTATATATATTCTTGATCAGGATCAATAGGGGAGTCGATATAGCCATGTCCGTCTGTCCGTCAGTTTACACCAAACAATTTTAGCAATTTCGGCTAAGTCTGCAAGGGTATTAAAACTTCGGCTTGCCGAAGTTAGCTTCCGTCCGCGTTTACAGTGTTTTGCCACGCGCTGTTAGAGAGAGGAAAGTGTGTAGCAAGTTCGCAAAATCAGAAGTTAACGGGGAAACTTTAAATTTTATCAGAGTCGTATCAAGAAAATTTGCCGCGAGTTGTGTTTTTATGTGATCATTTTCCTATTAATTGGGCAAAGAGTAGCTTTGCCGAATTAATAGGAAACTTTCTTTGCAAAACAGAGTATTTTGGTGTATGTGAGCAATAATATTATTAATGAGGGTTAACTAAAGTTTCAGCCAAAACTAAAAATATGTTTAAAGTAACATCTAAAATGCAAAATTACATAGTTCTACAGCAAACATATTACATAAGAAAATTGGGATATTCGGGCTGCTAGTTATTCAATAAATGGGTATGAAATTGAACACTCTATCCTTTCTTTTTTATTTATTTTCATATCTTATCTAGATCGTTTGCTCTGCTTAAATACTTCTTCTTTAAACATTTATTGTGCAACTTGTATATTTTGTAAAAAAGATTTACGCTCATTACTACAACGATTATTATTAAGAGTATATGCAATATACGTTACTATTGCTTGGTTCTACTTTGTTAATAACGTTAGCAGTGGAGTCCACTGACTTAACGTCTACAATTCCCATTTTGGGTAGATATACTCCAAATATATAAGTATTATTATAATTACTTGATTTTGTGTAGAGAATTTATTTATTTTGTTGTTATTCATTCATTTAGAGAAATTTTAAATAGATATATGTAAATATTCCTGTTTTTGCATATTTCCCTGCCTAGCTTTCTCTTTGATTTTAGGGCCACTGAGAAACCCTCAGCAACATAAAGTCAAAATTTTGCATTTATAACTTTTTTTCCGTTTGTGTTTTGTTTGCTGGACTCCTGTCGTGCCCTGAGTGGACGAGGTCCATCGTTGGGACACAACTCTAGGGCCTCTTGTAGGCTTGGTGCGTCCCTTGCCTTTTTTATTCAGGCGGTGCCGGTGCTGGTCATCCCACAGGCTGATGATTTTTATTTTTGTATTTTTTTGTGTGTGTGTGTTTTTTTTTTGCTGTTGTCCGGGCCTTTTGGACTCAGGTGGCGCCGGTGCTGGTCATCGCACAGGCTGATAATTTTTAAACAATTTTTCCTTAATTTACAACTTTTATACATTAAGAAAAAAAAACACATCACTTTATGATATTTTTTTTTATTGATTTACATTTTTTTTTAATCCGAAGATTGCACTATTCACAGTCACTGTCGCCATGTAATAAGTATAATCAATTCTGTATTCAATATTTATTTTCTTGAATTTAATACAGTTATAATATGCACTAATAAATGTGCATTCGGTACGGGGCTCATTTCATGAATGTTGCCGCTTGACTTTAGAATAAGTTTACTTGGCTTGAAATTCACATATAATATGTAGCTGCGCGAGCAGCGCCGCGGCCAACGCTTATGTATCTAAATATCTCTATTAATATATATGTGCCGCTGCAGAGCAGCGATCTATGCTTAGTGTATATAACCGAATGATCGGCCGCGCATGCAGACATGCCGGCTCAGCATTTAGGATGCTCATAACATTGTTGTGTGGGTCGAATTACTCCGCACTTGAAGTGCTGGGAATATTAGGACATAAACAAATGCCACAATGTTGCAGTGATATAAGTGGTACAGTCTGTACCCGATATGTGAGCATACGACATTGGATTAATTTGATCCCATTTCTTGATCAAAGCCTTTTTAAGGTCATTAACTGTGTCGAACTGGCGGCCATTCTTGTAAACTTTATTAGAAAGTATTCCCCAAATATCTTATATTGGGTTTAGGTCTGGGCTGATCGCTGGCCATTGCAATAGAGGTATTTTTCTAGCTGCCAGAAAGTCTTTAATTTTACGAGCTGTGTGGATTGGCGCGTTGTCTTGCTGGAATATCCACCCATCCCCATAAATGGGTCCAGCAAATCCAATGAGCACTGTTTCTGGTAACTGTATATAAATTTATGCATTTGTTCTAGTCGGTATAAAACAAAGTGGAGACTTCCCAGCATACCCAAATCTGGCCCAAACCATGAATGATCCTCCGTTCAAAATTTGTATTGCTCAGCAAATTTTAGGTGAGCGGTTATATGACGCTTTAATAGCCTTGGTACAGCGTCGCGTGAACCATAATGTAACCATTTTGTTCTGGTTCAAAATTTTGTTTATACGTCTTTTGGATACGTCAAGATTCAGTTGACCTTTTATATCCATGCAAGACTTGTTGTCTTGAACAGCTAGACGCCGAATTTGTCTCTTGCACCGCTCGTCGATTTCAGTGGGCCTGCCGCTTCGCTTTCTTTTCCATAACTTTCCGGATTTTTAAGGAAGCTACTAATTTTATTCCTGTGCCTATTTAATCTAGCAGCAGTGTTTAAAAGAAAAACTTTAATTCAAAGAAGATTGTTGATAAATTTGTAATAGTTTTTTGTATGTGTGAACAATAATCGTATTCAATATCTTATTATTAAAGCTAAATTTAGATCAACAATGATTTAATATATATATAATTTCTAGTTAATCTTCCTGGCACAGAAAAGTTTAGCCGACTTACCAAGTCGGGGGAGTCAATATCACCATGTATAAGGTTATAAATGAAGACAGTACCAAGCATCGTTCTACGGTTTGGCTAGGGAGTGTAAATTAATCAAATTAAGAAGTCTACTAGAATAGAAGGTAAGTTAAGATCTGCATCCCAGCTTAGGCACCGTAAAGCAAATAAGAAAGTTTTGTACTGATTCATTACGACCAATATGCATTCCGTATTGTGGACTCCAGACCCCCATACTACAGTTTTAGTGATCATCGAGTTGAGGATCATCGAATTCTCTTGACCACCTTTTAGCTTTATTAACCATAGACGAAATATGATTAGAACACTTTAGTTTAGGATCCAAGAGAACGTTAAGATCGTTTACAATAATTATTCCGTCTAAGTCGCGTATATCGGATTGATAAAAAGTCATCATCTTGCACTTGAAACAACCAGTTTTGAAAGTTATATAGATTAGATTGTAAGTCTAAATAGCAGGAAATGTCAATTTCCAAAAAACTGTCAAATCGAGATCAGTTAATAGTACTGGGTGATTTTAATATACCTAGTGCGACATGGTCCCCTGACGAAAACGCAAACATTTTACTTCATTTTGCGCAGCATGACTTTATTGACGGCTTGCTTGCGCTATCCCAAGTGAACCATGTTAAGAACTCCTTAGGACGTTTACTGGACTTGTGTTTTGTTTCAAATTCAGAAGGCGTTTGCCTCTCAAGAACGGGACCACTTACACAACCGGAAGATCCTTATCATCCAATTCTAGAGCTGACTGTAGACGTAAGAACAGAGCTGAATAAAAAATCCGAAAAGTCTGTTAAACGAATCCGCTGATTTCGAAGGGCAAACTTTCATCTTTTAAATATCCGGCTATGACTGGTCCGAATTTTATTCATGCACTGACGTGGCCAAGGCCGTTAATACCGTCAATTTCAAATAAACCTCCGTGGTTTAATAAAGAGTTATTACACCTAAAAAATATTAAGTCCAGACATTTCAATAAATTTAAAATGTGCGGTTCACAATCTGCCTTCTCTCGGTACCTAAGGGCTCGGTCAAATTTTATCGTGCTTAACGCCCGGTGTTATAAAAGCTTTTTGACTCGTTGTAGGGTCCAATTTTCACAAGATCCAAAACAGTTTTATAATTTTGTTAGCACTAAGAGTAAATCAGCCTGTTACCCTTCATCGCTATCATTTGAAAACTCTACGGCAAACTCTGATAAGGAAATTGCCGATCTATTTGCCCAGTTTTTCCAGACCACATATTCTGTTCCATCCCGTCCAAATCCGTCTTATTCAAATGCCATACCCAAGTCGAACTTGATTTTTTGTCCGAGATTAAGCGAAAGCTCCCTTCTTTTGGATCTCCATAAAGTTAAGCCAGTCTATTCACCGGGTCCGGACGGAGTTTCAGGCTGCGTGCTTAAATACTGTGCTGAAACTCTGTGTAGACCTCTGTACAAATTGATTTCCTTGTCTTTAAAAACATCTCATTTCCCATTTATTTGCAACATCTTTGTAGATCGATTATATCTCCATGTCAACATGGATTTATAAGGCGAATTTCTACGACGACAAACCTCTTGGAGCTAACGTCTTTTGTAATAAATGGCTTTAAAAAGAACATGCAGACTGAAGTAGTTTACACTAATTTTAGTAAAGCGTTTGATTCAGTAAATCACTCGCTTCTTGTATTAAAGCTAGACTTATTAGGGTTTCCATGTGATCTTCTAACATGGATCTCAAGTTATCTGAGTGGTAGGACTCAGCGAGTCCTCTTTAAAAAATCGATCTCGGATTTGATCCGAGTTATTTCAGGGGTCCCAGAAGGAAGCCACCTTGGCCCACTTCTTTTTACTTTATTTATAAACGATCTCCCTCTAGTCTTAACAAAGTCGCGTGTCCTTATGTACGCAGATGACGTTAAGTTATGCCTGCAATATAACGAAATTTCTAGCAGTTCCGACTTACAATCTGACCTAAATGCTTTTCAAACATGGTGTTGTGAAAATCTTTTGGATTTAAATAGCGCTAAGTGCAAAGTAATGACATTTTTTCGGGTGAACCCACAATACGCAATGTATACACTGGGTGGTTGCGCGTTGTCTAGAATTACGCACGTTGATGACCTTTGGCGTCCTTCTTGACCCAAAACTTAAGTTTTGTGACCAAGTTACTTCCGTGGTGAATAAAGCCAGGGGAGTACTTGGATTTATTAAAAGGTGGTCAAAGGAATTCGATGATCCCTATGTCACAAAGACTCTGTTCATTTCACTAGTCCATCCAATCCTTGAGTACTGTTCAGCAGTTTGGAGTCCTCAGTATGGTGTACATATAGACCGGATAGGTTCTGTGCAAAAAAACTTTTTATTATTTGCTCTACGGGGGAATGCAAGCCTTATTTTACCATCCTACTCTAGTAGACTTCTCCTAATTAATCTACCATCCCTAGTAAACCGTAGAACGATGCTTGGCACAACTTTTATCTATAAACTTATTCACGGGGATGTGGAGATTCCCGAGTTACTGGGTCGCATATACTTCTCCGTGCCTAATAGAATTATCAGGAACTATGTTTCTCTTACATTTAATATTTGTAGATCTAACTTTGAAATGCATGAACCGTTTAGAGTACTGTGTAACGACTATAATAGACTACACCACATTATTTCTACTACCGACTCTTTGCCAAGCTTAAAAGCATTAATTTTAGCACAAAATTAGTATTAGTATTAGTCTCGTTCGTATTTCTTATCTTAGTCTGTCCGCTTCTACATTGTGCTTTTTAACTTCTCGCGATATCGTTTTTACGCCTTGGTGTCGTAAGGGCCACTTATTTGCGCTGATCATAGTGCATCAAAGTCCGAAATGTCCTTATACTGCAGGCATAACATAACATTTTCTGTGCACAAGAGTTCTCAAGAATGACTTATAATTGAGGGAAGATCGTTAAAAAATAATATAACAAGTAGCGGACCCAGATGGCTTCCTTGTGGGGGGCAACACGGAGAATTTTAGAAATTTAATTTTTAAAAAGGACTTTTGTTACCTGCATTTAGTTAAATTGAGATCCATATAAGGAGATCGACTGGAAAACCTAACAGGTCAAGTTATTGCACAAGAAGTAAGTGATTTACAGGGTAAATAACGTCTCTTTAAAAACTAGCATTGAAGCCCTTTTTCGGCTCTAGAAGGTTAGTGATTGTGGATCTACGTATAATAAATCCGTATTGACACGGAAAAGTGATTGATCTACAAAGGTGCTGCAACTGAGGAAAATAGCTGACAACTTAGAAATACCTCAATAGTTACGGGCTTCTAACTTGTTACCTTTTTCGAAAAGAGGAATAACAAATGATTCTTTCCAAATATTTGGGAAGTGGGAAGTTTCTAGAGATAAGGTAAACAACTTGTAAAGAGGTTTGCTCAGGGCCTTAGCCCTGATTACGAACACAGGAATACCATCGAGCCCTGGCGAATAAACAGGCTTAATACGAAAAAGATCCAAAGGGGAGCTTTCTGTTAAAGTGGGACAGAATATGGGGTTTGACTTAGTTATGGTGTAAGAATAAGGCGGTGATGAATAATCTAAAGTAGAGTAAGTCGTTTGAAAAACGTTCTCTTGAAAAAATTGATAACCGGTATTTTTATATTTCCTAAATCAATAAATCCATATCTTTGCTAAACCAAGGTGATTTATTGGGAATTGACGGATAGTACCAGGGAACACAGGAATTAAAAAATAAGTTTATTACAGTGTAAGAAACATTAATTGCATGGAACATATTACTGTATAAGTAATGATCAGACCTATTAAAGCCAGAAATAAAATTATTTGGCATCAGAAAGTCTGCCTTACAAAAACAATATATACGTTTGGTTGATTTTTTCTGATTTTTCTTCTATAACTCTACCCATGTCAATTGTTAGTTTTATTGTAGGGTGATATGGATTTGATATAAAACATAAATCAAGTAGGCAAGAGATAATTTCGAACATGTTTTACTCAAACATGGTCTTGCAAGTATAAGTTAAAGAATCAGATCAAGACTCCTTCAGATTCCTATGGAGAGATTACGATAGCAATATTGAGGTCTGTAAGATACATGTTCTAATATTTGAAGCTACATGTCCACCCTGATGTGCGCAGTATGTAAACAATCAAAATGCCTTAAATGCTTCGAACAGGAAGGATGCTGTTATTAAAGCTTTACAAAAAATCGTCGATAAGATTCTCGGTATGGTTTGGGATAGTGGAAAGGATGCATTTTTGTTTGATATTAAAAAAAAAAGTAGATAACGAAATAAAGCAAGGAATAAAAGTTCCAAATAAGAGACAACTTCTCAGTATCATAATGTCAGTGTATCCACCTGGCCAACAACCGATAAAGCGATCCCATTACCAGATGACTCTAACAAAAAACGCAATATTGTCCTGACAATGGCAATAGAAGCACCAAACTT
Organism: Drosophila fuyamai; assembly: GCA_018153365.1. Classification (NCBI taxonomy): domain Eukaryota; kingdom Metazoa; phylum Arthropoda; class Insecta; order Diptera; family Drosophilidae; genus Drosophila; species Drosophila fuyamai. Next base: position 789,673 of record JAECXW010000413.1, on the reverse strand, counting down.
TTTTCAAACTTTATGCGCCTAAAGCGAACGAATGGTTGGATGCTCAGATTAATAGGAAACATCCGAAAAAACGAAAAGAAAGTTAAAGGAGAAATTTCCTTCAAAGAATTGGTCAATGCTGAGAAAACATTATGTAATCTAGTACACCAACACACATATTTTAATGAAATAAGCGCTCTTCGGCAAAATGATTTTATTTCCAAATGTAGCCAATATATTCTCTATCAAAATCAACGAAAATCAATCCAGAGGAGGCTGGAAGATAGGCTTTATTGCCCAAACGTTTGCGGTCAAATCCGAATTGAGGAAGTGCAGACATCAACTGGTGCACCCAAACGCCACATATCTAAGCTATCGGTTCTTGACGTTTTAGATAAAACGACTTAAAAGTTTTATGGTAAGGGAAATGTTGCTGGTGAAAATAAAATGTTGAATTTAACCGTCTTAACTTGAATGCGTTACACTGGAATTACTCTATATTCTTATTTCAGCTGATCTTATAAATATTTCGTCATTGTCGCTATAATTGTTGATGTGACCAGAAATACAAATTAACAAACGCACGAATCAAAAGAAACACGCAATGTTGAGAACCATTTTTATAATAAAACAAGAAAGGAAACAAACTTTGGCAAGCCGAAGTTTATATACCCTTGCAGTTATTCAAATCAACTACATTTCGATTTTTATGCCTATATTACTAAATACAATGAAGCTACATATGTCGATTTTGCGCTATATTTTGCCATCGTTTCTATGGCAGCTATATGATCTTGTTGTCCGATTTTAATTTAATTCTATAATATTTATACCCGTTACTCGTAGAGTAAAAGGGTATATTGTATTCGTGCAAAAGTATGTAACAGGTAGAAGGATGCGTTTCCGACCCTATAAAGTATATATATTCTTGTTCAGGATCACTAGCTGAGTCGATCTAGCCATGTCCGTCTGTCCGTCTGTCTGTCTGTCCGTATGAACGCTGAGATCTCGGAAACTATAAAAGCTAGAAAATTGGCATTTTGCATGTAGATTTTAGGGGTTCCTACGCAGCGCAAGTTTGTTTCAAAATAGTGCCACGCCCCTCTGATGCCCACATGCCACAAGCTGTGGCCACAGTTTTGATGCTATTATGAAAATTTTAATTGATATGTATTTGTTTCGTCAATACCTATCGATTGGCCTAATAAAAGTTTTCCACGCCCACTTTAACGCCCAAAAACTTATTAAACGCTTAAGCCTGGCTAGCGCCTACATTTCCGCCATTCATGGCCCGTGGTACCAATGTCTTGGGGTAGATGGCGCAATAGAATAATGCCATCTAACGGATGACTTTGGACAGCTGGCCAAGGTGCTCAACAGAGTCAACGTTAATTCTCGATAAGGATTTCTATTAAGGGAAATTGCGATGGTTTTCATTTGTCAATACCGAACTATATCCCAAGAACTATGCAAATCAAATCAAGTTCGCCAAGTTACTCGTGTTGTGCAAACATTTGGACTTTAATATACATAATACTATTTAAGAATGTATGTGTTTAGCCAATATAGGTATGTCTGTTTAATATTTCTAGTCAATTTATTGCACTGAAAAACATAAACATAAACACAGCTGCTGTTGCAGGACAAAAACTGCCAGCGCTAAAGCAGCTCTGGTGCTGATGCTCGTGCTGTAAAGCTCTAATAGATCGCCGAATTCAAATTGATAATTTGAACTTTTTCCTGTGGTCACTCTAATTCACATTATGTTAATCAAAATCTAAATCATTTGAAATGGGGCGCGCATTTTGTCTCTTTTTGATCCTATTCGTTTCTCACAAGTGCATTCACTTCCGCCAGAGAGAGACGGAAGATTTGCTAGGCAGAATGGAAAGTTCTAGAAGGCACGGTTCGCTGTTAGCAAAAAGGGCGGGAGTCCGTGCAAGTAAGTTGGCGGTTATGAACTTTACAGAGCTGCAAACTATTCTGCTCTCGCTTTTGTCTAGGTCTAACCTTCGTATGTGATCACCCCGTTCCAAATCAACGGCTTCCTCGTGGTGTTCCCTGGGTACCGATTTTAACATAAAAATCGGGAGCTAATTTGAGCGGCGACAAAAATACAAGAAGGCATATTTATATTAAGTTGTTTAGGTGAGTAACGGGTATCTAATAGTCGAGGCACTCGACTATAGCGTTCTCTCTTGTTTAATATTACCAAATCCCAAAGAACACAAAAAAAAATAAAACCAACAAAGTTATAATTTTTTTAAATTTTTTTTCCCATTGTTTCTATGGGAGCTATATGATATAATCGCCTTATCCGTCCCGTTCCGTTTTATTTTGTGATGACAAAAAGCACCTATTTTCAGACCAATTGCCAGTGCTAATAACTGTTCAAAGCTCTGAAACAATCGAATACCCGCTCAGGCTGACGTTGCACAGAACTACCTAGCTTAAATTCAAAAAGTATGTGAGTTTTCATATAGAACTCGCATCCCCAACTTAATATGAAATCGGACATCGACTGCATAGAAGAACCTTATAAAACCCATTAACAGCTGGTGCGAGAGCAGAGGCGCATGTAACGTGACCAAAACAACGCCTTAACGCCTTTTGTCTCTTTTTGATCCTATTCGTTTCTCACAAGTGCATTCACTTCCGCCAGAGAGAGACGGAAGATTTGCTAGGCAGAATGGAAAGTTCTAGAAGGCACGGTTCGCTGTTGGCAAAAAGGGCGGGAGTCCGTGCAAGTAAGTTGGCGGTTATGAACTTTACAGAGCTGCAAACTATTCTGCTCTCGCTTTTGTCTAGGACTAACCTTCGTATGTGATCACCCCGTTCCAAATCAACGGCTTCCTCGTGGTGTTCCCTGGGTACCGATTTTAACATAAAAATCGGGAGCTAATTCGAGCGGCGACAAAAATACAAGAAGGCATATTTATATTAAGTTGTTTAGGTGAGTAACGGGTATCTAATAGTCGAGGCACTCGACTATAGCGTTCTCTCTTGTTTAATATTACCAAATCCCAAAGAACACAAAAAAAAATAAAACCAACAAAGTTATAATTTTTTTAAATTTTTTTTCCCATTGTTTCTATGGGAGCTATATGATACAATCGCCTTATCCGTCCCGTTCCGACATTTATACTACCTGCAATAACAACTTTTGGGAAAGTTTCAAGCAGATAACTTTAAAACTGAGGGACTAGTTTGCGTAGAAACGGACGGACGGACGGACGAACGAACGGACAGACGGATGGACGGACAGACGGACATGGCTAGATCAATCCTCCTGGTGATGATAATCAAGGATATATATACTTTATAGGGCCGGAAATGTCTCCTTCACTGCATTGCAAACCCTCTACAAGGGTATAAACGTTCGCAAACATAAGTATTTCTGGTTTTGTGGCTTACACGTAACAATTCTTTTACTATTTGTTGTCTTTTGATGTATTGGTGGTCCTTTTAGTTCGTCGAGGCTTCTTAGTCTTAGTCTTCTTCTTAGTCTTTTTGCAACTATTTTCTTTCTTTATTATCCTTGGAACTTCTTGGTGTAAAACAATTATTTGTGTGTCACTATATTTTCCTTTTGGTGGTTTTGGTGTTTTCTGTATTTTCTGTCATTTGTATTTTTTCCGGATGATAAATATTTTTTGTAACATTTCAGTTTTTTTTATATTTTGAGTCTTCTTCCTTTTTTATTATTTTAAGCTTTGCACTTTTAATTCTGATTTTTGAATATTACTTTAGCTATTTTCTTTCGATTTTGCAGTTAGCACATTACAATTTTTTCACTTTTAAATTTAGTGTTTTTAAGCGGTACGTTTTGTTTTTACATATAAACCTTTTTTATTTTCGGGTCTATGATTTTTTTTTTGGAACAATCGCGAATATATTTGTTCTAATTTTGATATATTTTCACAGTGCGGTATGTTGGTGCCAATTACAAAAACGATACCGAATATAATAAAAACAAGAAAGGAAAGCTCACTTCGGGCGGAGCCGAAGTTGATATACCCTTGCCGAATATTCTGTAAATTATATTCTCCAAAATTATTCATATGATTCATTCTTAATACTCACAAAAAATCCCAACTTCCTAACTTTAAAAACACCAAAGTTATGGCATATTCAATCGTTCAGCTATATGGCAGCTAAAGGATATAGTCGGCCGATCCCTCTGAAATGTGGTAGGTCGCACTGATAGAAAATAAAACACATAGAAAATTCCAACTTCCTTACTTTATTAACACCAAAGTTATGGCATTTTCGTTCAATCTGTTACATGGCGGCTATATGATAGCCGGAGATATCCTCTGCAAGGGTATAAATATTAATTCTTTAATTTTCACTTTTACAATTAGGAAGTAAGTCCTTACGCTAATTTTCACGACTGCCCAAGATTGAGTTGGTTCTCTTCCCTGGTTGCCTCGGAAACGAAGCTTTTAAAGCTTATCTTTTTAATCAGAATGGAAAATTTGGAATCAAACGCAAAAAAAAATTTGAAGAACACTTTAGAGCCGAGTCCAATTAACTGGACGAGGCGAGAAAAATGATAACTCGTTTTAAAGGGAACCAGCACCGAAATAAGAAATGCCCTAAAAAAGAAGGGTTTTACCGCGAAAAATGTTATTAACATTCTCAAAAAAAAAGGAAGGCGCAACTACTCTTCAAGGTCGACTTTGAGCCAGACGGCAAATCCTTGAAGAAAAACAAAGTGAAGCCGATCTACAAGCTGCATTATCTAGAATAACAGTGGATGAGACGCAGTTCCAGTGCAAGGCACTATTTGCCAGGAGTATAGACACACTAGGACACAAAAACACACTTCGGGCCGTCTGCGTTGCCTGTATTGAGGCCCACTGCCTACAAAAAATCTACCCAAATATGAAAAAAAGTGGTAGCTAGGAGCTGAGAACTCGCATGCTACAAGCGATAGCAAAGCACCATCAAAATACGCGCAAAGGATGCACTGCATCGAAAACTTGGCCATAAGTTTTATTCGCTAAAACTGTGAGATCCTCATACGGTTCTCTAAATACCTCCAACGGCATCTCCTATGCTGATGCTTTACGATTTGGGATGGAAAAATAATAATAGTAATAATAATAATAATAATAATAATAATAATAATAATAATAATAATAATAATAGTAATAATAATAATAATAATAATAATAATAATAATAATAATAATAATAATAATAATAATAATAATAATAATAATAATAATAATAATAATAATAATAATAATAATAATAATAATAATAATAATAATAATAATAATAATAATAATAATAATAATAATAATAATAATAATAATAATAATAATAATAATAATAATAATAATAATAATAATAATAATAATAATAATAATAATAATAATAATAATAATAATAATAATAATAATAATAATAATAATAATAATAATAATAATAATAATAATAATAATAATAATAATAATAATAATAATAATAATAATAATAATAATAATAATAATAATAATAATAATAATAATAATAATAATAATAATAATAATAATAATAATAATAATAATAATAATAATGATAATAATAATAATAATAATAATAATAATAATAATAATAATAATAATAACAATAAAATGAGGGAAATTGTAAAATTTAAAGAAACAAACAGAACCCCACATACTGGCCACAGACCCCGAAAGCTCTTATAACTTATTTATTTTGTGATGACAAAAAGCACCTATTTTCAGACCAATTGCCAGTGCTAATAACTGTTCAAAGCTCTGAAACAATCGAATACCCGCTCAGGCTGACGTTGCACAGAACTAACTAGCTTAAATTCAAAAAGTATGTGAGTTCTCATATAGAACTCGCATCCCCAACTTAATATGAAATCGGACATCGACTGCATAGAAGAACCCTATAAAACCCATTAACAGCTGGTGCGAGAGCAGAGGCGCATGTAACGTGACCAAAACAACGCCTTTTGTCTCTTTTTGATCCTATTCGTTTCTCACAAGTGCATTCACTTCCGCCAGAGAGAGACGGAAGATTTGCTAGGCAGAATGGAAAGTTCTAGAAGGCACGGTTCGCTGTTAGCAAAAAGGGCGGGAGTCCGTGCAAGTAAGTTGGCGGTTATGAACTTTACAGAGCTGCAAACTATTCTGCTCTTGCTTTTGTCTAGGACTAACCTTCGTATGTGATCACCCCGTTCCAAATCAACGGCTTCCTCGTGGTGTTCCCTGGGTACCGATTTTAACATAAAAATCGGGAGCTAATTCGAGCGGCGACAAAAATACAAGAAGGCATATTTATATTAAGTTGTTTAGGTGAGTAACGGGTATCTAATAGTCGAGGCACTCGACTATAGCGTTCTCTCTTGTTTAATATTACCAAATCCCAAAGAACACAAAAAAAAAAACAAGAAAGGAAAGCTAACTTCGGGCGGAGCCGAAGTTGAAATACCCTTGCAGAATATTCCGATTTATATTCTCCAAACTTATTCATTTGATGCATTCTTAACACTCATAAAAAATCCCAACTTTCTAACTTTAAAAACACCAAAGTTATGGCATTTCCAATCGTTCAGTTAAGTGGCGGCTATAGGATATAGTCGGCCGATCCTTATGAAATTTGGTAGGTCAGATTGATTGGCCAAATATAAAAGCCATAGAAAATACCAACTTCCTAACTTTACAAATCCCAAAGTTATGGCATTACCGATCAATCAGTTATATAGAAGCTATAGGATATAGTCGGCCGATCCTTATGAAATTTGGTAGGTCGGATTGACTGGCCAAATAAAATACCCATAGGAAATCCCAACTTCCTAACTTAACAAACACTAAAGTTATGGCATTTCCGATCAATCAGTTATATGGCAGCTATAGGATATAGTTGTCCGATCCTGGCCCTTCCGACTTATATACTGCGTGCAAAGGATCGAAGGCTGTGTGCAAAGTTTCAATTCGATATCTTTAAAACTGAGAGACTAGTTCGCGTAGAAACAGACAGACGGACAGACAGACGGACAGACGGACAGACGGACATGGCTATATCAACTCAGGAGGTGATCCTGATCAAGAATATATATACTTTATAGGGTCGGAGATGTCTCCTTCACTGCGTTGCACACTTTTGACCAAAATTATAATACCCTCTACAAGGGTATAATAAAACCAACAAAGTTATAATTTTTTTAAATTTTTTTTCCCATTGTTTCTATGGGAGCTATATGATATAATCGCCTTATCCGTCCCGTTCCGACATTTATACTACCTGCAAAAACAACTTTTGGGAAAGTTTCAAGCAGATAACTTTAAAACTGAGGGACTAGTTTGCGTAGAAACGGACGGACGGACGGACGAACGAACGGACAGACGGATGGACGGACAGACGGACATGGCTAGATCAATCCTCCTGGTGATGATAATCAAGGATATATATACTTTATAGGGCCGGAAATGTCTCCTTCACTGCATTGCAAACCCTCTACAAGGGTATAAACATATAGTCGCCGTTCGCAAACATAAGTATTTCTGGTTTTGTGGCTTACACGTAACAATTCTTTTACTATTTGTTGTCTTTTGTTGTATTGGTGGTCCTTTTAGTTCGTCGAGGCTTCTTAGTCTTAGTCTTCTTCTTAGTCTTTTTGCAACTATTTTCTTTCTTTATTATCCTTGGAACTTCTTGGTGTAAAACAATTATTTGTGTGTCACTATATTTTCCTTTTGGTGGTTTTGGTGTTTTCTGTATTTTCTGTCATTTGTATTTTTTCCGGATGATAAATATTTTTTGTAACATTTCAGTTTTTTTTATATTTTGAGTCTTCTTCCTTTTTTATTATTTTAAGCTTTGCACTTTTAATTCTGATTTTTGAATATTACTTTAGCTATTTTCTTTCGATTTTGCAGTTAGCACATTACAATTTTTTCACTTTTGAATTTTGTGTTTTTAAGCGGTACGTTTTGTTTTTACATATAAACCTTTTTTATTTTCGGGTCTATGATTTTTTTTTTGGAACAATCGCGAATATATTTGTTCTAATTTTGATATATTTTCACAGTGCGGTATGTTGGTGCCAATTACAAAAACGATACCGAATATAATAAAAACAAGAAAGGAAAGCTCACTTCGGGCGGAGCCGAAGTTGATATACCCTTGCCGAATATTCTGTAAATTATATTCTCCAAAATTATTCATATGATTCATTCTTAATACTCACAAAAAATCCCAACTTCCTAACTTTAAAAACACCAAAGTTATGGCATATTCAATCGTTCAGCTATATGGCAGCTAAAGGATATAGTCGGCCGATCCCTCTGAAATGTGGTAGGTCGCACTGATTGAAAATAAAACACATAGAAAATTCCAACTTCCTTACTTTATTAACACCAAAGTTATGGCATTTTCGTTCAATCTCTTACATGGCGGCTATATGATAGCCGGAGATGTCTCCTTCACTGTGTTGCACACTTTTGACCAAAATTATAATATCCTCTGCAAGGGTATAAATATTAATTCTTTAATTTTCACTTTTACAATTAGGAAGTAAGTTCTTACGCTAATTTTCACGACTGCCCAAGATTGAGTTGGTTCTCTTCCCTGGTTGCCTCGGAAACAAAGCTTTTAAAGCTTATCTTTTTAATCAGAATGGAAAATTTGGAAGCAAACGGAAAAAAAAATATGAAGAACACTTTAGAGCCGAGTCCAATTAACTGGACGAGGCGAGAAAAATGATAACTCGTTTTAAAGGGAACCAGCACCGAAATAAGAAATGCCCTAAAAAAGAAGGGTTTTACCGCGAAAAATGTTATTAACATTCTCAAAAAAAAAACAGAAAGGCGCAACTACTCTTCAAGGTCGACTTTGAGCCAGACGGCAAATCCTTGAAGAAAAACAAAGTGAAGCCGATCTACAAGCTGCATTATCTAGAATAACAGTGGATGAGACGCAGTGCCAGTGCAAGGCACTATTTGCCAGGAGTATAGACACACTAGGACACAAAAACACACTTCGGGCCGTCTGCGTTGCCTGCATTGAGGCCCACTGCCTACAAAAAATCTACCCAAATATGAAAAAAAGTGGTAGCTAGGAGCTGAGAACTCGCATGCTACAAGCGATAGCAAAGCACCATCAAAATACGCGCAAAGGATGCACTGCATCGAAAACTCGGCCATAAGTTTTATTCGCTAAAACTGTGAGATCCTCATACGGTTCTCTAAATACCTCCAACGGCATCTCTTATGCTGATGCTTTACGATCTGGGATGGCGCATGTAACGTGACCAAAACAACGCCTTAAGGATGACACCCGCTCTCTCGACCTTGCTCTCCAGCAGCAAACAGAAAATGCACAGTACATCGAAAAATTCTCGCCAACCAGTAAAAAGAACCCCCTGTGGATGGCTCACCCAAATTTAAGGGCTCCGATCAAAACGATTACTGCGATAAGAAATTCTTCATTTGCTTCCCAACTTCAAAGTGTTTTCCAGCCGTTTCGGCATAAGGGGACTAAAACCAAAGAAGGATCCCGGTGGTGTCTTACTAATCCCAAAAATGCTAATCAAACTTTCAAACTGTGCTTTGGTGCTCGTTTGTAAACTCTTCATTGGGATCATTAAACTCGGCTATTTCCCGAAATAGTGAAAATACTTTAATGATACATATACTATAATGATACCTAAGCCCGGAAAAGACCACACAACTTCGTCATCGTATATACCAATAAGTCTACTTACACACACATTGTCATCCCTGCACACCAGACACACCGTTTGCCAATGAAACTGCGATCCTGAGTTGCCCAAGATACCCAATCCGAGCAAAATGCCAACTCACTGATCATCTTGATGTAGTGATGGAAAGGTGGCTATCTGAGTAACGTATCAAGCTAAACGAGCTATAGAGTAAACACGTAACGCTTGCTCTTAATAGTCAAACATGCCCTCCATTTTCTTTGAACGGTACGAAGATCCCCCAAGTCAACGAAGTAACGTACCACGTAACGACAGGCATAAACACATCGAATGCAAGAAGCTGCACTTAAAATGAAAAGGCAGTGGACTCCAATAGATTATAAATATCTGATCACCTCTGCCTGGACTAAGGAATCCTGCAACATAACTCAACTCTTAAGCCCATCTGGACATATTTGCCCAATTTTTTCAAACGACTTACTCTACTTTAATATTTTACTATTCTGTCCCGCTTTAACAGAAAGCCCTCTTCTTTTGGATCTTCTTCCGATTAAGCCTGTTTATTCGCCAGTGCCCGATGGTATTCCTGGGTGCGTGCTGATGTATTGTGCTAAGGCGCTGTGCAAAGCTCTTCACAAGTTATTTACCTTATCTCTAGAAACTTCCCAATTCCCAAATATTTTGAATGAATCATTTGTTATTCCTCTTTTACAAGTTAGGAGCCAGTAACTATAGATGTATTTCTAAGTTGTCAGCTATTCCTAAGCTTTTAAAAAAATCATTACTCCTCATTTGCAGCACCTTTCTAGATCAATTAGTTCTCCGTGTCAACACGGATTTATTAAATGGACTATCCTTCTGGAGCTTACTACATTTCAGACTTTTTATCGGGTCAATCCGATATAAGCGACTTATAAGTTAATTGGACTCTAAACTAAAAGTTTCTAATCACACTTCGTCCATAGTTAAGAAAACCAGAGTAGTGTTTGGTTTTATTTAAAGGTGATTGAAAATTTAATACTGTTTTGTATTAATAAACGCGAAACTTGTGAACGCAGGGAAGAATTTATTTTTTGGCGATGGCGACGAAAAGGAGTTTGATCAGAACGATGTTCATATAACAACTAACATTTAATTTCAATATATCGACGCTTAAACCTAACTTAACGAAGGGGGCGAGAGACGGGGCGAATTCGCGAGAGCGATTAGATCTTTATTGTGCTCCCGCTCCCGCCTTACACTAGTTAACCAAACAAAAAAAACGCAAAGTGCGCGAACACCGCCCCCTCTGAAGGACCGCCGTCTTCAGCATGCCACTGGAAGCACCGCCAGCCTATGCACCGCTCGCCGATACGTCCCATCCTTCGTCTTCACGTCCGCCACTCGGACCTTGCCGTCAGCGCCGACGTGCACCGCCACGATCCGCCCGGTCATCCACTGCTGCGGCGGAAGGTTGTCCTCGGCGACGACGACGAGAGCTCCCACGTCGACGTTTTGGACCTCCTGGTGCCACTTGTTTTTTGCCTGGAGGCTCGAGACGTACTCCCGGGACCAACGCTGCCAAAACCTGTGCCTGAGAGACGAGACACTGCGCCATCGTCGTAAGCAGGTTGGGCTGACTTGGTCCGGGAGCGCTGCTGAGGGTGGAGCTAGGAGGGGCCCGCCGATCAGGAGATGGCCTGGGCTTAGGGCTTCGCCGTCGTTGGGGTCTGTGCTGATCGCTCCGAGGGGCCTGGAGTTGAGCACGGCCTCCATGCTGGTGAGGAGAGTTCCGAGCTCCTCCGCGGTCAGGATGTCTTCGCCGACCGTCCGAAGGAACAGGTGCTTTGCAGACTTCACACCTGCCTCCCAAAGTCCGCCGAAGTGAGGTGCTCTGGGCGGTATGAACGCAAACTCGCATCCTTTTCTTAATGCGAATGTTGCGATACCGCCCCCCTGCTCCTCCAGACGGGCCCGGAACTCTCTCATGTGGCGATCGGCTCCGACGAAGTTCGTCGCGTTGTCGCACCACACCTTCTCCGGAATCCCGCGTCGACTCACGAACCTTTGGAATGCCAACAAAAACGCATCAGTGGTGAGGTCAGACACTAACTCTAAGTGGACCGCTTTGGACGCAAAACATACAAACAATGCCACGTATGATTTGTACGGTGGCTTGCCACGGATACGATACGTTGTGTTGAATGGGCCACAAAAATCAACACCACAGATATTAAAGGGGGCGGAGAGCTCGAAGTCTGTCTGATGGCAAGTTCCCCATGACTTGCGTCAAGAGTTGCGGCTTGCACCGAAAGCAACGAATGCAAGAACGAACTGTTCTGCGGCAAACTTCCTGCGCATTAACCAACCATATCTTTTCTCGCAACAGACTTACAAGAGCTTGAGGGCCAGCATGACAATTTGTAACGTGCAGGTAGGACACGTACGTTTTAACAAACTGTGAGCCTTTCGACAACAACAACGGGAATTTGGCTTCGTACGGGATAGGAGCATTCAATAACCGACCCCCAACTCGCAGCAATGTCGAGGAACACCAATCTAATTTTTTCTCCTGAAGAAAAGGGCTTAGTTTTTGTATATTCGTTGCTACCGGTTTATTTTTTCGAATTTTACCCATGTCGTCACTGAACTCGTGAGATTGGATCACTTCCACTATTTTCTCGAACGCAAAATTCAGTTCTCTTGGTGTTATACTTTTTTCAAAGGGCTGCGACACCTTTTTACACCTTTGAATAAACCGTAAGACCCACACGAAAACCCTTAGAAGCCTTATGTGCGACGAAAAGGATTCTATTTTCTGAAGCACATAATTGGGCTCTGGAATTACCACAAGCGCCAATGCTGATTTGCGTAATTCCATCGACACGACATCAGCAGGTACTTCGAAGTGTCGATTTACAGGCCAATCTTTTTCTGCATCGAGCAAAAAGGACGGCCCAGCGAACCAAATGGAGGCTGTAAGTTCCTCAACGTCACATCCCCGTGACACAATGTCCGCTGGGTTTACTTTCGTGGGGACATGTCTCCAGATTGCTTTTTCCGACCACTCTTGAATCTCCGCCACTCGGTTTGAGACAAAAACTGACAACGACGAAGGATGCGTTTTGATCCAATGCAAAGTGATCTCCGAATCCGTCCAGAGGAACACTTTTGTAATCGGAAAATTGAGCAATGGTCTTACACGATTATAAAGATCCGCAAGAAGGTGAGCTGCGCACAACTCAAGGCGAGGCAAAGTTTTCGTCTTGAGGGGAGCTACTTTGGATTTTGCTGTCAATAAAGATACTTTTAAACCTTCAGCGGTACTAGTTCGAACGTAGATGCACGCTCCATATGCTCGCATGGAAGCGTCAGCGAAACCATGTATTTCTGCCGGGACTTTGGCGTCTGTATGAACGAATCGCGATACCTTGATCTTGGGCAGCTGCAATAGCGTTCTCTTAAAGGCTTCCCAAGATGTCTGCAGTTGCATCGGCAGCGACTCGTCCCAGTCTAACTTTCGAAGCCACAGTTCCTGCAACAACATTTTTGCCCTAGTCACTAGAGGACACAATAGGCCAAGCGGATCGAAAAGTCGGGCAGTCACCGACAGTATGTTTCGTTTTGTCGCACGAAGATCCAGGAAAGAGTCATCCAACCGAAATTGAAAGTAATCTTTACCCGGCAACCAAACCACGCCAAGGGTTTTAGTTACGTCTGAGTCTGCCGTTAGCGGCATGACAGCGCTTTCAGATGCGGACAACTCTGGGCAGTTAGAAAACCACTTTGCCAATTCAAATCCTGCCTCTTGCAATACCTGAGAAACTTCGTCTCGAAGGCTTAGCAGGTCCTCAACGCATCTGGCGCCAGTCAACAAATCGTCAACATAAAAGTCATTCTGAATGACCTTAGCGGCTTTTGGACACGAATCCTGCGCGATCTCTCCAAGCCGCATTAAACACCGAATCGCCAGATAGGGTGCTGGCGAAGTTCCATAAGTCACGGTGTTCAGCTTGAAGATTTTTAGAGACTCAGATGGATCTCGTCTCCACACTATGAGCTGAAAGTTTCGGTCAGCTTCGTCAACCATTACTTGACGATACATCTTTTTTACGTCTGCTGCAAGCGCAAACTTGTGCAGTCTGAACCGAAGAAGGGTCGAATACAGCTCCTCTTGGATGGTGGGGCCAACCATCAAGATGTCATTCAACGCGACCTGCGTCGATGTACGGCTCGAGGCGTCGAATACCACTCTCAACTTTGTCGAGGTGCTTTGAGGTCGCAGCACGCATTGGTGCGGAATGAAATAGTGCGAACTGTCTGGAATTTTATTGTCAGTGGAAGACATGTGGCCCATGGCTTCATATTCTTCCATGAATTCCAGATACATCTTTTTTAAAGAAGGATCTTTGGATAATCTTCTTTCAAGCGACAAAAATCTACGTTTCGCAACTTCATATGATGAACCAAGAGTGTTCGGGTCAGATTTGAACGGCAAACGAACCGAAAATCTTCCGGACGACAATCTTTGAGTATTTTTCTCAAAGTGTTGCTCACAAAGTTGCTGCTCAGGAGTATGGACCTTGGCCTTGGGCGGCAAGTCCTCCACAGACCAAAATTTCTGCAGGGTTGTGTCTATTGACTCCAACACTTCCTCCTGGCAGCTGAGATGTACCAACTTTTCAGCATTTCTTATTTTTTCTGAGGCACATCTCCCTGACACTATCCAGCCGAGAACTGTTTTCTGCAAAATGGGAAACTCAGGCCCTTGCTTTATCTGGCCGACTGACAATAGTTCAAAGAACGAGTCTGCGCCTATAAGCATGTCTATTTTTTGGGGCTTGAAGAAGAATGGATCTGCCAATTGAATATTTTCAGGCACCCTCCAGCCGCTGGTGTTCACCGTTTGATCCGGATGATAACCAGAAATATTTTTTAGTATGTAAAATTCGGACGACAATTGACTGCTACCCACTCGCGACTTGACTATCGTGTGTATTTTCTTGGTTGCTTGAGCATTAGTTCCACCAATGCCCCGCAAGCTCAAACACACGTCCTCTCTCTTAATCTGAAGTCTCTGAGCGAGCTCGTCGGTCACAAAATTTACTTGTGAACCAGAATCGAGCAACGCTCGAGCCAAAACTAATTCGCCACTTTTTGTTTGGACGCTCACGATGGCTGTGGCAAGAATAACTCTATCCGATGCAGTCGCATGCAAGACATGCGAAGTGGATGGAGTATTCTGCAAGAGCGTGGGCTGAGGAGGAGGTGGCAACGCGAGATTTGATGGCGAATAAATGTGCAGCAATGTGTGGTGTGAGGACTTACACACCCTGCATCTCTTCGATTTGCATCTTTTTACCGTGTGGCCCTTACGAAGGCAGTTAATGCACAAGGGAGCCTTTTTTGCGAAATCGAATCTTTGCTGAACTGTTAGGGCAGCAAAAGCAGTGCAATTTCCTACTTGATGTTCTGCTGAGTTGCAAAACACGCATACTTCGCGGTCGTCCATGGCAGCAACAAACGAAAAACTCCTGTTTCCATTCTTCTTTGGATAAGCCTGGCTCTGCTGAACAATTTTTGGCTTACACGCTTCTTCGGCAACCATATGCTGATAGCGCTTGTTCAGGGCCGAGTCACACTCGCTCCAAAGAGGAAGCGAGGTATAATCCAATTGTTCTTCCCATTTTCTTTTAGTTCCTGCATCGACTTTGCCCATTACTAGATGGATGAGGATGGCATTCGTAATACGTTTGTCATCCCCAATGGACAAAAGAGAATCGTACAGCGCTGTGACTGTGTCGATCAGGTTTCTCAAGGCGGTAGCTGATGGCTGGGCAATCTTTGGCAGATTAAACAGTGTCGATATATTGTCAAAGAAAATTAAACAATCATTATCGTACACCCGCCTTAGGCTAGCCAGAGCTTTTGGATAATTATCCGCGGTAACTTGGAATGCCCTGACTGTTCCTAGCGCGTCTCCAGCCAAACACGATATTAGATGGTTGAATTTTTCGATATCGTGCAGCGTGTCATCTTTGTCAACAAAAGTTTCGAAAAGGCTTATAAAATTTTTAAATTCGGAATGTTTTCCGCTGAAGGTTGGAAGAGCGACGCTCGGCAAACGGCATTGGGTGTGCGCGTTGCCGGCGGAGCGGAATTGTCAACGCTCTTACGCTTTGTTTCCGCAATTAGGGAAATTAGCAACGATTTTGCTATTATCGCAGTCTCTTCTAACTCTTCGCGGTACTCATCATCTCCATCTTTCGCTTCAATTTTATTTTGTATAAGCGAAGCATTTTCGATGTGCGTATTTAGGATTTCTAATCGACATTCTAACTCAACCGTATTTAAAGAGAATCGACCCTCATTTAAATATCTTTGCGTTCGCTCTATACTCCTCATATATCCATCTCGTTGGTTTTTCAATTCTTCGATTTTCTGGTTGTTGCTTTCTGATTTAAGCATTTTTTTTTTTTTTTTTTTTTTGGTATCGAAGATTTTTAAATTTAATTTAATTTATTATTTTTTTTTTTTTTTAATTATATGTAAATGTGTACAAAAATTTTGTTTTTAAATTTATTAAATTTAAATAATAATAACCAACGAGAGGAATAAGCTGAACGCAAGCAGTGTAGGGGAGTTATTTAAAAGGAATTAATTTAAGGAATCCTAAATTATTTAATAATTCAATTTAATATGCCGAGCGCACGTAGTGTAGGGGAGCACACGCCAAACTCAAACACCAAAAAACGAACAAACGTTTAGGCAGCGGCAACGCTTGCACCGTTCCAGCGATCGAAAACGAAAACGACGAAAGAGAACTCGAAAGAACGGGCTGCGTTGTCTGTGTGTGTGTGTATGTGTGTCCGTCTGGCGGTGCTCAACGCAATGCTAACGGAGGATGATGCACTGACCGATAACTAAGGGCAACGAATATATAAACCTGACGCTTAAAAGCGCGGGAAATGGCGAAAAGCGAGGGAAATTTGACGAAAATGCGCGGCAGAAAATTTGCCGGGGATTTAATTCTCGAATTATAACTTTCCACAAGTCTCAACTTTTGCCTTTTTAATTTTTTGCACAGCTATAATTGGTGTTCACAACGACGAGAAATGGGGGAATTTTATTTAAAAAAAAAAAAAAACCAGGATGCCGACAAATATTTATTTTATTTTGGTCCAAAGCGATTCACTTACTTATGTATGAATAATTCGAAATATGTAAATATGTATGGATGTATATATCAGAATTATAATTGTTAGTACATGCAAGTTTTATTTATGTCTTGGTTAGAATGCTCGCTATCTACCGAATTTTTCACACGAATGCAAAAAGTTGAAAGATGGGCCAAAACACAATTTAGAACACGCCACAGATTAACTTTCAACTTTTAACACTCTATACCTGGTGGGACGATACACATCCGTCGGCAACTTCCCTCTTCGAATCCATATGCCTTCCTTCGTTGGCAGCAATTGGCGACAAGCAGCGGCAACAACAACTTCTGGTCCAGTTAACGTGGCGCAGCGGTCAAATTGTCCAGCGGCAGCAACGACGAATTAAAGCAGCGGCAACAACGACGAATTAAAGCAGCGGCAACAACAACTTCAATGTTTTAAAGCCGGCGCGATTTATTGTTTTTAATTTGTTTTTTCACCAAAAATACACTCGCGTTCCACTGCAGATCACGTCGGGGTCACCATGAAAATTTAATACTGTTTTGTATTAATAAACGCGAAACTTGTGAACGCAGGGAAGAATTTATTTTTTGGCGATGGCGACGAAAAGGAGTTTGATCAGAACGATGTTCATATAACAACTAACATTTAATTTCAATATATCGACGCTTAAACCTAACTTAACGAAGGGGGCGAGAGACGGGGCGAATTCGCGAGAGCGATTAGATCTTTATTGTGCTCCCGCTCCCGCCTTACACTAGTTAACCAAACAAAAAAAACGCAAAGTGCGCGAACAGTGATCAAAAGAGTTCAATTATCCTTATGTAACGAAAATTGTATTTATTTCGCTAGTCCGTTCGATTCTCGAGTATGGGTCTCCGCCTGAAATCCACAATACGGAATACATATTGGTGGTATTGAATAAGTACAAAAACATGTTTTTCTTTTTGCTTTACGGCGCCTAAGCTGGGATGCAAATATATGCTTACCTTCTTATTTAAGTAGATTAACTAGAAATTATGTTCCCCTTATATTAAATTATTGTAGATCTAACTGTGCCTTAATTTTTTTTGTTTTCTCCCAATTGTGCATTTATAATTTTTTATTGGTTGAAGCGTTCCGAAAATAATTAAAAACAAATTTTTTGTTGTAAATAAAACGAATTATTTTAAAGTTTATAAAAGTCTATACAAATTACCTGCCGATATATCCCGCTTGCGCCATCATTCCATTTCTATCATCCATAACTCTTTGCGGTTGATTGTTTACAACTTTTCCATCATCATTACCTTTCCAGGTCCCATCATCTTCTTTGAATGATTGGCTTCTGCAAGTATATTCACATAATATAAGAGAGAAATTTATTTTTTTTAAAATAGTAAAATATAATGGAAGCATAATTTGGAGAGCTGGCTTAGGCTGCAAGGACTCGGTGCTCGCAAAGAGCAAGAGAAATACGCAGCAGTAATCGCGTACGCTGATCCAAAATACCTGGATGAAGTGCACGATCTTGTCAACAACCCACTACAAACGAATCCGTACTTCACCCTTAAACAAGCCATTTTGTCCAAATTTGCAGAATCAGAGATGGTGCGCCTCGACAGACTTGCGACAGGAATTCAACTTGGCGAAGGTCGTCCAAGTCATCTACTCAGTCAATTGCAGCAAACTAACGCCACCAATGACGAATCGGTTGTGCACGTGCGGTAACCGTAGGCCTGCTTAAAAGCTCTCCCAACACCACTCTCGCGCAGCTCGCAACTGCTGCCGATGCTGTGATGGATTCTCTTAACTACGACTCTTCAGACCACATGTGTGCGGTATCATAACAAAACACCCACCATACTTCACAAGAGGATCGCATCACTCAATTAGGTAAACGCCTGGACGACAATGACAAGATTCTGCAGCAGATCAACAACAAGCTAAGTTACCTGCTTGGCACTACAAATCAGCAACGAGGTCGGAGCTACAATCGATCGCCCAGCAACAACAATTACCGGAGCAACACACCCTCCAGGCACAATTCTAACCCTCAATTTTGTTGGTACCACAACAAGCGGACAGTGCCCAACGTTGCATCCAACCGTGCTCTTTCCATGCCAACAACAGTTCAAAAAAAGGTCCGACGGTCGTGACGCAAATGCCCCACAACGCTACCGATTGCTCAAAGTAAGCATCTGCAGGATTTCGTCCTCCAATCGTCAACATATAGCAGTTACTAATAATCATACACTATTTGCAGCCAATGGAACAGCAATCAAAACTTATGGCACCACTCGCCTTACGCTGGTTCTCGGTTTACGTCGCCCTTTCCATGAATTTTTACCATAGCCGATACCAAAGTCCCAATCATTGGTTCAGACTTCTTGCAACACAACACTTTAAAGTTAGTCGACGTCGAAACACCAATATCATGCTGCGGTATATTTAGCCGACAACCTAATTCGGAGATAAGGACATATAACATTCACTGCGAATTCGCCAAACTAATGATAGAATTTAAAGACATCACGCAGCTCAACTCATGTCCTTCTCAGGCAACAACCACTAACGTCACACATTGCATCGAAACCAAAGGATCTCCACCATTCGCCAGACCAAGAAGGCTAACTCTAGAAAAATTCCAAGCAGCAAAAAGTGAGTTCCACTATTTAATCAACCTTGGCGTTGCCGCCCGTCAAAAAGCCCCTATGCTTCCCCGTTACACATGGTCCGTAAGGCTACTGGTGAATGGCGTCCATGTGGTGATTACCGAGCTCTTAACGCCCAAACCACCCCAGATCGGTATCCCTTACCGCACATCCAAGACTGCACTCGTATATTTTACGGGAAACACGTTTCTTGAAAGATTGATCTAAACCGAGCATATCATCAAATCCCCATCGAGGCTCGAGACATTCCCAAAACGGCAATAACTCTCCTTTCGGTTTATTCGAATTCACCCACATGACATTCGGGTTGTGCAACGCGGCACAAACATTCCAACGATACAAGCATTTCGCACTGGCAGAGATTGATTTTGTCTTCGTTTACGTCGATGACATTGCGGTTGAATCAGTCAATATGGAGAAACACCAACTTCACCTCCGCCAAGTCTTTGAACGACTACGACAATTTAACCTCACCATTAATCCAGCCAAGTGCAGTTTCGGAAAGCAGTCGATCGATTTCTTAGGCCATCACATTGATCCAAACGGCATCAAACCTCTGCCAGAAAAAGTTAAAGCCATCTCGGATTTCCCTCAGCCCAAAGTCACTAAGGAGCTATGTAGGTTCTTGGCAATGATTAATTTTTACAGGCGTTTCTTGCCAAATGTAATTTAATACCAAGCACCGCTAAGCCAACTTATCCCTGCAAATAAGAAGAATGACTTAACTCCAATCGCTTGGACTGCCGCAACCATAAAACATTTCGATGAATGTAAACGAAACCTTGCAGAAGCAACATTACTTGTCCACCCAGCACCGGCTGCCCAAGAAATTTCGCTGTGGGAACAGTGCTTCATCAAGTCGTCGATAATCAGTTCCAACCAATGGGATTTTTCAGCGTAAAACTATCAGAAACGGAAAAAAAGCAAGTAAAGCGCATATGATCGAGAGCTGCTCTCATATACCTCCGCATCAGACACATTCGCGATATGCTAGAAGGAAGATATTCGTGATATTCGTACAGACCATAAACCTTTGATATACGCATTTTCACAGAAACCGGAAAAAGCCTCTCCACGACAACTCAGGCAATTGGATTTCATTAGCCAATTCACCACCTCTATAGTTCTTATAGCCGGCATTGACAACACTACCGCCGATACTCTTTCTCGCATCTCAACCATCGAACGCGAAATGATCGACTACAAGCAACTCAGCAGCACAAGCAAATTGCGAAAAGCTAAAGCGGCTTCTTAGCGACAACACCACAGCATTGCAGTTAAAGTCAATCAGCATTCCTAACTCTACAAATTCGGTCATTTGCAATCTGTCCATATCCAGCGAGCGACCTTTCGTTCCAGAGTCACTAAGGAAGAGCGTCATTAGCAAACTTCATAACATCTCTCACAGTGGAATTGGATCAACAATAAAACTCATCAAACAACGTTTCGTATGGTCCTCAATGCACAAGGATATTGCTCTGTGAGGACGCTTAAAGGCGCCTCTCAAATCGTAACGTATCTCAGCCATTGGAGGCCAAAACCCTAATCTCAGCCATTGGAGGCCATATCTTAGTTATTAGTTATTAGTTATTAAGTTTCTAAAATATATATATTTAAGTCTAAAACCTAAGTAATCCTAGTTTCAAATAGTCGCGCACGAGGTCACCAGTATTGATCAACAAAATCAGTCCGCTGACTAGTCGGGGCGAATGGTCAACAGTATCGATAAGTTATCGCAAATCACCCGTGAATAAGCGCGCGGGCTGTTAAGCGCAAAGCGTGTGGCTAAGGACCAGCTTCGTGCTGTTAATAATAAAACGCGTGCTGTAAAGGGAAAAAGCGTGTCGACGTGGAACCGCGATCGACGGAGATCGGCCTCATTCTTTTTCCGGCAGCCAAGCAGGGTAGACCACAAGGACCACACCAGCAGCAGAGACTCCCGCGGACGGCACACTATATCCAAGGCATAGAGTAAGACAAAAGGCAGAGGTTAGAAACCCAGATACTGAGTGCGAAGGTTAGGGAGAAAGACCAAGTGAATAAAATACACATAAAGTTGTGAAACTCAAACCCCAAGCCTGGCTACTAAAATTTAGTGAACTTCGCTGAGTGTTTTCCGGGTCGGCTAGGTCACCGTATTGCGTTTCCGAGGTTTATTATCTCTTCGCATCGCGGATACCAAAGCTACTCACGTGCTACTCCAGGTCGGGCAAGTTCTCGTATTGCGTTTCAGAGGTTTATTTTCTCTGCGTAATACGAACATTTACCAGACTAGAGAAAAGCGCGGGAAACTATCGCCGGCCCTTTTCTGCACACGTTCAGGTTAGGGAGAGGCTAATAAGATTTAGTGCATTTCGCGGAGGGGCTTTCGGGTCAGTGAGGCTTCTGAGTTGCGTTTTCCGAGGTTTATTTTCTCTGCGCAACGCGGACGCCAAAGCTGCCAGCGTGCCAATTTACGCCAGACAAGTTGCCGTATTGCGCTTCCGAGGCTTTCTCTGCGCAACACGGACACTTGCCGGATCGGAAAAGCTATCGCCGATCGCCCACGCTCAGGCCCAGTCAAAATCCCTCTCGAGTTAATTAGTGGCGGCCCCGTTTTCGTGTTGCGTTTACGAGGTTTGTTTTCTCTCTTCGCAACACGGACGACTAAGCTGTCCGCTTGCTCTTTCGAGTCGGACAAGTTCCCGTATTGCACTTCCGAGGTTTTCTCTGTGCAACACGGACGCTTGCCGGACTGGAAAAGCTATCGCCGATCGCCCACGCTCAGGCCCAGTCAAAATCCCTCTCGAGTTAATTTGAGGCAGCCCTGTTTTTTTTGTGTTGCGTTTCCGAGGTACTTTTCTCTACGCAACACGGACGACGAGGCTGTACGCGTGCTCCTTCGCGTCGGACAAGTCCCCGTATTGCGCTTCCGAGGTTTTCTCTGTGCAATACGGACGCTTGCCGGACCGGAAAAGCTAATTGGTGCCGGCCAGTTGACATTACGCCTCCGAGCGATCTACGCTGCGTAGAGGTGCAGACCCAGACCCGTAAACAAAATCCCGGCGGCAACTCCCAGTCCCGTTTCGTCTCCTGTGTTTCTACAAATTTAACTGTAGAGGACTCTGGCCGGACTGAAGTCTATCCCAGCCTAAGAAAAGTCCTTACAGTTTGGCGCCCGAACAGGGACGACTCAGGGACGACCTAGGTATCCTGTAGGAGTTGGGTTGTCAGTATCAACCGCATGGCTTAAAGACCCATGCCCAGCCGTGGGAAAATTTTTTTTGATTGGGAACCCCCAAGTTTTTTTTTTAAAAAAAAAAAAAGCCTAGTTAGAGAGCAAATAGGGGAATCTGTACTGCCACTTACGACAACGCCGATCTACTCCGCACCTGCGCCGCTTACCGAGAGCACTCCCAGAGGCCGCTCACATCAGGGACGAGTCCAAAGCTCAGCAGAGCCACACCACGAGCAGCCCAGCGATCAGCCGCGCTCGCCTTCGGGAACGACCCTAGAGACCGCTTCGTCGCCCGGTTTGCGCCCCCCAGCAGCGCCACCTACCGTGCCGACTACAGCACGCACCGCGACGAGGAAAACAGTCGCCACGCTCACCGTGGACCCCGGATCACTCGCCGCCAGGAGAGTCGCTCCGGCGCCCCACCATTCGCTAGTCGGGAGACCCAGCCACTCCCACATCCGCATCCGCGTGACGCCCACTCAGAGGCCCAACAGCAGCGGGCACCCAGCCACACCGTTCACCGGGTCGACCGATGAAAACGAACCGGGAACAGAAAGCGTCGGAGGACGCCGAACAAAAACCCGCTACATCAGCCGCCAGACAGATCGAGGAGGGAGCTTCTCCGAATCCGACGACGCATCCACGACCCGAGCCATGGGGGTCAGGTGGATTTCCTACCGGCGGAAGGACGAACTCCAAGCTATCCTCAAGGAGTTCGGTTTGAACACCCAGGGCCAGGTGGACGAACTGCGACCCAGGCTTGCATCGTTCATAGGAGGGTCCAACCACAGTCCGGCGCTCCGGGAACGCTTTGCCGCATTGGAGGCCATCTTCCCAGAGGCTCCCACATCAAAGGTAGTGACCAACCGGTCCACCTCACCGATGCCCGGCGCAGGGGATACCCTTCTCTCCGTGCCACCCCCAGAACACCGTCACACGAGCCCAGGACGTGGAGTCCAAGGCTCCCACCCCGCTGCCCAATCGCCATCCCAGCACATGTCCGCAGCCGCATTCGCCGAGAAGCTTCGGGGATGGGGCGTCCATTTCGATGGTCAAGCCGACCCCCTGCACTTCATGGAACGAGTCGAGGAAGGCGCTACGTCATACAGCGTTCGGAACAGCGACATCCCACGAGCCATCGCCGGATTACTGTCGGGCCGCGCCGAAGGCTGGTACCGAGCCTACCAGATGCACGCCGTGCCCTGGGAAACTTTCAAGCGTGAGTTCTTGGAATTTTTTCTACCTCCACGGTACTACCAGCGCCTGGAGGATGCGATCAGGACCCGACACCAACAAGGCGGCGAGCCTTTCAAGTTCTATGTGGTAGAATTACGCCTGATGATGCAGCGGGCAAATTACTCGTTCGAACAGGAGCTCGAAAGGATTTACGAGAATCTGCTACCGGAGTATCACCTCTTCATAAGGCGTCACGAATTCTCCTCGCTGGAAGGGTTGACACAACTAGCCACCGCTTTCGAAATTGCTCGGGACCGAGACCCAGTCCGACAAGCAGCACTAGTTCCACCCGCCAGTGGAAACTACACTACGAGGAGCAGCCCTCCGCCTGGCCCTCGCCGACGAGAGCCCATAAGACCAGCGGCGACGCCTTTTGGCACATCGAATCCAGCGATTTCAAACCGGATGATTTCCCAGGAGGCCGAAGCACCTGTCGACGTGACCCGAGCCTGTAGTCGCTGCGCTGAGGTGGGACACTTCGTTCGGGAATGCCAGAATCCGCCAGTCCTATACTGCTCGGACTGCGGGAAACGTGGTACTCGCACCATTGACTGCTGCCGGCAGTCGGGAAACAACCGGGGTCCTCGCACTCACAGGGAGCAGGCGGCGACCCACTCAGCGCTCCCCCATCCTTAAATCCACCGCTCCGCTTGACGGGAGGCCGGATCGCCGCCACGGTTACCATCGAGGGACAACTCTTTGCGGCAACCATCGACACGGGGGCCTCCAGAAGCTTTGTCAGCGAAGCGCTGGCCAACCGGCTCGATTCGGGTCGAAACATCAAAGAGGTTCGCACCCAAATATCCCTGGCGGACGGATCCACGAAGGAAGTCACCAAGGCCCTGCACGTACAAGTGCGCCTGGACCAACAACATGTCCGCATGACCCTCCTGGTCCTGCCAACGATCTTGGACGAGGTGATCCTCGGGATCGACTTCCTCTGTGGCATCCGGGCAACCCTAATCTGCGGCCAGGTGTGTCTCCAACTAGCTCCGCCCACCACACGAAGAGCCGAACCAGGCCCAGCCCCCCGAGTGGCGCCAACAGCGGCGGTCGCCCACCTCTCGGACCCACCGACCCCTACCCGGCGGACAACAAGGACCAACAAGGAGGCCACAACGGGTCCCATACCCGCCCCAAGGCAGCGCATCACCGCGGGACGGAACCCAGCTCCAGTTCCATCGGAACGCTCGCCACCACCGGTTCCTCCCGCCACTACCACGGGAATCACGAAGGCCGATGTCACCGTCAAGGAAGGCAGGTACAGCCTTCAGCCACTACCGGATGCCGCCGTGGCCAAGAAAAGGTATCTCACGGGTCAGGACCGTTTAGCCAGTACAACAACAGGAACGTCCCCCGACGACCCGGATACGCCACGTTCTTCCCCGGGAAGCCCGATAAGAATCGGGAAGTACCAGCTACTCGCCCAGCCGGATACAAAGGACGCTCAGAGGCGCAATCCGTTCCGGAGGCATTGCCCTCACGGACACCTGGCCACAGTCGCGGAATCCCCGCCGGGATCGCTAGTGTCTGAGGAACCTCTCGACGCAGTAACCCTCCGGTTCCTTCAAGAGGAGCTTAAGTATTTCGACCAGCTGCAAGGAACGACGGATATAGCCGAGCACACCATCACCCTTCGGGGAGATAAACCGCTGAAACAGCGGTATTATCCCAAGAACCCGGCCATGCAGCGTATCATCAACGAGCAGGTGGACGAACTGCTGCGGGATGGACGAATCGAACCCTCTCGAAGTCCGCACAGCGCACCGCTGGTGCTAGTCCGAAAGAAGACGGGGGACATGCGGATGTGCGTTTACTATCGTCAACTCAACGCACACTCCATACCCGACGCGTACCCGCTTCCACGCATCAACCATATCCTGGAACGCCTACGGAATGCCCGGTTCATCTCCACGTTGGACCTTAAAAACGGGTATTGGCAGATTCCCATGGCAGAAGGCAGTCGAGAATTCACCGCATTCACTGTCCCCGGACGTGGACTCTTCCACTGGAAGGTCATGCCGTTTGGGCTCCACTCCGCCCCAGCAACTTTCCAACGAGCTCTGGACAGCGTCATCGGCCCCGATATGGAACCCCACGCCTTCGCCTATTTAGACGACATCATCGTCGTCGGGGCAACGTGGGAGGACCATGCGCGCAATCTGAGGGAAGTCTTCCGGCGCCTGCGAGAAGCGAATCTACGCTTAAATCGGGGTAAGTGCAAGTTCTTCCAAAGAAAACTAGTGTATTTGGGTCACCTGATCAGCGGGGAAGGCATCAGGACAGACCCCGACAAAATAGCGGCCATCCAGGGGCTACATCCCCCGACTAACGTCAAGGAACTTCGCCGCCAACTCGGAATCGCATCCTGGTACAGACGTTTTGTCCCAGACTTTGCCTCACTCGTACAACCAATGTCACGACTCCTGAGGAAGGGAGTAAAATGGACCTGGGAAGAACCCCAACAGCAGGCGTTTGATTCGCTTAAGGCTCGACTGACGACCGCTCCTGTATTGGCCTGCCCAAACTTCGAGTATAAGTTCCAACTTCAGACGGACGCCAGCGACAAAGGACTCGGCGCGGTCCTCACCCAGAATATTGAGGGCGACGAACGGGTAATCGCCTACGTGAGCCGTCGACTCGAGCGAGCGGAGGAAAATTACTCGGCCACTGAAAAGGAGTGCCTCGCCATTGTGTGGGCCACCCGAAAGCTACGTTGCTACCTGGAGGGTTACAAGTTCGACGTTATCACGGATCACCTGGCCCTTAAATGGTTGAACTCCATTAACAACCCCACGGGACGTATAGCACGGTGGGCACTGGAGCTCCAGCAGTACCAGTTCGACGTACTCTACCGGAAGGGCAAATACAACGTGATCGCCGACGCCCTCTCCCGGCAACCACTTGGAAGACTCCAGTTACTCGCAGAACTTAAGTGCCACTGCAAATGGGTACGAAAGATGCAGGAGCAGGTCCAAAGACACCCCGAGAAGTTTCCGGATTACTCCCTGGATAATGGACAGCTCTATAAACGCATAGGGCATCCCGCGGGCATCAGAGTAGGCAACCCCTGGAAGCTGTGCGTGCCGCGAGAACAGCGTCAACGCGTGCTGGGAGAATGCCACGACCACCCCGCCGCCGGACACCAAGGCATCCGGAAGACGCTCAGGAGGATCGCCCAGCGTTACTGCTGGCCTGGACTCCATCGGGACGTGGTACGCTACGTTACTAGCTGTCTGATCTGCCAACAGTACAAGGTTAGTCAGTATAAACCAGCCGGCAAGATGCTCACTCGCCAACCTACCGAGCCGTTCGCGCTCGTCGGAGCCGACTTCGTTGGACCCCTTCCCCGGACCCGGCGAGGAAACACCATGCTCTTGGTTTTCATAGATGTATTCTCCAAGTGGGTAGAGCTCATCCCATTGAGGAAGGCCACCTCCCCCCAACTGGAGTTCGGATTCCGAGAAAGGATCATCTCTCGCTTTGGAGCCCCCAGAAGGTTGATTTGCGACAATGGCACGCAGTTCACCAGCCGAAGCTTCCGGGTGTTCTGCAGGAACAACGGCATTCAACTGGAATACACCGCGCCGTACTCTCCCCAGCAAAATCCGACGGAACGCGCCAACCGCACTATCAAGACCATGATAGCACAATATGTGAACCAGGATCACCGGTCGTGGGACCAGCTACTGCCCGAGATCTCCCTCGCCATCAACACTAGCATCTCAGATAGCACGGGGTTTAGTCCGGCTTACCTAGTACAGGGTCGGGAGCCTAGGTTGCCAGGTGCCCTCTTCGATGCGGTCGCACCCGACTTACAGGCCTCGCCATTGGATCCAACGGAACGAGCCAGAAGGCTTCAAGAAGCGTTCCGCACCGCCCTAGAAACCAACCAGATAGCTTCTCAGGAACAAAGTCGACACTACAACCTGAGGCGACGTGAGTGGCGACCCCAACTGGGCTCACAAGTTCTAGTCCGCCTTCACCATCTGTCCAAACCAGCGAGGGCTTTAACGCAAAACTTGCGCCAAAGTACGCGGGCCCGTTTAAGGTGGTGAAATTTCTATCATCAAACGTCGTGCGGCTACAACAGATAGACGGCCGGAAAAGGCGTACAGCTGGCATAGGCGATCTAAAAGAGTATCATCAGCGAGAAGAACAACTAGACGACTCTTCAGAAAGCCCCAGAAGGAGCGATTCGCACCACGCACCTGATGACGCGCTCGTTACACCACTGCAAGGGTAAACATAAGTGGCGTACTCGCCAACAAGTTATTTTAAGCAGAAAAATTGTATCGAATAGGCTAATCAAAGATAGTTGATCTTCGCACTCAGGTTAGGCAAGTTAGGAAAACGTAGTACTAGGCTAACTATTTGGACACCTTTCAGAAAAAAGACAACAGCGTGAAACAAATGGATCCCTATCAGGTGGAGGGAGAGTACAGACCCGTCGACCACCGAGGAGGCTCTACGGCCAGCAACAGCGGAGAGTCCCAAGGCGGCGACTCGGTGTTATCCACCCACAGCCCGACTCCACCCCCGTTCAGCCCATGGCAGGGCATGAGATCGCCCGAAGGACCCGCTAGTCCTAATCCACCGGGCAACGCCGACTCCGTGTCAACCGAAGTGCGGTCTCCAGACGTCAGCATGGTCGTCAGCGGAGACGTGCCGGAAGTGTTTGAGCCCCTACCCAGCGACGACGAGGAGGAGGAGCCAACCACCCCCACGGTTGCACGCCTGGCCCGGCTACAGGTGGACGACGAGGACGAGCCCGGGGCATCAACCACCCACATCCTGGTAGGCGCATGGCTGCAAGGTCAGGACCATCACGCCTTCGCTCCTGGACACCTGCAACGATGCCTCTGGGAGGCCCACCGGAGTTCTCCAGCGAGCCCAACGTCCACCGACGACTCGGACGTCGGAGTCGACGGGCGATTTTGGAGGGACCGCCCGCAAGCCCAGGTCGAGCGCGCCATAGCCGAGGCGAACCGGGCCTGGGACGGCTACGCTGGCGACGTCGCACCAGCTCCGGAGGGATCCGAGCCTGAGAGTGGCCTCTGCTCCAGCCAGGGGGACAGCGACGACGAGGGAGAGGATGTGCTGGACATCCACGCAAGGGAGGTCGGCCCCGACTTGGCCGTACCCGAGGAGCACGTTCCCGCTATAGCCGAGAACCCGCAGGACCAAACTCCACCCGGAACTCCGGCACACTCCAACCCCCCGTCCACACCGAGACGCTGCCAAACGGAGTCCCCGCGGACCCCCACCAACGCGGTACGTCCGCGCCTGGAGCTGTCGTCGCCCGCGCTGTCACCTGGCCTCGGACCCTCTCAGCGGGAAGCACCACCCACACCCGGCCGATCCATTCCCCATGCGGTCATGGACCTGTTCCTAAGACCCTCGACGCAGGCGCCGTCCCAAAGCGGAGACGAGGAGCTGGACCTGCAGCTGTTCCTCACCGGCGGAGAGCAACATGAGGTGCTTCAGGCCCTCCAGGAGGACCCAGCAGAGGACCCAGTCAGGGGTGACGCCCACTGGATCGAGGCCCCAGCGGACTGGAGGGTAGACACTCCGGATCGCCGTCTGCCCCCCATCCTCGTCGCGTCCATTCAGGACCAGGATCGCCGACGCGTTCGGTATCTACGCCACTTCGACGGGGCCAAATTCCGAATCAGCGTGACCGCACGAGGCGAAGTCTCCGTGACCCTCCGCCCGTCTCAATAACCACCCCGAAGTAAAGGGGGGGTGTGAGGACGCTTAAAGGCGCCTCTCAAATCGTAACGTATCTCAGCCATTGGAGGCCAAAACCCTAATCTCAGCCATTGGAGGCCATATCTTAGTTATTAGTTATTAGTTATTAAGTTTCTAAA
This sequence comes from Drosophila fuyamai, assembly GCA_018153365.1. Taxonomy (NCBI): domain Eukaryota; kingdom Metazoa; phylum Arthropoda; class Insecta; order Diptera; family Drosophilidae; genus Drosophila; species Drosophila fuyamai. The sequence goes on along the minus strand of JAECXW010000413.1, from coordinate 759,873 downwards.
ATATATATATTTAAGTCTAAAACCTAAGTAATCCTAGTTTCAAATAGTCGCGCACGAGGTCACCAGTATTGATCAACAAAATCAGTCCGCTGACTAGTCGGGGCGAATGGTCAACAGTATCGATAAGTTATCGCAAATCACCCGTGAATAAGCGCGCGGGCTGTTAAGCGCAAAGCGTGTGGCTAAGGACCAGCTTCGTGCTGTTAATAATAAAACGCGTGCTGTAAAGGGAAAAAGCGTGTCGACGTGGAACCGCGATCGACGGAGATCGGCCTCATTCTTTTTCCGGCAGCCAAGCAGGGTAGACCACAAGGACCACACCAGCAGCAGAGACTCCCGCGGACGGCACACTATATCCAAGGCATAGAGTAAGACAAAAGGCAGAGGTTAGAAACCCAGATACTGAGTGCGAAGGTTAGGGAGAAAGACCAAGTGAATAAAATACACATAAAGTTGTGAAACTCAAACCCCAAGCCTGGCTACTAAAATTTAGTGAACTTCGCTGAGTGTTTTCCGGGTCGGCTAGGTCACCGTATTGCGTTTCCGAGGTTTATTATCTCTTCGCATCGCGGATACCAAAGCTACTCACGTGCTACTCCAGGTCGGGCAAGTTCTCGTATTGCGTTTCAGAGGTTTATTTTCTCTGCGTAATACGAACATTTACCAGACTAGAGAAAAGCGCGGGAAACTATCGCCGGCCCTTTTCTGCACACGTTCAGGTTAGGGAGAGGCTAATAAGATTTAGTGCATTTCGCGGAGGGGCTTTCGGGTCAGTGAGGCTTCTGAGTTGCGTTTTCCGAGGTTTATTTTCTCTGCGCAACGCGGACGCCAAAGCTGCCAGCGTGCCAATTTACGCCAGACAAGTTGCCGTATTGCGCTTCCGAGGCTTTCTCTGCGCAACACGGACACTTGCCGGATCGGAAAAGCTATCGCCGATCGCCCACGCTCAGGCCCAGTCAAAATCCCTCTCGAGTTAATTAGTGGCGGCCCCGTTTTCGTGTTGCGTTTACGAGGTTTGTTTTCTCTCTTCGCAACACGGACGACTAAGCTGTCCGCTTGCTCTTTCGAGTCGGACAAGTTCCCGTATTGCACTTCCGAGGTTTTCTCTGTGCAACACGGACGCTTGCCGGACTGGAAAAGCTATCGCCGATCGCCCACGCTCAGGCCCAGTCAAAATCCCTCTCGAGTTAATTTGAGGCAGCCCTGTTTTTTTTGTGTTGCGTTTCCGAGGTACTTTTCTCTACGCAACACGGACGACGAGGCTGTACGCGTGCTCCTTCGCGTCGGACAAGTCCCCGTATTGCGCTTCCGAGGTTTTCTCTGTGCAATACGGACGCTTGCCGGACCGGAAAAGCTAATTGGTGCCGGCCAGTTGACATTACGCCTCCGAGCGATCTACGCTGCGTAGAGGTGCAGACCCAGACCCGTAAACAAAATCCCGGCGGCAACTCCCAGTCCCGTTTCGTCTCCTGTGTTTCTACAAATTTAACTGTAGAGGACTCTGGCCGGACTGAAGTCTATCCCAGCCTAAGAAAAGTCCTTACAGCTCAATTTGTAAAACACTGCGTTCCTTTCCAAAAATCAAAGATTTCCCGACACGTTCGCTCGCCGCTACATCCCTTCACGCGTCCTAGTAAAAGATTCGACCATATCAATTTGGACCTTATCGGACCATTACCCCAATCAGGTCAATATAGATACTGTTTAACAATCATTGACCGTTATACACTTTGGCCGGAAGCCATCGCAATCGAGGACATGCACGCCAACACGGTAGCCTCAGCACTTATCGGTTCATGGATCTCAAGATTTGGAGTTCGTGCTCGCATCACAATAGACCAAGGAAGACAGTTGTTCCATGAATTGTCACGAATGCTGGGAATATATCACCTCTACACAACAGCATATCACCTGCAAGCAAATGGAATCATCGAACGCTGGCACAGAACAGTAAAGGCAGCCATCATGTGCAAAAATCGCGTAAATTGGCCACAGATACTTCCAATGATCCTGCTCGGGTTGCGATCAGCATTAAAGCAAGACATCCAAACAACATCAGCACAACTTGTGTACGGCACACCCTTCGCCCTCCAGGAGAATTTTTTCATCAAAAGTCCAATATCCAACCGCAAACTTACTTCGCAAAGGAACTGGAGGAAATTACGCGAGAAATACGGCCAATACAGACGGCACATCACGACATATCTAAGCCTTTCGTTTTTAAAGAGTTGGAACACGCAACTCACGTCCTTTTACGCAACGACACTGTCCGTGGATCCCTTCAGCCGCCTTGCGATGGACCCTTTGAAGTGAAGAAAAACAATCCAAATATTTTACCATAAACACCGGCGTTTAATGTATCTTAAAGTATCTATAGACCGACTCAAGCCAGCCTTCTTAGAGGTTCAGGAGCCTACACCTTCATCCCAAAATCCATACGGAGACTCCAGAACCATGACTGTAGACATCGCGGCGACCCCTGAGGTTAACCAACCTTCAAGACCTCTTCGTACAATTAGACTCCCTGTTCGTTTTAGAACATAAAGTATAGGGGGAGTACGGCGATCAGGTTTTGCCTGATAAATAACAGTCGAGGATACATTTTTGGAGATTTTGGGAGTTGATGGCCGTAAACTAGAGTGAAACAAGGTGGTTAACACTCATTTAATTAAAGCAGCGAAACGAAGTAAATTATTGTATGTTTAAATAACATCAGCCAACTTCTTAAAAATCTCATCATATGCAATAAACACTAAAATTAAATAGACCATATCGTTACAAACAACTAGTTTTAAAAAAACGACTTCTAACCTACGATTTCACAAGTTCTAGTTTCAGTTACCAGAACACTCCGCCAGCGACCTTTTTATATATATATAGCTGCTAGAACATAAACCAGCAAGAACTGACAATTATAAGCTTTGGCTAGCCCCAAATCGTCCTATCACGATCAGACCGATAAAGTAAGGAAACGCATGTTAAAGATCGCTTGAACCAACCACTTACCATTCAACATACTCATTTTGAAGAAGGCTGCCCTGCGTTTGAATTGGTATTTATATGTATGCGTATTCTTGAATTCTGATACAGAAGTGTATGTGTGCGTCTTGCAAAAATGTCTTTCATTTGTTCGATAATGGTTTTGGAAGTGATCGATTTGATTAACTTCTTTTTTTTTAAAGCTGCTGGAAAACCGAGACAAGGCTCTTGGGAGATGATTTGGGTGCACACGAGTTTTTCTTTGTAGGTCGTCTTTTGTTTGTCTATTTCATCATTTAATGCAAGAATGCCGAGGATGTTTTGTGGATGTTTTGGTTGCGAGTATACTACGGTGCAGCAGTGATAGGTCTTAGAATTTTCGAGTTTGTAATGTCAATGTTTCTGCTGCTCGCGTCCCTATAGCTGGGAGCCATTTGTCCAAATAGTTGTAGAGCAGGACCTTGTAGACCAGACGCAAGGATGAACGAATGTTTAATATTTTAGATGAAGTTTCTTGCATTTGATGTGTCTTTTCACCGTTTGTCGTCTGTCGAGGTGGACGCCAAGATACGTTACTTCGTTGACTTGGGGAATCGGCGTACTATTCAATGATAATGAATTATGGAATGATTTATTTTAATACGCCAATTAGATAGCCACCTCTTAACGAAGATGAGGTGATGGGCTAGTTGCGTTATTGCTCGGCTTATGCTACTTGTTACTTGCTCGTTTGTAGGAATATACGCTTTGTATAGGACGAACAGAGTATGCCCAAGTGATCTTCTTTGCAGGACTCCAGCTTCGATAATAAAGTCGCCATACTGCGAAGACTCTGTTGAACAGATATGACTAAAGTAGTGTATGTAGACAAGTGTGTTTTTATCTTATGCATGAGGCCATCGAGAGCTGCCGGGATAACATTGTCTGTATTGTATCATGCGTGAAGGAAAAAAAATTCCATACAATTAAAACAGACACGATAATAAACTTATTGGTCTGTAGGATGAAGGAATATATATTAGATTATAATAGTAGATTTTTTCATTTGCTTGGATAGTAGCCGAGATGTATGATCCAATTGAAGAGTTTACAAATAGCCTCAATAGCAGAGTTTGGAAGTTCAATTATCATTTTTGGTGTTATTAGGTCACCGCCTGGAGTATTTTTTGGTTTCAGAACCGCGACAACTTTCGCGATCTCTTTTGGCTGAAGCACTGTTGGTAAGGATATAGTTTCAGATTTGACTTTTGGTAGTAGAAATGGAGCAGTGGCAGAGTTCGCCTGGAAAACGCTTCGCAGATGTGAAGCAAAAGTTTCGGCTCTATATTCGACGCTGCGGGCCCAGCTACCTGATGAGTTTCTTATCGGAGTGAGTGTTTCGATTGGATAGCTCAGATTTGGGTTGTTTTGTGCTGGTTGGCAAAAGTTTTCCAATGTACCGTCGTTGTGCATTTTCAGCGTCTTTCTTCAAGCTGGCTATCTGTTGGTTTGCCAAGTGGTGTTAAAATAGCGGCTGTCACAAGTAAATGCATCTTCATGAGAATCGGTGGAGCAGTCGATGTGGGAACTTACATCCTTTTTATATTTTAACCAGTTTGTTCTGTGCGATGTCAATTTTTGGCGGTGATCTGTACTGTCAGGGTTTTGAAGAAGAGTTATTAGCACTGGCGAATGCTCTGATAAAAGGCCCGAAAGCGCTTTGGCGCTTATTATATTACGTGGCGCTTATTATATTTTGTCACCGTAAATGTATTAAGTCAGGGTTTTTCCGGGGTCTGCTGGCAAGTATATGGGCTATCGAGGGAAACATGGTCTAATTTGTTGCTCAGTTTTATACTTGCATTATATAATTGAATTTCTTGGGGAGACACGAATTGTGATCCTCAGTGGGTATGTTTGACATAATAGTCTCCTGCTGGTATGAAGCAATCACCAAGTAAGATGTAAAAAACATTGTCCTTCAGAATTTCACAGGTGCTAGGGAAAGGTATTCGATACCTGAATTGCTCTTTGATAGATGTGGCCTGCAAGTAGTAAGTTGCAAACCTTTCGTGAAAGTGGTGTTTGATGCGTTCCTTGATTATTCCACCGTGGGCTTTACCGTCTGGACGATCTATACCGTAGAACGTGTAGCCTCTTATTTGGAAGTTGTATTTGCTTGTGAGGTGCATCTCTACCAGAAAGGTAATGTCGATAAGATTTTCATTCAGGAAATGTGTTATTTTAAGTTTGACCGGGATACGCAAATGATGTTCCACGTAGTTATTGGAAGATTTGCCATTAATTAATTGGACTGCTTGCCATGTTTGCATGGTCGTTTTTATAAGCACATAAATTCATCATACTTTATTGCATAGTAACCATCATAGCATCTACTGTGCCTTGTGACAGTCCTGGGACCTGCTTAACTTTTCCTAGGCTAAACTGCAGTAAGTTTTCCGTTCCTGTTGGAACGGCATCGACGTATGGGAATTCCTTCTTGGTATTTAGCTGTCCAAATGAGGACGTTACAGCCGTCCCGAAAAATACTTCCGGTGTCGTTCTTGAGTAATTATACACGTTTTGTGTTGTTTGATAACGAGCTGCTGTCACCGGTCGCATGCGGTTTATCAACTCCTTGTAGACCACACTGGCCCTGCAGTTTGACGCATGATTTCCTCCGCAGTTTCCACATTTCTTCCTTTGGGGGTCTTCCTTGTTGGCAGGACAATAAGCGGAATTGTGAAAGTCTCCACAAACTATACAGACAGATCGAAGTGTGCAGTATGTCCTGGTGTGTCCACACACGAAATGATCGACTACAAGCAACTCAGCATCGCAAAAGCAAATTGCGAAGAGCTAAAGCGGCTACATAGCGACAACACCACAGCATTACAGTTGAAATCAATCAGCATTCCTAACTCTTTGACGGTTCGTCGTTGTCGGGTGGCTCAGGGATGGCCAGGGTTCGTCACAAGAATTTGTTTGTGTCAGGCGTGGTTGCTGAAAGAGAGTTCCGACTCAGCCCAGAGTAGAAGTCGTGGGGAATTATTTAGTCATTGAATTAGAACTAGGTTTTTATTTCAGTAAGTATCTTGACAATTTATTAACAACTAACGAATTCTCCGGATTGGCGGGGTGCCGCCCTTGCAGCCTTCGCTTCCTTCTTACGCTTAGAATACCTGGTCTCGGGAGCCGTCCTGCTGCTCGATAGGACCAGCACAGGTTGGGTTACCTGAAATGAGAATAGGGTGCCTGGGGATCCTGCAGTCGGCCACGAGTGAGAGAGATCTATTTAGTGCTTGGGGACCCGAAAGTCGATTGCAAGAGAGAGAATGTCGCTTGGGGACCCTGAAGTCAGCCACAAGAGAGAGAATTTGTTGCTTGGGGACCCTGAAGTCAGCCACAAGAGAGAGAGATCTATATTTAGTGCTTGGGGACCCGAAAGTCGACCGCAAGAAAGAGAATGTTGCTTGGGGACCCTGAAGTCAGCCACAAGAGAGAGAATTTGTTGCTTGGGGACCCTGAAGTCAGCCAAGAGAGAGAGAATTGGTTACTTGGGGATCCGGAAGTCAGCCACAAGAGAGAGAAGTTGGTGCTTGGGGACCCTGAGGTCAGCCACAAGAGAGAGAAGTTGGTGCTTGGGGACCCTGAGGTCAGCCGCAAGAAAGAGGAGTTGGTGCTTGGGGACCCTGAGGTCAACCGCAAGAGAGAGAAGTTGGTGCTTGGGGACCCTGAGGTCAGCCGCAAGAGAGAGAAATTGGTGCTTGGGGACCCTGAACCGTGCCGTAAGAAGGTGTGATCCTAAAATTAGACATCTCCTAGGGATACCTTCAGATCGGCCAGCCGGGAAGGTTAGAGGGAGGAGGAAGTAGTACGGGAACTAACTACAATGGATATAAGCGGACTTTGATCGAATGATCTAGTCCACCCAAAATGACTTTGCTGCTTACCACCACTGGGGAGATGCCTCTGCACCCTTAGACGGTTGGCTGCTAAGTGGCTCGTGGTCCGTCTTATATAGGGCTCGGCGAGATCTAGTGTGCCCGTTGATTGTGGGATTTTCCGGTCTCAGTGTGACCATCTCTTTCGGTCTAGTGTGACCCTACACGCTCGATCGTTGGCGCGCGCGAGTTCTCGGTTTGAATTTGAAATTAAATACTTCTTTTGTTTCATGCTTTTATTCTCATTTATTTAATTCATTTAATTCATTATTATTCATTTAATTCATGCATTTATTCTTATTTATTGTGCGCGCAGCGTCACACTCCCCCCCGTCATGGATTCGAGTGGTGTCGTAAAATTGTTACGTAGTTCCCCCTATTTACAATTACTCTCCAAATCTTCTCTCCATCTTTCACCAGCCAGCGCTGCTGCTTTCCGGGTTTCTTCCCTACCAGCTTCTCCTTAATTTTGTTTTTGGCTGTTCTGGACAGTATTGCTCCCTCCGGTAGCGTCCAACCCTCGTCGTTAGACTCCTCCTCGTGGAGCTCTAGAATGTCCCTATCCGGTGTCTCGGTTGCCCGGTCTCGGTTGCCGGTGTCTCGGTTCCCCGTTTGGCTGTTGCCTTGCCTAGACTGGATACTCCCGGTTGGTGTCGAGGTTTTACATTTTTGCCGGTACTGTCCTCTTCCGAGCGGTTCCCGCCATCGGTACTGGCTCTATGAGTTTTGCGATCGTTTGTGCCGCCTGTAACTTTGCGTGTTTGTCCCGGAATCTTCGCGCCGCCTCCGTGAATTTGTTCATCTTTTCTGTAATGAGACAAATGTTTGTGTTAGGCTTAACGTTTAGTTTTGGTGTAGGATGTAGTGTTGTGTTATGGTTATGGTGTAGTGGGATGAATAATGTTATATGAGTTGTGTGCTGTGGAGTAGTGGCATTTGTGTAATGTTTGGTTATGTGTATTCAATGATAGATTGTGCTTTTTATGTGTTGATAGTGCATCGTGTTCGTTCTGTATTGTATTTGTTCCTACGTGTTGTTTGAGGTTTCCGATGTATACTCTCTTTGTTTTTCGGGTGTTCTGGTCTCTCACTGTCATGATCACTGGTGACACGAAATTGGTTACCTTCCAGGGACCGTGGTACTTTGGTGCTAGTTTGGCGTTAAATTTTTCTGCCGCTTTTGACAGATAGTGCGTCTTGCACCATACCAGGTCCCCGACATTTGGTTTCCAGTCCCTTTTCCGTAGATTGTAGTGATGTTTTTGTTGTTCCGCGGCTTCTTCTGTATACTGCGTTGCCTCTTTTCATACGCCTTTTAACCTGTTCCATCTTTGTTCTATACTTTCCTCCTGTAACCTCGATCCTTTTGTTACCCTGTCCAACATCGTGTTTGGTAATCTTAACTCTTTCCCGAATACTAGCTGTGCAGGGATATATTTTCTAGATTCCGATACACTACTATTGTATGCTAGCATTAGCTCTGGTAAATGCTCGTCCCACGTGGGGTGATCCTCTCCTGCTAACTGTGCGATCATCGTTTTAACTGTTCGATTCGTTCGCTCGGTAGGGTTCTCCTGGGGCGTGTACGGTGCCGTCAACTGTTGCCGTATCCCCCATTTTTCCATGGCCTTTCTTGTTTTTCCTCCTGTAAACTGGACCTTATTGTCCGAGATCAGGGTTTTTGGTGATCCAACTGGGTAGAGGTCCCACGAAATTCACACATATGGTTTCCCACAGTGCTTCTGCCACTTTTGTCAGCATTTTCCCCGCTTTTTTCTTTTGCGATACCTTGTGTTTTTGGCAACACTCGCATTTCTGTATGTATTTCCTTACGTCCTTGTTCATTCGTGGCCAGAAATATCGGTTCTTTACCCTCCTCAGTGTCTTGAACATGCCTAGGTGTCCTGCTTCTGCTGCACTGTGGTTTTCCGTTAACACCTGTTGAATTTCAGCTTCAGTTATGCACAATTTCCATGGTTGTGTGTCTCTCCGATTGCTAACCAGTTTATATAGCCTGCCTGCCTCTATTTTGAATTCCGTGTTTTTTGGGTCTCGTTCCAGTTCCTTGTATTTTTCCTCAATCCATGTCTCCGTGTACTGTATTGTTTTTACCTTGTTCTGTGGTGCTCTGGATAAGGCGTCTGCTATCGCATTCCATTTTCCCTTTCTGTATTGGACTTCAAACTGGAATGGTTGTAGGCCTAGCGCCCATCTGGCTACTCTTCCCGACGGGCTTTCTATTGAGTTTAGCCACTTCAAAGCCATCTGGTCTGTTTTAACTATGAACCGATAGCCTTCGAGGTACATCTTATACTTGTTGATGCTCCAATATATTGCTAAGCATTCTTTTTCAGTTGCGCTGTAATTTTTCTCTACTTTACTCAACCTCCTGCTGGCAAACGCTATCACATGCTCCCCGTCCTCTCCGTCCTGCGTTAAGACCACGCCTACGCCTAAGTCGCTGGCATCCGTTTGCAGTTTAAATTGCCTTGTGAAATCGGGGCATGCCAGTACTGGAGCCTTTGTTAGGCTCGTTTTCAGTTGGTCAAACGATTGTTGTTCCTTGGTCCATTCGAATTTTTGTCCTTTCCTGATTAAACCTTGCAACGCTCCTGCCTGTTCGGTGAAATTTGGTATGAACCGTCGGTACCATGACGCCATTCCTAAAAAGCTGTGTACTTCCTTTGTGGATCTGGTAAGTCTCGAATTGCCGCTACTTTGTCCGGGTCTGTCCGTATGCCCCGAACACTTATGACGTGTCCCAGGTACTTTAGCTCCTTTTGGAAGAAGTGGCATTTGTATGGAATAATCCGCAGGTTTGCGTTCTGTAGTCTCCTGAATACTTCTGTTAGCTTCTACAGATGTTCACGTTTGCTCCGGCCAATAACCACTATGTCGTCCAGATGTGCAAATGCAAACGGTTCCATTTCTGGCCCTATTATTGAGTCCAGTGCTCTTTGAAACGTTGCGGGAGCTGTGGTTAGCCCAAATGGCATAACTTTCCACTGGAACAGTCCACGTCCGGACACTGTGAACGCCGTGTATTGTCTACTATCCCTATCCATTGGGATCTGCCAGTATCCTGACTTGAGATCTATTATACTGATGAACTTTGCCTCTCTTAACTGGTCCAATATGAAATTCATTCTTGGTACCGGATAGGCGTCTTTTTCTGTCTTGTCGTTCAGTAGTCGATAGTCCACACACGTTATCCACTCGTTGTTCTTCTTTCTCACTAGCACTATTGGCGCGCTGTACGGGCTACGTGAAGGTTCTATGAGTCCCAGTGCCAACAACTCGTTCACCTGTTCATTGATGATTGCCTCCTGTTTCGGATTTCGAGGATAGTACCTAATCGGTTTATCATCCTTGAGGTAAATCTTATGCTTTGTTATATTACTTGTTCCCTGCATTCCTTCAAATACTTGCCTTTGTGTCTCCAGAAAGTCCTGTACTTCCTTTTCGGATGGTTCCCCTGTGGTTCTCCGTGGTTCTCGTACCGTTTTTCCACAGACCCAGCAAAACAGCCTCGGTGGATTGTTGCACGTGCGTGCCCCATGTCCGGTTCCTCCGCAGCGCATGCATATCTCTGGTCTTAGCTGCTGCACAGGTTGAATTGCCATTGCCCGGTCCTGTGCCTCTATTCTTTCTACCTCCTCCGCTAGTTTGAGGAACTCTGTCAACGAGTTGAACCCTGCCCTCCTAGCGTACAGCTTTATCTTGCTCCTGCTGTTTTTGTACACTCGGTCCAGTTTGGCCTCTTCTGAGAGTTTCGTGAATTGCATCAGTTTTCGTAACCCCATTGCGTACTCTCTTACGGGCTCCGTTTCTCTCTGTTTCATCTGTGCATTCTGATTCTCCAACTGTTCCTCATACCTCGGCGGCAAAAAATATTCTAGAAGTTCTGTTCTGAGCTGAGTCCATGTTACGATCCTGCTCGGCGTGGTGTTCCACCAATCACTCGCGATCCCCTCCAGGATGAATGGCATCGTCTGTATCAGCTGGTCCTTCCGTATTCCGTATCCGCCTGCCCACTGTTTCCTTTTGCTTAGGAACTCCAGTGGGTTTGTTGTTCCTTGGTACCGGATGCCCCATCCGCGTACCCGGTCTATGACTTCTGTTTCCATTTTTATATCTGTCTTTCCTTCCGTTTCGTCCCCTCGACTTGCTCCCTTGATGTCCATTATCTCCTTCCTTTCCCTGGTTACCACGATCGCAGGAATTGTTTCCTTCGCCGGGCTTTTTTCTCTCCTATATTTTTCTGTCAGTTCGGCGAGTCTTTGTCTGACCGTTTACGTATGATCCGTTTTTTTGGCGAACGCTGCCAACAAACGTCTTAAGTCTTCACTTTTTTCTGCCGTTCCTAATCCGAACTCTTCCGTGTATTTCGTTAGTTCGCTCTTTGGTGCCAGATATACCCAGCTCGACATTACTCCGCTGGTGTCGGTTTTATCTCTTGCAACCACCTTAACCTGCTCGGGCGCCACTGTGACGGTTCGTCGTTGTCGGGTGGCTCAGGAATAGCCAGGGTTCGTCACAAGAATTTGTTTGTGTCAGGCGTGGTTGCTGAAAGAGAGTTCCGACCCAGCCCAGAGTAGAAGTCGTGGGGAATTACTTAGTCATTGAATTAGAACTAGGTTTTTATACTACCTGGTCTCGGGAGCCGTCCAGCTGCTCGATAGGACCAGCACGGGTTGGGTTACCTGAAATGAGAATAGGGTGCCTGGGGACCCTCCAGTCGGCCACGAGTGAGAGAGATCTATTTAGTGCTTGGGGACCCGAAAGTCGACCGCAAGAGAGAGAATGTTGCTTGGGGACCCTGAAGTCAGCCACAAGAGAGAGATCTATATTTAGTGCTTGGGGGCCCGAAAGTCGACCGCAAGAGAGAGAATGTTGCTTGGGGACCCTGAAGTCAGCCACAAGAGAGAGAATTTGTTGCTTGGGGACCCTGAAGTCAGCCAAGAGAAAGAGAATTGGTTGCTTGGGGACCCGGAAATCAGCCACAAGAGAGAGAAGTTGGTGCTTGGGGACCCTGAGGTCAGCCACAAGAGAGAGAAGTTGGTATTTGGGGACCCTGAGGTCAGCCGCAAGAGAGAGAAGTTGGTGCTTGGGGGCCCTGAGGTCAGCCGCAAGAGAGAGAAGTTGGTGCTTGGGGACCCTGAGGTCAGCCGCAAGAGAGAGAAGTTGGTGCTTGGGGACCTCAGGAGCCGCAAGACCTCAGGACCCGCAAGAGAGAGAGAAGTCAGCCGGTGAACCGTGCCGTAAGGAGGTGTGATCCTAAAATCAGACTTCTCCTAGGGTACCTTCAGATCGGCCAGCCGGAGAGGTTAGAGGGAGGAGGAAGTAGTACGGGAACTAACTACAATGGATATAGCGGACTTTGATCGAATGATCTAGTCCACCCAAAATGACTTTGCTGCTTACCACCACTGGGGAGATGCCTCTGCACCCTTAGACGGTTGGCTGATAAGTGCTTTTCTATGGCTCGTGGTCCGTCTTATATAGGGCTCGGCGAGATCTAGTGTGCCCGTTGACTGTGGGATTTTCCGGTCTCATTGTGACCATCTCTCTCGGTCTAGTGTGACCCTACACGCTCGATCGTAGGCGCGCGCGCGTTCTCGGTTTGAATTTGAAATTAAATACTTCTTTTGTTTCATGCTTTTATTCTTATTTATTTAATTCATTTAATTCATTATTATACATTTAATTCATGCATTTATTCTTATTTATTGTGCGCGCAGCGTCACAACTCTACAAATTGGGTCATTTGCGATCTGTCTACATCCAGCGTGCGACCTTTCGTTCCAGAGCCACTAAGGAAGAGCGTCATTAGCAAACTTCATAACATCTCTCACAGTGGAATTGGATCAACAATAAAACTCATCAAACAACGTTTCGTATGGTCCTCAATGCACAAGGATATTTCTCAATTTCTAAAACACTGCGTTCCTTTCCAAAAATCAAAGATTTCCCGACACGTTCGCTCGCCGCCACAACACTTTACGACCATATCAATTTGGACCTCATCGGACCATTACCCCAATCAGGTCAATATAGATACTGTTTAACAATCATTGACCGTTATACACGTTGGCCGGAAGCCATCGCAATCGAGGACATGCACGCCAACACGGTAGCCTCAGCACTTATCGGTTCATGGATCTCAAGATTTGGAGTTCCTGCTCGCATCACTACAGACCAAGGAAGACAGTTCGAGTCCAAATTGTTCCATGAATTGTCACGAATGGTGGGAATAGATCACCTCTACCCAACAGCATATCACCCGCAAGCAAATGGAATCATCGAACGCTGCCACAGAACAGTAAAGGCAGCCATCATGCAGCCAATACAGACGGCACATCACGACACATCTAAGCCTTTCGTTTTTAAAGAGATGGAACACGCAACTCACGTCTTTTTACGCAACGACACTGTCCGTGGATCTCTTCAGCCGCCTTGCGATGGACCCTTTGAAGTGAAAGAAAAACAATCTAAATATTTTACCATAAACACCGGCGTTCGATGCATTAAAGTATTTATAGACCGACTCAAACCAGCCTTCATAGAGGTTCAGGAGCCTACACCTTTATCCCAAAATCCATACGGAGACTCCAGAACCAGGACATCGCGGCGACAAACTGACGCTACGAAAGCCCACAAAAAGAGAACACACTTTATACTATTCATCAAGTTAACAAATATAAAATATATATAGTTTAAATTAAAAGCCTTTTTATTTTAATCAACCGCAAGATTGTACCTTGGTTTTAAGACAACCATACAACTTTATCCGAACGGGACGTTTTTCTAAATGTGAATTCTAAAAATAACAGTCGAGGATACATTTTTGGAGATTTTGGGATTTGATGGCCGTAAACTAGAGTCTAACAAGGTGGTTAACACTCATTTAATTAAAGCAGCGAAACAATAATAATAATAACATCAGCCAACTTCTTAAAAATCTCATCATATGCAATAAACACTAAAATTAAATAGACCATATCGTTACAAACAACTAGTTTTAAAAAAACGACTTCTAACCTACGATTTCACAAGTTCTGGTTTTAGTTTCCAGAACACTCCGCCAGCGACCTTTGATAGCTGCTAGAACATAAACAGCCAGAACTGACAATTATAAGCTTTGGCTAGCCCCAAATCGTCCTATCACGATCAGACCGACAAAGTAAGGAAACGCATGTTAAAGATCGCTTGATCCAACCACTTATCATACAACATATAGACTACTCATTTCATACAACGAAAAGGACACAACTATTTCTTTGCGATAGGCCCCAGGGCTCTTAGCAGCAGGCCACCGACGTCTCGTGTGAGTTCGGGTTTTTTGCTTTCTCATTCTGATTTTTATTCTTTCTCATTTTGATGCTCGCGCACTTATTGCACGAGTTCGTTCGTTCAGTTGCAGAGAGCCGCAATTTGAAAAAGGCTGCCCTGCGTTTGAATTGGTCTTTATATGTATGAGTATTCTTGCATGCTGATACAGAGGTGTATGTGTGCGTCTTGCATAAATTTCTTTCATTTGTTCGATAATGGTTTTGGAAGTGATCGATTTGATTAACTTCTTTTTTTTTTAAAGCTTTGCTATTTATTTATAAGTGTATCAAATCTTTTACTTTTCTAACTAACAGTCATATGACTGGTATTGAAATATGGGCCCTGAGAATTATTGCTTGCGTTGCGTTAAAGACGGGTTCTGCTGGAAAACCGAGACAAGGCTCTTGGGAGATGATTTGGGTGCACAAGAGTTTTTCTTTGTAGGTCGTCTTTTGTTTGTCTATTTCATCATTTAATGCAAGAATGCCGAGGTCTCAGTGGATGTTTTGGTTGTAAGTATACAACGGTGCAGCAGTGATAGTTCTCAGAATTTACGATTTTGTAATGTCAATGTTTCTGCTGCTCGCGTTCCCATTGGTCCAAATAGGCTTGAGAATAGAGTTGTAGAGCAGGACCTTGTAGTCCAGACGCAAGGATAAACGAATGTTTAATATCCAGTGGGAGCTGCTGGTTTTCAGTTTTAGATGAAGTTTCTTGCATTTGATGTGTCTTTTCCAGGTTTGTCGTCTGTCGAGGTGGTCGCCAAGATACGTTACTTCGTTGACTTGGGGAATCGGCGAACTATTTAATGATAATGGAGGGCGAGTTTGCCTGTTGAGAGTAAACGTTTATTTGTTGTTCATTTATTTGAATACGCCAATCAGATAGCCACCTCTCAACGAAGATGAGCTGATGGGCTAGTTGCGTTGTTCCTCGGCTTGTGCTACTCGAGCGACTTAGGATTGCAGTGTCGTCAGCGAACGAAGATGTTGTTAGCTGCTCGTTTGTAGGAATATACGCTTTATATAGGACGATAATGTAGTCATCAGATGTTGTTGTGTTGCACCATACTGCGAAGAGTCTGTTGAACAGATATGACTAAAGTAGTCTATGTAGGCAAGTGTGTTTTTCTCTTATTCATGAGGCCATCGAGAGCTGCCGGGATAACATTGTCTGCTTGCAGATATGGTATAATGCATTAACACGATAATAAACTTATTGGTGTGTAGGATGAAGGAATTGTGTAGTCTTTTCCGGGCTTCGGTATTATTATAATAGTAGAAATTTTTTTTTATTTGCTTGGGTAGTAGCCGAGATGATCCCATTGAAGAGTTTACAAATAGCCTCAATAGCAGAGTTTGGTCACCGCCTGGAGTATTTTTTGGTTTAAGATCCTCGATGATTTTCGCGATCTCTTTTGGCTGAAGAAGTGTTTGTAAGGATATAGTTTCAGATTCGACTTTTGGTAGGAGAAATGGAGCAGTGGCAGGGTTCGGCTGGAAAACGCTTCGCAGATGTGAAGCAAAAGTTTCGGCTCTATCTTCGTCGCTGCGGGCCCAGCTAACTGATAAGTTTCTTATCGGAGTGACTGTTTCGATTAGATAGCTCAGATTTGGGTTGTTTTGTGCTGGTTGGATGTACTGTCGTTGTCTATTTTTAGCGTCTTTCTTCGGGGCTGGATAGTGTGCGAGTTGCCACCTTAAGACGTCGTTTTGAAGCTAGCGATCTGTTGGTTTGCCAAGTGGTGTTAAAATAGCGGCTGTCACAAGTAAATACATCTTCATGAGAATCGGTGGAGCAGTCGATGTGGGAACTTACATACTTTTTATATTTTAACCAGTTTGTTCTGTGCGATGTCAATTTTTGGCGGAGATCTGTACTGTCAGGGTTTTGAAGAAAAGTTATTAGCAGTGGCGAATGCTCTGATAAAAGGCCCGAAAGCGCTTTGGCGCTTATTATATGGCGTGGAATGTTTTTTGTCACCGTAAAATGTATTAAGTCTGGGTTTTTTCCGGGGTCTGCTGGCCAGTATGTGGGGCTATCAGGGGAAACGTGGTCAAATTTGTTGCTCAGTTTTATACTTGCATTATATAATTGCATTTCTTTGGGAGACACGAATCGTGATCCTCAGTGGGTATGTTTGACATATTAGTCTCCTGCTGGTATGAAGCAATCACCAAGTAAGTTGTAAAAAAACAATGAATTGTCCTTTAGAATTTCACAGGGGCTAGGGAAAGGTA
Source organism: Drosophila fuyamai (assembly GCA_018153365.1). NCBI lineage: Eukaryota > Metazoa > Arthropoda > Insecta > Diptera > Drosophilidae > Drosophila > Drosophila fuyamai. The sequence continues at coordinate 743,399 of JAECXW010000413.1, read as the reverse complement.
GCCGTTACCAGAATTGCCTTTTGATAGTAATTAGTTGCAAACATTTCGTGAAAGTGGTGTTTGATGCGTTCCTTGATTAGGATGCCTATTCCACCGTGGGCTTTACCGTCTGGACGATCTGTACCGTAGAAGATGTAGCCTCTTATTTGGAAGTTGTATTTGCTTGTGAGGTGCATCTCTACCAGAAGGATAATATCTGTTTAGGTCAGTGGCCCACTGCATTGGCGCTGGTCACTGAGCTCTCCGAGCTTTCGCTCTCGCCCCTCTTGCGCTCCCTCGCTCGCCTCTCGCAACGTCCGCGCTCCAGAGTGCGAACTTCGGGTTTCGCATCCGAACTCCTCGGACGGCCGCTGCCGATCTCCCGCTCTCGCTTGAACGGAGTAAAGCGGGCGGGAGCGCGGTTTTAGTTTTAAGTTTTAATTAGTCTCATGTATACCTCTGAATAAACGACATTGAAATACACCACGACGCCCCCGACTTCTCACTTTCGTCTGACTTTGCGTTTGCGCCGTGGGAATTTCTGTGTCTTAAATTCGTTTTTTTGTGGAAGGATCGCCCCCTACAAACACATTTGGTCCATTCGAACCGTATAAGGATATCCGTCTGCTATTCGACCAGCAGCTCCTGTGATTTCTTCCGCAAAAAAGATAAGTACGAGCATTTTCCGACTCCCTCTCGCTGCCGGTCTTTAGCAGTGGTTCGAACATTAAATTTCGTTCACACTGCAGTAAGATTTTTTTTCGTGTCAACTCCACGTCCGAGTTTTCCCGACACAACGGCAGTCGAGAAATTTAACATTCCTTCAATTCCAAAAATTTTCTATCCGTCTCCGCTTTGTGTGCGTCGCCATACTCCTTGCCGTTTTCCTTTCGTTCCCCGTTGTACATCAACTTGCCAACGGTCAAGGCATACATATGTGCATCCAGACATACACATACACGCGCGTGACAACTTGTGTACATAGTGCAGTGCAATTCTGCCTCCAAAAAAATACGACAAAAAGTGAAATTGTGTGGTGGAAAATAAAAAGGCATAACTAATATCAGCCACTCGGTGTGAAGTAATTTCGGGAGTTTCCCTGTTCGCCGTACAATCCGCCGCTGTCGAGATATTTTTTTGCTTTGTGTTTTTTTTCTCTCCACATAATTTTATCTGTTCCGTCACTTCAAATACAGTCCACTCTTCGACGCTCTACTGTACCGATATACACTTACACATAAACGCATGCGTGCCCATACCTACATAGAACTATTTTCAGCCTCCACATACAGGAACATACACATATCCATAAACGCATGCATGCCCAGTATATTTTCTGCCTCCACATACAGGAACATAAAATAAAATAAATTCAAATCCACACGGGTGCGACCGTGATTGTTTTTCTCCAAATTGCCGCAATTAACCGTTCCGAACGACTGTGTTATTATTGTTGCTGATTCCTTTCATCTGTTCCGTCATTTCAAATACAGTCCACTCTTCGACGCTCTACTGTACCGATACACACTTACACAAAAACGCATGCATGCCCATATCTACATAGAATTATTTTCTGCCTCCACATACAGGAACATACACATATCCATAAACGCATGCATGCCCATATCTACATAAATATATTTTCTGCCTCCACATTCAGGAACATAAAATAAAATAAATTCAAATCCACACGGGTGCGACCGTGATTGTTTTTTCGCCAAATTGCCGCATTAACCACCGCAGCGGCCGTGTTGTTATTGTTGCTGTTTTTTTCTTCTCTCTCTACCGCGCCCTCACGCATGCACTGCTCTGCCGACCGGCATAACCCAGTGAACGCTTCTCCCGAACCAAAGCCAAGGTTTTTTAATTCCACCATTCCGGCTCCGGGAAAAAAAAATAAGTATTTATAATTATAATTATTATTTAAATATACAAATTATTAATTCATAATTATAATTACTATTTAATTATAAATATTATTTAATTATTTCCGGCAATGTAATTAATTTATTTAATGGATTAATTAATTTATTTTTATTGCGGTTTTCCGGATTTTTTTTTGCAATCAAAGATATTTTCCAAACCCAAAAAAAAAAAAAATAAATAAAAACCTTAATACAATAAAATTATTTGGTAAAACTAACTAAGGGAAAAATTAGAATAAAAAAAAACAGAAGTCAACAAAGGGAGTAACAAGATATACAAATATATAAACAATCAATACAGTTTCATCGATTTCCAAATATTTTCTTCCGATTCTTCTCGTTGTTTATGGCACTGTGCTTTCTACTCCGCACAAATTAACAGTGTGACCGTTCTCTGTGGCTTTCTTTTCTTTTGCGTGCGTTCATTGGCAGCGACGACCAACTCGTTGGCGACTCAGATCGCGCCGAGAGCTTAAGGGTGGATATCCTCACTTTCTGAACGAGAAGCCCCTTGCTCAGGTCAGTCGACAAGAGCTGATCCGCAAAGTTCGAGTCCAAGAATGCCCACGGGAGACGACAAGAAACCGAGGTCGATCCCATCTATCCGTTTGGACAGGTCCCAATCCGCGTCTCCGCGGCCGTCTCAATTAACACCAAAGGCGGCCATTGCCATTCCAAGGGCAAAAAGCGACGAGTCCGTCGAGACTATCTCCGGTCCCCTGTCAAGGCTTTCTCGGTCGGTGTCCAAGATGGCTCAAACTGCGATAGACATCGCCCTCAAAAAGTTTATTGCCACAACAGACCGGGTTAGCCAATTTCAAGCGGATATTCATACTCCGAGCGCCGCTGAACCAGAACGACTTTCCCCTGGCATGTGCCAAGTCCATCGGGACCAAATCCGGGCTTTGTGGGAAAAGGTGGAGAAGAGCTATGAAAGTTGCTCCGATCTTCTTTCCGCGGCCACCGACAGTACGGCCACCTCGACAGTGCTTGAATCCAAGTACAGTTACTGCTACTCCGTATATTCGAGATGTTTGGTCCAACTTCAGGACATAATAGACAAGGCCGCCTCCCAGCCCATGTAGGCTGCTGTCAGTGTTCCAACACCGCCGTCAACGGGCTGTCGTTTGCCACCAGTCGACACCGAAGTTTTCGCTGGTGATTACCTGCGTTGGCCCACCTTCAGAGATCTTTTTACCGCGATATACATACACAACTCGCGTCTTACACCGGTAGAGAAATTGTTTCACCTATTGTCCAAAACAAGTGGCGATGCGCACGCCATTGTTTCCAAAGCCCCGCTGACCAACGAAGGGTTTATCTCCGCGTGGCGAAGCCTCACCGACCGCTTCGAAAATCGGCGGTTATTAGGCAATAGCCAGCTAAAAATCCTCTTCAACATTCAGGCAGTACCCCAAGAGTCCGGAGCCGCTCTGAAGGAGCTGCAAGGGACAATCCAAAGTTGCCTGACAGCCTTAGAGATGTCCTCTATTCAAGTCGAGACTTCGGATTGTCTTCTGGTTTACATGGTTTCTTTAAAGCTTCCCAAAATCACGCTTTCAATGTGGGAGCAATCCACTCACAACAAGGCTGAGATTCCAACATGGAATGAGTTAGACTCGTTCCTGACAGAGCGTCATCGCACTCTGGAGGCTATCGATGACATCAGGCCTAACAGTTCGGGTCAGGTTCCGCCAAGGTCGACACCTGCGAGCTCCCCAGCGCGTAGGATTAATTCTTACGAGGCCAGAGTGACTCCAGCCCCAAGAGGGTGCGATCTCTGCTCCAGAGAGAATCATCCTGTTCGCTTATGTCCGCGCTTCCTTGAGATGGATGTAAACGGTCGCTCCGACTACATTAAGAAAAAGCAGCTTTGCCTGAACTGTTTTGCACGAGGGCACTTGCAACGGGATTGCACTAGTGCCCATAGCTGCTTCACGTGCCACAGCCGTCATCACACCCTCCTGCACCGCGGTAATCCATTCGCGGCCGCTCCAAGTCCGTCTGCGCCATCCAGGTCCCGACCCGCGCCTACTACAAGAGGCACGAGCCCCACAGAGGATCATTCTGATGTGCAAGTGTGCTTCGCTTCCGGCTCAAGAGCCGTCGTACTGGGCACAGCCCTTATTAACATTTGCCATTTAGGGTGCAATTTCCACGCGCGAGCCCTGGACTCTGGTTCCGAGGCAACCTTTATTACGGAGAGACTTTTCAACCTCGTCAAACTTCTATTCAAGACTATCCAGACCCAAGTCTCTGGTCTTAGTCAAACCGTTGCCGCTCAGTCCACGAAACTCTGTCATTTTTCTATTCGATCGACTTCCAGACCCGGGCTGCATTTAGAAACTTCAGCTTACGTTCTTCCGCAGCTGGCCGGGAATCTGCCTTCGTATCCAGTCCCTCGAGATCTTCTTAAGGGAATTCCTGACATCCCCCTTGCAGATCCCAAGTTCTTCGAGAGCTCCCAAATCGATGTCTTGATAGGAGCCGATATTCTTCCGTCCATCCTCCTCGGCAACGCCAGGGCTAACATTTGCGGTTCACTTCTCGGCCAGGAAACCATTTTTGGATGGGTGTTGACAGGCCCCATATCTCCAGCGGCCCCCCGCAATTTGTCCGCCTTCTCCACTCGAGTTACCTGCGGACTCGACGTCTCGTTGGATCATCTCCTTACCAAATTCTGGGAGGTGGAGGAAGTGCCCACACAGATAGTCCCCGAGTCTGATTCCGTCTGCGAACACAATTTTGCCCAGACTACAAGAAGGGACAATCGTGGCAAATACGTTGTTATGCTCCCCTTGCGCGATCCCGAGCATAATGGTTCCGAGCTCGCATCTTCACGATCCTTTGCTCTGGCTCAATTTCTGCGTAACGAGCAGCGCCTTAAAAGAGATCCTCCCCTGAAGGCCCGGTATGACTCTGTAATCCAAGAATACCTCGACTTAGGTCACATGGCCGAGGTCCCTTTGACGATCAGTTCCGCCACGTACTACATTCCACATCACGCCGTTCTTAAGCCCGAGAGCACAACCTCTAACGTGCGGGTGGTTTTCAACGCCTCTAGCCCTTCCGCAAACGGGACCAGTCTGAATGACATACTTTACGCGGGCCCGGACTTACAATCCGACCTCACGATTCAAATCCTGAAGTGGCGATACTTTAGGTTCGTTTTCAACGCCGACATCGAGAAGATGTATCGGCAAATTTGGGTAGACCCCCAGCATACTCCTTTGCAGCGAATTCTATTCCGCAAATCCGATGGGGAAATCCGCGACTACGAGTTGAAAAGTCACCTTCGGGGTCAATTGTGCCCCGTTCCTAGCGATCCGTGTCCTGCAACAGCTCGCCGACGACGAAGAGTCGAGGTATCCGCAGGCGAGTCGGATTATCCGACAGTTCATGTACGTCGACGACGTACTCGCGGGGGCAGACTCCAAAACCGAAGCGCAAGCGGCTATCCGCGAGCTCCAGGAAGCCCTGGATTTAGCAGGATTTCCCCTTAGAAAATGGACATCCAATAGCAAGGCGATTTTGGCCAACATCCAGAGTGACCATCTCCTTCGCGCGGACTTCCTTGAAATCGACGCAGAGAGCACGGCTAAAACTCTCGGAGTGCGGTGGAAGGCGACGTCTGACGAGTTTTTCTTCATTCCGCCCGAATTGACCTTGTCTTCAACGTTCACAAAGCGTCAAGTCCTATCCCAAATCGCCAAACTATTTGATCCAGCGGGTTGGCTCGCCCCTTCATAGTCCGGGCAAAGATGTTCATGCAGGACATTTGGCTCCAAAATCTAGGATGGGACGAGGCCCTCCCTCGAGATTTTTGCAAAGATGGGTTGACTTCCTGGAAAATTACTCCGCTCTTGATCAGATCCACATTCCCCGATGGGTCGCTTTCCGACCACATTTGAAAATTGAGCATCATGGGTTCTGCGACGCCTCGCAGAAGGCGTACGGCGCAGCCCTCTACGTCCGAGTTGAGGCTGGGTCCGCGGTAATGGTGAACTTGCTCACGGCAAAGACACGGGTGGCCCCAGTAAAAACGGTGTCACTCCCGCGGCTCGAGTTGTGCGGAGCCTTGTTATTGTCCGAAATGGCCAACGCCGTTCTTCCGAAGATGCCCGGGCAGGCGTCCGCCCTGCACTGTTGGACGGACTCTACGATTGTTCTCGCCTGGTTGCATAAGCCAGCGTGCCAATGGACAACGTTCGTAGCAAATCGTGTGACCAAGATTACCCAGCTTACCGAGGTGGAGAAATGGGCACACGTCCGCTCCGAGCATAACCCGGCAGATCTCGCTAGCCGGGGGGTGGCGCTTCAAGACCTTGCGGACAGCCAGCTGTGGTGGCATGGTCATGCCTGGCTGCAGTGGCCTCGCTGCGAGTGGCCCACTCAACTGAACTCGAGAAGCGAGCAGTCAAGGTCCATGTTGCGAAGGCCCCCCCTGAAGACATTCTGGAGCGTTTTTCCACACTCGACAAGGCGTTGCGAGTCCTCGCTTACGCTCATCGGTTCATCCAGCGTTCGCGAAAACTCATGTCCCCGTTTGAGGATCTCTTGACAGCTCCTGAAATTGCGTCGGCCGAGCGGCTCCTGATTTCCGTCACGCAACGCAGGCACTTTGCCCTTGAGATGGGCTGCTTAAGCCAGAAAAGGCCAGTGCCAGCATCCAGCCTGGTCCAAAACCTGAACCCGTTCATTGATTCCCAAGGGCTCATGAGAGCACGCGGCCGAGTCACGGCTTCCGAACTTCTCCAGTATGATGAACGGCATCCTGTCATCCTTCCATACGACTGCCATCTGTCCCGACTCCTCGTCCATTTTACGCATCGTATAACGCTGCACGGTGGCAATCAGCTTATGATCCGTCTGATCCGTTCCAAGTTCTGGATCCCGAGGGTAAGGAATTTGGTCAAGTCCGTCATATATTCATGCAAGGTCTGCATCATCCACAAAAAAAGGTTGCAAACGCAACTGATGGGAGACTTACCCAAAGAACGAACGTCCTTCTCGCGCCCTTTCACATATACCGGTGTGGACTATGCCGGTCCCTTTGACATCAAAAACTACACGGGACGAGCCTGTCTCATTACGAAAGGGTATGTGCTGGTGTTCGTGTGCTTCGCCACTAAGGCCATCCATTTAGAACCTACTTCCGACCTTACGACTGAGAAGTTTCTCGCCGCCTTCGCCCGTTTCGTGTCCCGAAGAGGATGCCCCCGTCAAGTTCAGTCGGACAATGGCAAGACCTTTGTGGGTGCGGCTGCCTTACTCTCCCGCGAGTTTCTCCAAGCTCTCAAGGAAGCTGTGACAGCTGCCTATAGTCACCAGCAGCTGCTCTGGCAATTCATTCCTCCGGGAGCACCCCACATGGGAGGTTTGTGGGAAGCAGGAGTTAAGAGCTTCAAGACCCTGTTCTACAAGTCTACGGCGACGCGAAAATACACATTCGAAGAGCTGTCCACGCTTCTAGCTAGGATCGAAGCATGCCTGAATTCGCGTCCGCTCGCGCCGATGTCCGAAGACCCCACTGACCTGTTGGCACTTACGCCTAGGCACTTTCTTGTTGGAGGGCCCCTTCTCGCCATGGTCGAACCCGAGATAAAGGGGGACACCACATCTATTATAAACCGCTGGCAGCATCTGAAGGCTCTTCATCAACAATTTCGTCTGCGATGGAAAGAGGAGAACCTCACGGAACTCTATAAGCGGAATAAGTGGCGAACCCCTACAAGAAATCTCCGTGCCGGGGACATGGTGGTAGTCAAGGAAGACAACCTTCCGTCCAATGAGTGGCGATAAGGCAGAATCGCCGCGGTGTTTCTAGGAGCCGATAGCCATGTTCGTGTGGTCGACATCCGCACTGCACGGGGACTCATTAAGCGTCCCATAGCGAAGGTCGTCCTTCTTCCAATGGAAGAGTCCGTCTGCCCGCAATAACCAGTCGACCCTTCACTCCGGTGGTTCAATTCATCACTTCGATTCGTAGCGTCAATTAATAGTTCCAGCCCGTAGTTCCAATTCACAGTTCTTATCACTACTGATCCAAATTTTTTATTTTGTCCTATTCCGCCAACCAGATCTCACACGATGTCTCCACGTCCGCGCAGCGCCATCGCATTGGAGCACAGACGAACTCGAGGTATGCAATCCTTCCGTTGCCGAGTCTGTAGCGGGATCCATCCACTTCGGAAGTGTCGTCGGTTCCTCCGTCTGAGTGCCGAGAAGAGGCTCCGGGCTGTCCTTGCCAACCGGTATTGCCACCGCTGTTTGGCCCACGAGCACTCCGACGGAGCGTGTCGGCGAAGTGATCGCTGCAAAACTTGCGGCCAGGATCACCACACTCTGCTTCATCTCTCCGAACCACCGATGGCATCACGGCAGTCCCGCCCGGCAGCACGCCGGTCGCAGAGATCCGCTGCCACTCCGCAACACTCCTCAGCCGCTCCTCGGCCCTCGTCCGCCACTCCACGGCACTCCTCAGCCGCTCCTCGGCAATCGTCCGCCACTCCACGGCACTCATCTGACACTCCGCGGCAATTTTCTGCTACTCGGGGTGCCACGCAGCTTGCGGTCACCGCTCCGTCCTTAACGTCCCTCCTACAGCGGCACAGCGTCAACCTCCTACCGACGGCTTTGGTGCGTTTAGAGACCGGGAGTCGAGTCTTCGACACTGCGGCGCTCATCGACCCGGGTACGCCTATGAGCTGTATCGACGCTTCGCTAGCGTCGAGTTTCCGCTTGCCGACCACCAACGTGGGAGGCGAACAGATTTGTTCGGCAACCGTGGGGTCCAAAATCGACAGCACTGTCCGGCTCGACGCAATTTTTAAAATAGAGCCTCACGTGCGCATCCGCACTCCAATCCGGGAGCTGAGCGACGTGGTAAGGACCCACTTCCGGGACATAACGCTGGCTGATGAGCGGTTTTATCTCCCCGCGACGATCTCCATCATCCTGGGCGCGGATATGTATCCGAGTGTGATGCGGCCGGGCTTCCTGAAAATTCAGGATGGATTGCCAGTGGCCCAGAGCACCGTGTTTTGGTGGGTCATGTCCGGAGCCTGTCACCAGCCGTGAGAAGAGCAACCAGGCTATGTTGCAACCCGAGTAGTTGCAAGGGGGGGCGGAATGTTTAGGTCAGTGGCCCACTGCATTGGCGCTGGTCACTGAGCTCTCCGAGCTTTCGCTCTCGCCCCTCTTGCGCTCCCTCGCTCGCCTCTCGCAACGTCCGCGCTTCGGGTTTCGCATCCGAACTCCTCGGACGGCCGCTGCCGATCTCCCGCTCTCGCTTGAATGGAGTAAAGCGGGCGGGAGCGCGGTTTTAGTTTTAAGTTTTAAATAGTCTCATGTATACCTCTGAATAAACGACATTGAAATACACCACGACGCCCCCGACTTCTAACTTTCGTCTGACTTTGCGTTTGCGCCGTGGGAATTTTTGTGTCTTAAATTCGTTTTTTTGTGGAAGGATCGCCCCCCTACAAACACAATGTCGATATGATTTTCATTCAGGAACTGTGTTATTTTAAGTTTGTCCGGGACACGCTATTGGTGTTTCATGTAGTTATTGGAGGATTTGCCATAAATTAATTGGACTGCTTGCCGTGTTTGCATGGTCGTTTTTATAGGCACATAAATTCCATCATACTTTGTAGCATAGTAACCATCATAGCATCTACTGTGCTTTGTGACAGTCCTGGGACCTGCTTAACTTTTCCTAGACCAAACTGCAGTAAGTTTTCCGTTCCTGTTGGAACGGCATCGACGTATGGGAATTCCTTCTTAATATTTAGCTGTCCAAATAAGGACATTACAGACGTCCCGAAAAATTTTTCCGGTGTCGTTCTTGAGTAACTGTACACGTTTTGTGTTGTTTGATGAAGAGTTGTTGTCACTCGACACATGCGGTTTATCAACTCCTTGTAGATCACACAGGCCCTGCAGTTTGACGCATGATTTCCTCCGCAGTTTCCACATTTCTTCCTTTGGGGTTCATAACATCTCTCACAGTGGAATTGGATCAGCAATAAAACTCATCAAACAACTTTTCGTATGGTCCTCAATGCACAAGGATATTGCTAAATTTGTAAAACACTGCGTTCCTTTCCAAAAATCAAAGATTTCCCGACACGTTCACTCGTTGGTACAACACCTTACGCTTCCTAGTAATAGATTCGACCATATCAATTTGGACTCATCGGACTATAACCCCAATCAGGTCAATATAGATACTGTTTAACAATCATTGACCGTTATACACGTTGGCCGGAAGCTATCACAATCGGGGACATGCACGCCAACACGGTAGCCACAGCACTTATCGGTTCAAAAATCTCAAGATTTGGAGTTCCTGCTCGCATCACAATAGACCAAGGAAGACAGTTCCAGACCAAATTGTTCCATGAATTGTCACGAATGCTGGGAATAGATCACCTCTACACAACAGCATATCACCTGCAAGCAAATGGAATCATAGAACGCTGGCGCAGAACAGTAAAGGCAGCCATCATGTGCAAAAATCGCGTAAATCGCCACAGAAACTTCCAATGATCCTGCTCGGGTTGCGATCAGCATTTAAGCAAGACATCCAAACAACATCAGCACAACTTGTGTACGGCACAACCCTTCGCCCTCCAGGCGAATTTTTTCATCAAAAGTCCAGTATCCAACCGCAAACTGACTTCGCAAAGGAACTGGAGGAAATTATGCGAGAAATACGGCCAATACAGAGGGCACATCACGACACATCTAAGCCTTTCGTTTTTAAAGAGTTGGAACACGCAACTCACGTCCTTTTACGCAACGACACTGTCCGTGGATCCCTTCAGCCGCCTTGCGATGGACCCTTTGAAGTGAAAGAAAAACAATCCAAATATTTAACATAAATACTGGCGTTTAATGCATTAAAGTATTTATAGACCGACTCAAGGCAGCCTTGAGGTTCAGGAGCCTACACCTTCATCCCAAAATCCATACGGAGACTCCAGAACCAGACTCCAGAACCAGGACTAACCTTCAGGACCTCTTCGCACAATTAGACTCCCTGTTCGTTTTAGAACATGAAGTATAGGGGGGAGTACGGCGATCAGGTTTTGCCATCTGGCATCACTGAAAAACTTCCCTGACTTTTAGAATTTCAGATTTATCCAAGAATATATTTTGGCCACACTTTTCAAAAAACCGACGCTACGAAAGCCGACAAAAAGAGAACACACTTTATACTATTCATCAATTTATCAAATATAAAATATATATAGTTTAAATTAAAAGCCTTTTATATTTTAATCAACCGCAAGATTGTACCTTGGTTTTAAGACAACCATACAACTTTATCCGAACGGGACGTTTTTCTAAATGTGAATTCTAAAAATAACAGTCGAGGATACATTTTTGGAGATTTTGGGATTTGATGGCCGTAAACTAGAGTCTAACAAGGTGGTTAACACTCATTTAATTAAAGCAGCGAAACGTAGTAAATTATTGTATGATTAAATAACATCAGCCAACTTCTCAAAAGTCTCATCATATGCAATAGTCTCTAAAATTAAATAGACCACATCGTTACAAACAACTAGTTTTAAAAAGCCGACTTTAAACCTACGATTTCGCAAGTTCTAGTTTCAGTTACCAGAACACTCCGCCAGCGACCTTTTTATATATATATAGCTGCTGGAACATAAACCAGCAAGAACTGACAATTATAAGCTTTGGCTAGCCCCAAATCGTCCTATCACGATCAGACCGACAAAGTAAGGAAACGCATGTTAAAGATCGCATGATCCAACCACTTACCATACAACATATATACTACTCATTTCATACAACGAAAAGGACACAACTATTTCTTTGCGATAGGCCCCAGGGCTCTTAGCAGCAGGCCACCGACGTCTCGTGTGAGTTCGGGTTTTTTGCTTTCTCATTCTTATTCTTATTTTGATGCTCGCGCACTCATTGCACGAGTTCGTTCGTTCAGTTGCAGAGAGCCGCATTTTGAAGAAGGCTGCCCAGCGTTTGAATTGGTCTTTATATGTATGCGTATTCTTGAATTCTGATACAGAGGTGTATGTGTGCGTCTTGCAAAAATTTCTTCCATTTGTTGGATAATGGTTTTGGAAGTGATCGATTTGATAAACTTCTTTTTTTTTAAAGGTTTGCTATTTATTTATTGAATCCTTTCGGATACTAACAATAAGTGTATCAAATCTTTTACTTTTCTAACTAACAGTCATATGACTGGTATTGAAATATGGGCCCTGAGAATTATTGCTTGCGTTGCGTTAAAGACGGGTTCTGCTGGAAAACCGAGACAAGGCTCTTGGCAGATGATTTGGGTGCACAAGAGTTTTTCTTTGAATGTCGTCTTTTGATTGTCTATTTTGGTTGCGAGTCGCTGCGGGCCAGCTACCTGATGAAATTCTTTTCGGAGTGACTGTTTCGGTTGGATAGCTCAGATTTGGAATGTTTTGTGCTGGTTGGCAAAAGTTTTCCGATGTACCGTCGTTGTGTGCGAGTTGCTACCTTAAGTCGTCGTTTTGAAGCTGTCGATCTGTTGGTTTGCCAAGTGGTGTTAAAATAGTGGCTGCCACAAGTATATTTTCAGGGTTTTGAAGAAGAGTTATTAGCACTGGCGAATGGCGTGGAATGTTTTTTGTCACCGTAAAATGTATTAAGTCAATTTAATTTAATTTCCGGGGTCTGCTGGCCAGTATATGGGGCTATCAGGGGAAACATGGTATAATTTGTTGCTTAGTTTTATACTTGCATTATGTAATTGCATTTGTTTGGGAGACACGAATCGTGATCCTCAGTGGGTATGTTTGACATAATAGTCTCCTGCTGGGATGAAACAATCTCCAAGTAAGTTGTAAAAAAACAATGAATTGTCCTTCAGAATTTCACAGGGGCTATGGAAAGGTATCCGATACCTGAATTGCTTTAATAGTAATTAGTTGCAAACCTTTCGTGAAAGTGGTGTTTGTTGCGTTTCTTGATTAGGATGCCTATTCCACCGTGGGCTTTACCGTCTTGACGATCAGTACCGTATAAGGGGTAGCCTCTTATTTGGAAGTTGTATTTGCTTGTGATGTGCATCTCTACCATAAATTAATTGGACTGCTTGCCGTGTTTGCATGGTCGTTTTTATAAGCACATAAATTCCATCATACTTTGTAGCATAGTAACCATCATAGCATCTACTGTGCTTTGTGACAGTCCTGGGACCTGCTTAACTTTTCCTAGACCAAACTGCAGTAAGTTTTCCGTTCCTGTTGGAACGGCATCGACGTATGGGAATTCCTTCTTAATATTTAGCTGTCCAAATAAGGACATTACAGACGTCCCGAAAAATTTTTCCGGTGTCGTTCTTGAGTAACTGTACACGTTTTGTGTTGTTTGATGAAGAGTTGTTGTCACTCGACACATGCGGTTTATCAACTCCTTGTAGATCACACAGGCCCTGCAGTTTGACGCATGATTTCCTCCGCAGTTTCCACATTTCTTCCTTTGGGGTTCATAACATCTCTCACAGTGGAATTGGATCAGCAATAAAACTCATCAAACAACTTTTCGTATGGTCCTCAATGCACAAGGATATTGCTAAATTTGTAAAACACTGCGTTCCTTTCCAAAAATCAAAGATTTCCCGACACGTTCACTCGTTGCTACAACACTTTACGCTTCCTAGTAATAGATTCGACCATATCAATTTGGACTCATCGGACTATAACCCCAATCAGGTCAATATAGATACTGTTTAACAATCATTGACCGTTATACACGTTGGCCGGAAGCTATCACAATCGGGGACATGCACGCCAACACGGTAGCCACAGCACTTATCGGTTCAAAAATCTCAAGATTTGGAGTTCCTGCTCGCATCACAATAGACCAAGGAAGACAGTTCCAGACCAAATTGTTCCATGAATTGTCACGAATGCTGGGAATAGATCACCTCTACACAACAGCATATCACCTGCAAGCAAATGGAATCATAGAACGCTGGCGCAGAACAGTAAAGGCAGCCATCATGTGCAAAAATCGCGTAAATCGCCACAGAAACTTCCAATGATCCTGCTCGGGTTGCGATCAGCATTTAAGCAAGACATCCAAACAACATCAGCACAACTTGTGTACGGCACAACCCTTCGCCCTCCAGGCGAATTTTTTCATCAAAAGTCCAGTATCCAACCGCAAACTGACTTCGCAAAGGAACTGGAGGAAATTATGCGAGAAATACGGCCAATACAGACGGCACATCACGACACATCTAAGCCTTTCGTTTTTAAAGAGTTGGAACACGCAACTCACGTCCTTTTACGCAACGACACTGTCCGTGGATCCCTTCAGCCGCCTTGCGATGGACCCTTTGAAGTGAAAGAAAAACAATCCAAATATTTAACATAAATACTGGCGTTTAATGCATTAAAGTATTTATAGACCGACTCAAGGCAGCCTTGAGGTTCAGGGAGCCTACACCTTCATCCCAAAATCCATACGGAGACTCCAGAACCAGACTCCAGAACCAGGACTAACCTTCAGGACCTCTTCGCACAATTAGACTCCCTGTTCGTTTTAGAACATGAAGTATAGGGGGGAGTACGGCGATCAGGTTTTGCCATCTGGCATCACTGAAAAACTTCCCTGACTTTTAGAATTTCAGATTTATCCAAGAATATATTTTGGCCACACTTTTCAAAAAACCGACGCTACGAAAGCCGACAAAAAGAGAACACACTTTATACTATTCATCAATTTATCAAATATAAAATATATATAGTTTAAATTAAAAGCCTTTTTATTTTAATCAACCGCAAGATTGTACCTTGGTTTTAAGACAACCATACAACTTTATCCGAACGGGACGTTTTTCTAAATGTGAATTCTAAAAATAACAGTCGAGGATACATTTTTGGAGATTTTGGGATTTGATGGCCGTAAACTAGAGTCTAACAAGGTGGTTAATACTCATTTAATTAAAGCAGCGAAACGTAGTAAATTATTGTATGATTAAATAACATCAGCCAACTTCTCAAAAGTCTCATCATATGCAATAGTCTCTAAAATTAAATAGACCACATCGTTACAAACAACTAGTTTTAAAAAGCCGACTTTAAACCTACGATTTCGCAAGTTCTAGTTTCAGTTACCAGAACACTCCGCCAGCGACCTTTTATATATATATAGCTGCTGGAACATAAACCAGCAAGAACTGACAATTATAAGCTTTGGCTAGCCCCAAATCGTCCTATCACGATCAGACCGACAAAGTAAGGAAACGCATGTTAAAGATCGCATGATCCAACCACTTACCATACAACATATATACTACTCATTTCATACAACGAAAAGGACACAACTATTTCTTTGCGATAGGCCCCAGGGCTCTTAGCAGCAGGCCACCGACGTCTCGTGTGAGTTCGGGTTTTTTGCTTTCTCATTCTTATTCTTATTTTGATGCTCGCGCACTCATTGCACGAGTTCGTTCGTTCAGTTGCAGAGAGCCGCATTTTGAAGAAGGCTGCCCAGCGTTTGAATTGGTCTTTATATGTATGCGTATTCTTGAATTCTGATACAGAGGTGTATGTGTGCGTCTTGCAAAAATTTCTTCCATTTGTTGGATAATGGTTTTGGAAGTGATCGATTTGATAAACTTCTTTTTTTTTTAAAGGTTTGCTATTTATTTATTGAATCCTTTCGGATACTAACAATAAGTGTATCAAATCTTTTACTTTTCTAACTAACAGTCATATGACTGGTATTGAAATATGGGCCCTGAGAATTATTGCTTGCGTTGCGTTAAAGACGGGTTCTGCTGGAAAACCGAGACAAGGCTCTTGGCAGATGATTTGGGTGCACAAGAGTTTTTCTTTGAATGTCGTCTTTTGATTGTCTATTTTGGTTGCGAGTCGCTGCGGGCCAGCTACCTGATGAAATTCTTTTCGGAGTGACTGTTTCGGTTGGATAGCTCAGATTTGGAATGTTTTGTGCTGGTTGGCAAAAGTTTTCCGATGTACCGTCGTTGTGCATTTTTAGCGTGTTTTCTCAGGGCTCGGTTTAGTGTGCGAGTTGCTTCCATAAGTCGTCGTTTTGAAGCTGTCGATCTGTTGGTTTGCCAAGTGGTGTTAAAATAGTGGCTGCCACAAGTATATTTTCAGGGTTTTGAAGAAGACTTATTAGCACTGGCGAATGGCGTGGAATGTTTTTTGTCACCGTAAAATGTATTAAGTCAGGGTTTTTCCGGGGTCTGCTGGCCAGTATATGGGGCTATCAGGGGAAACATGGTATAATTTGTTGCTTAGTTTTATACTTGCATTATGTAATTGCATTTGTTTGGGAGACACGAATCGTGATCCTCAGTGGGTATGTTTGACATAATAGTCTCCTGCTGGGATGAAACAATCTCCAAGTAAGTTGTAAAAAAACAATGAATTGTCCTTCAGAATTTCACAGGGGCTATGGAAAGGTATCCGATACCTGAATTGCTTTAATAGTAATTAGTTGCAAACCTTTCGTGAAAGTGGTGTTTGTTGCGTTTCTTGATTAGGATGCCTATTCCACCGTGGGCTTTACCGTCTTGACGATCAGTACCGTATAAGGGGTAGCCTCTTATTTGGAAGTTGTATTTGCTTGTGATGTGCATCTCTACCAGAACAATAATATCGATATGATTTTCATTGACCGGGACATGCTATTGGTGTTCCACGTAGTTATTGGAAGATTTGCCATCAATTAATTGGACTGCTTGCAGTATGTCCTGGTGTGGGCCATTCATTTTTTTGTGGCTCTTTGAATTAATTCTTTGGTGCAATATGTTTTTTCGGTTATAGATGGGGTGCACTTCATTTTTCTTCAAGACTCTGCTGTCTGGCTCCAGCACTACCTTGAAAAGTGGTTGCGGCCTGTTAATGACCTATTTTCTTTGAGGCCATAGATAACTTCATTGGGGGTTACGTCGGGCTTGATCCCTTTAAGTACAACTTGCCATCCCTTGCTGTTTTTTAGTTGGTACGTGTGGTAGTTTTCCTTGGCCTCCTCCAGGTATTTAGACACAGCTCGGAAATGTTCTTCGGATTTGGTCTGAAGTTTGGTTTCGTGAATATTCCCTTTAGTGATCGGAACAACATTAAAATTTCCGTCTCCTCACAGCGTAACAATTTTGTTGACCAGGGCGTTCGAGCTTTTCTCCATAATGTAAATTTTTGGAGTTTTGGTTTCGGTTGGGTCTCTTTACCCAGTTCTGGTAGAGTTTCAGCTAAGAGGACAAATTTGTTATTATTGAATCTCCCGGGTAATTCGTTGTCTCTTTGGACACGGTTTATTTTCGGCTTATTACCCACCGCGGTGTTCTGCGGGATAAGCTTACGCTTAATTTGGATGTAGCGATCCATGCCGGTCTGTATGTCCTCGGGCCCGCTTGTTGAATATTTTCGTGGTTTTGTTTTGTCATAATTTTGACTGACAGTAGAGCTCAGCGAGCTCATACGCTCTTTATTTGGTTCGTCGGTTTTTAAAAATTTAGCTTGGTACTATTATAAAATAATTTGCACTTGATCTAATTATATCAGCATTTGATTTGACTTTAACACTGTTGTAGAAGGGCGTTATTGCCACAAAAGGTTATGAAGTAACAAAAAAATTCCACGGAGCAAACGCAAAGGAAGACGAAAAATTAAGAAGTCGGGGGAGTCGTGGTGTAATTCAGTGTGTTTTATTCGGCTGCATACATGAGACTATTGACTTAAAAACCTAAAGCCGCGCTCCCGCCCGCTTCACTCCGCTGAAGCGAGAGCGGGAAATCGGCAGAGGCCGTCCGAGGAGTTCGGATGCGAAACCCGAAGCTCGCACCCTGGAACGCGGACGTTGCGAGAAGCGAGAGAGGGATCGGAAGAAGGGCGAGAGCGAAAGCTTGGAGAGCTTAGTCAACAGCGGCGATGCAGTGGTCCACTGACCTAAACATTCAGCCCCCCTGGCAACTACTCGGGTTGCAACATAGCCTGGTAGCTCATCGGCTGGTGGCAGGCTCCGGACACAACCCATCCAAACACGGTGCTCTGGCCTACTGGTAGTCCATCCTGAATTTTCAGGAAGCCCGGCAGCATCTCGTTCGGATACATATCCGCGCCCAGGATGATGGAGATCGTCGCGGGGAGATAAAAACGCTCATCAGCCAGCGTAATGTCCCGAAAGTGGGTCCTTACCGCGTCGCTCAGCTCCCGGATTGGAGTGCGGATGCGCACGTGAGGCTCTATTTTAAAAATTCCGTCGAGTCGGACAGCGCTGTCGATTCTGCACCCCACGGTTGCCGAACAGATCTGTTCGCCTCCCACGTTGGTGGTCGGCAAGCGGAAACTCGATGCTAGCGAAGCGTCGATGCAGCTCATAGGCGTACACGGGTCGATGAGCGCCGCAGTGTCGAAGACTCGACTCCCAGTCTCTAAACGCACCAAAGCCGTCGGTAGGAGGTTGACGCTGTGCCGCTGTAGGAGGGACGTTAAGGACGGAGCGGCGACCGCGGGCTGCGTGGCACCCCGACGAGTATCAGCAAATTGCCGCGGAGTGTCGAATGAGTTCCTTGGGGTGGCGGACGAGGTCCGAGGAGCGGCTGAAGAATGCCGTGGAGTGGCGGACAAGGGCCGAGGAGCAGCTGAAGGGTGCCGTGGAGTGGCGGACCAGTGCCGAGGAGCGGCTGAGGAGTGTTGTGGAGTGGCAACGGATCTCTGCGACCGGCGTGCTGCCGGGCGGGACTGCCGTGATGCCATCGGTGGTTCCGAGAGATGACGCAGAGTGTGGTGATCCTGGCCGCACGTTTTGCAGCGATCACCTCGCCGACACGCTCCGTCGGAGTGCTCGTGGGCCAAACAGCGGTGGCAGTACCGGTTGGCAAGGACAACCCGGAGCATCTTCGACGACACTTCCTAAGTGGATGGATCCCGCTACGGACTCGGTAGGATTGCATACCTCGAGTTCGTCTGGACGTGGAGACATCGTGTGAGATCTGATTGGCGGAAAAGGACAAATAAAAAAATTGGATCAGTAGTAATAATAGTAGGAGGGACGTTAAGGACGGAGCGGCGACCGCGGGCTGCGTGGCACCCCGACGAGTAGCAGCAAATTGCCGCGGAGTGTCGAATGAGTTCCTTGGGGTGGCGGACGAGGTCCGAGGAGC
This sequence comes from Drosophila fuyamai, assembly GCA_018153365.1. Classification (NCBI taxonomy): domain Eukaryota; kingdom Metazoa; phylum Arthropoda; class Insecta; order Diptera; family Drosophilidae; genus Drosophila; species Drosophila fuyamai. Next base: position 724,328 of record JAECXW010000413.1, on the reverse strand, counting down.
GGCTGAAGAATGCCGTGAAGTGGCGGACAAGGGCCGAGGAGCAGCTGAAGGGTGCCGTGGAGTGGCGGACCAGTGCCGAGGAGCGGCTGAGGAGTGTTGTGGAGTGGCAACGGATCTCTGCGACCGGCGTGCTGCCGGGCGGGACTGCCGTGATGCCATCGGTGGTTCCGAGAGATGACGCAGAGTGTGGTGATCCTGGCCGCACGTTTTGCAGCGATCACCTCGCCGACACGCTCCGTCGGAGTGCTCGTGGGCCAAACAGCGGTGGCAGTACCGGTTGGCAAGGACAACCCGGAGCATCTTCGACGACACTTCCTAAGTGGATGGATCCCGCTACGGACTCGGTGGGATTGCATACCTCGAGTTCGTCTGGACGTGGAGACATCGTGTGAGATCTGATTGGCGGAAAAGGACAAATAAAAAAATTGGATCAGTAGTAATAAGAACTGCAAATTGGAACAACGGGTTGGAACTATTGACGTTACGAATCGGAGTGATGAATTGGAACACCGGAGTGTAGGGTCGACTGGTTATTGCGAGCAGGCGGACTCTTCCATTGGAAGAAGGACGACCTTCGCTATGGGACGCTTAATGAGTCCCCGTGCAGTGCGGATGTCGACCACACGAACATGGCCATCGGATCCTGGAAACACCGCGTCGATTCTGTCTAGTCGCCACTCATTGGACGGAAGGTTGTCTTCCTTGACTACCACCATGTCTCCGGCACGGAGATTTCTTGTTGGGGTTCGCCACTTATTCCGCTTATGGAGTTCCGTGAGGTACCCCTCTTTCCATCGCAGACGAAATTGTTGATGAAGAGCCTTCAGATGCTGCCAGCGGTTTATAATAGATGTGGTGTCCCCCTTTATCTCGGGTTCGACCATGGCGAGGAGGGACCCTCCAACAAGAAAGTGCCCAGGCGTAAGTGCCAACAGGTCAGTGGGGTCTTCGGACATCGGCGCGAGCGGACGCGAATTCAGGCATGCTTCGATCCTAGCTAGAAGCGTGGACAACTCTTCGAATATGTATTTTCGCGTCGCCGTAGACTTGTAGAACAGTGTCTTGAAGCTCTTAACACCTGCTTCCCACAAACCTCCCATGTGGGGTGCTCCCGGAGGAATGAATTGCCAGAGCAGCTGCTGGTGACTATAGGCACCTGTCACAGCTTCCTTGAGAGCTTGGAGAAACTTGCGAGAGAGTAAGGCAGCCTTAGTGGCGAAGCACACGAACACCAGCACATACCCTTTCGTAATGAGACAGGCTCGTCCCGTGTAGTTTTTGATGTCAAAGGGACCGGCATAGTCCACACCGGTATATGTGAAAGGGCGCGAGAAGGACGTTCGTTCTTTGGGTCACACTCCCATCAGTTGCGTTTGCAACCTCTTTTTGTGGATGATGCAGACCTTGCATGACGGACTTGACCAAATTGCTCTCCCTCGGGATCCTGAACTTGAACGTTGTCCAGTGGCACGCTGGCTTATGCAACCAGGCGAGAACAATCGTAGAGACCGTCTTACAGTGCAGGGCGGACGCCTGGCCGGGCACCTTCAGAAGAACGGCCTTGGCCAGTTCGAACAATAACAAGGCTCCGCACAACTCGAGCCGCGGGAGCGACACCGTTTTGACTGTCTTTAACACGTCTTTGCCGTAAGCAAGCTCACCATTACTGCGGACCCAGCCTACACTCGGACGTAGATGGCTGCGCCGTACGCCTTCTGCGAATAGTCGCAGAACCCATGATGCTCAATTTTCAAATGTGGTCGGAAGAATCGGGGAATGTGGCTCTGATCGAGAGCGGAGTAATCTTCCAGGAAGTCAACCCATCTTTGGCAAAAATCTCGAGGGAGGGCATCGTCCCATCCTAGATTTTGGAGCCAAATGTCCTGCATGAACATCTTTGCCCAGACTATTAAGGGGGCGAGCCAGCCCGCTGGATAGTTTGGCGATTTGGGATAAGACTTGACTCTTTGTGAACGTTGAACTCAAGGTCAATTCGGGTGGAATGAAGAAAAAATCGTCAGACGTCGCCTTTCACCGCACTCCGAGAGTTTTAGCCGTGTTCTCTGAGAGGAAGTCCGCGCGAACGAGATGATCACTCTGGATGTTGGATAAAATCGCCTAAGGGGGAATCCTTCTGAATCCAGGGCCCCCTGGAGCTCGCGGATAGCCACTTCCGCTTCGGTTTTGGAGTCTGCCCTCGCGAGTACGTCGTCGACGTACATGTACTGTCGGATAATCCGACTCGCCTGCGGATACCTCGACTCTTCGTTGACGGCGAGCTGTTGCAGGACCCGGATCGCTAGGAACGGGGCACAATTGACCCCGAAGGTGACTCGTAGTCGCGGATATCCCGGAACTGCTCGTCAAAGGGACCTCGGCGATGTGACCTATATCGAGGTATTCTTGGATCACAGAGTCATACCGAGCCTTCAGGGGAGGATCTGTTTTTAGGCGCTGCTCGTTACCCAGAAATTGAGCCAGAGCAAAGGACCGTAAAGATGCGAGCTCGGAACCACTATGCTCGGGATCGCGCAAGGGGAGCATCACAACGTATTTGCAACGATTGTCCCTTCTTGTAGTCTGGACAAAATTGTGTTCACAGACGGAATCAGACTCGGGGACTATCTATGTGGGCACTTCCTCCACCTCCCAGAATTTGGTAAGGAGATGATCCAACAAGTCGTCGAGTCCGCAGGTAACTCGAGTGAAGAAGGCGGACACAAAAATTGTTTCCTGGCCGAGAAGTGAACCGCAAATGTTAGCCCTGGCGTTGCCGAGGACGATGGACGGAAGAATGTCGGCTCCTACCAAGACATCGATTTGGTAGCTCTCAAAGAACTTGGGATCCGCAAGAGGGATGTCAGGAATTCCCTTAGAAGATTTCGAGGGACTGGATACAAAGGCAGAGTCCCGGCCAGCTGCGGAAGAACGTAAGCTGAAGTTTCTAAATGCAGCCCGGGTCTGGAAGGCGATCGAATAGAAAATGACAGACTTGGCCAGGATAGTCTTGAATGGAAGTTTGACGAGGTTGTTTTGATCATAATTTGTATTTTGATACCAATTATATCCCGTTTTAGGGTTGAAGTTTTGCTTGGGCTGCACCTAGTTGAATCTTAGATAATTTCCCTGTTTCTTGGTCTGATGCTGAAAACCATTGTATTTATTTGCGAACTGAACTCGAAAGTTATTCGATTCTAGTTCTTGTACCTTCGCTAAAGCGTTCGGTAAGTCTGGTGGGTTTAGAGAGAATAGAGTTTCGGAGATTTCGCTTTCTTTTCCATAGGTCATTATGGTTTTGTTGATAAGCATTGCCATTTTCTTGTTTACCTCGTTATAAAAGTCCGTAATTGTCATTTAACCCTGTCTCAAAATGCTTAATTCTGACTGGAGAACGTGGATTGGTCTTCTATCATAGTAGATAAAATCCAGTCTCGAAAGTAAAGTCTTGTAATGATAAGGGCAATAAAATACTGTTCACTGTTAATTTTGTATAGGCTCATAGTTGTTTCTGCGGCCTCCCCCCATCCGACATACTGGGATTGTTCTCCATAAAATTTTGTCAAAGCTTTTACTACTCCTAGGGTTGTATCGCATCTAACTGTGGTGTCAATTATTTGAAGTTTATAGTCTTCCACTACATTTGCATTCGAGTTTAACTTATTACTAAGCTCATTAATTTTTTCATTCAAAACTTTCAACTGTAAATTTTAGCACTCGGTTTATTAATTCCATTGTTAGATTTAATCCCAGACCACTGCTGGTAAGATTTTGACCTGTCCCACCGGTTTCCATATGGAATATTCGAATTTAAATTTCCAAAGTTTTTTAATAAATTTTCCAGATTGTTTTTCGATTCACAGAGGTTCAATAAGTATTTAAGATTATCAACTATTGGCTAACTTTATATTATATATTTTTATATGTAAAAAAAAAATAATTAATTTTCAATTCCTCACGATTTGCTGCTTCCTGTTGATCGTCGTCAGGATTTGATCCGCTGGTCGTGGTTGATTGTTGTTTTCTCCTGAGGTAAAAAAATTAAAACTTTTCCGGTGTAGCTTGTGGCGAGGGATTGCCCTTCAGCCCTTCCTTCCTATCAGTGAATAGACTTTTCTAGTGTAGCTCTGTGGCGAGGGAATGCCCCTTCCTTCTTTTGGGGTTTTTTTGTGTATTGGTTTTCTTTTATATACAATTATTTTAGTTTATGTGTTTTTTATTACTGGTGTTTTTTTTGAGTTCTTTATTTTATTTATTGTGTTCTTGCTTTTTAGTGAATTTAAATTGCGGTACACCTTTTTATCCGCTTCTATTTTATTTAATTTTTTTGTTTTTTTTTTTTAAATGGATTATTTTTTATTTATTATTTTCCACTTATATGTTTTAACGATCACAATCTCTTTGGGTTTGTGTCGTTTGCGGACGGTTTGATTTTCCACAAAAGTTGTTTGACCGCGCGAGTTCCGTTTTTTTTTATTTTTAATTTGTTTTCATTAAAAAAAATGTAGGAACTTTTGAAGACGCGGCCCCACGTTGGGCGCCAATTAAATTTATTAGTTGATAATTTAAAAAAAAAAGATAATTTTTTTTTGTTATGATGTTCACCTTTTATTTTTTTCAAATTCACTTTCATAAGTCACTTATGTATTAACTTAAATTTTCGTGGCCGATCGAGTCGTCTCCAAAAAAGAACTGACTTTCGTTTGATAAGTTATTAATCATGAAACCTTGGCTTAAGAGAATCTTAAGATTGCTCAGAAGAGATTAAAAGAGATTAGGCAAAGTTAAGAGAGTAGGACAATTGGCTGATGAAATAATTGAGAGGTAATTAAAACTTATTTGGTTGGCAACGGCTCGGACTAGATCGGACCCTAAGTGGAAAATTTGGAAGCTTTGTTTATGACTGGAGTCATTTGTTTACAGTAGCCCGGATGTGGTTCTCAAAGGGCTCGGTTTGAGTGAGGGGATATTCTGTTAACGAAGCCAAAATTTTCTGCGGTTGCTAAGATTGGAAAGGGTCATGAAAAATGTTTATAAAACTCATAAGCTCAGAATATTCATGGGTTGGACAACATGCACACATCGCAGTAGTGGTCTAGGCCACTCCTCTTACCGATGGTATCGCGAACCAGGCCAGATTGGCCAAGACACTCTGCGAGATAAATCACATGTATGGCAGAGATATTTTTCTTGAAATTTGTTAATGAACAGAAAGCCATTTTCACTCGGATCACTCGGGCGTTGGGGTACGTACCGTTCCAAAAGGATAAAAGGAAGGCTACAAGCCAGCAAGGAACGGAAAGTTGTTAAAGACACTAAAAGGTGTGTTCACTGCGTTCACTGCGAAGATCGTAAGATATTGCATTAGATACCTATCCCGAATTGTAAAAGTATTCTTATTTAATTTGTTTGGCTCATCATTTGGATAATCATCGTTTAATCCCTTCTTAAGAACAACTAAAACTGTTGAATTATATGGACTTCTGCTTGATCATTTAATTTGTTCAATTAGCATTCTGTCGATTTAATTATTTACGAAATCTGATACTGATAATGCAAAGGTAAATATAGACCTATCGTTTAAAATATTTATTTCTCCCCTGATATCTGTTTTGAATGGTGTATGGTCGTTTATTTGTTCATGCTTGATTCTCAATTAGATTTGCTTTGGTAATTGTTAGATTATTTATTTGCTGTTTGTCGAATAGTTCAATGACTGCATGTTAGGGGTTTTTGTTTCCCGTTTCTTTAAAATATTTTTATACCCTTGATGAGGGTATTATAATTTTGGTCAAATGTGTGCAACTCAGTGAAGGAGACATCTCTGACCCTATAAAGTATATATATTTTTGATCAGGATCGCGTCCTGAGTTAATATAATATAAGCATGTCCGTCTGTCCATCTGTCCGTCTGTCTGTCCGTCTGTCTGTTTCTAAGCGAACTAGTCTCTCAGTTTTAAAGATTTCGAATAGAAACTCTTTTTGAATATATCTCTTCTCTAATATAATACGATGTGGCTCCAGTATCAATAACAACTATAAATTCATTATTGATCTAATCTAATCAAAAAAATTATCCTTCTCGATGTTATTAATTCGTTGAGTTTTAGTATTTGGTTGATTTATAGATAATTTTAGTTTGTCGGCTTAATTAAAATATTTGGTCTTTGGGTCTGGTCGGTTCCTGTGATTGTTCCTGTTTCGACTGTTATATAAGTGTTCAGTCGGTCTGTTTTAATTGAGTCTGGTTATTTTGTGTCCAAAAACTTGTATTTTGCTGTTAGACCCACTGGTTATTATTTAGTCTTTGATTTCACTGTGCTTCTGTGCTTTAGCTTGATTGTAAGGAAGATAGTTCGAGCTTTTATTATTATTACCCGATGGGTTGGAATTTCGATTATTCTTATTATTGATCTGTCTCTGAGTGTTACTTGGATTTGGACCATGGGTTTTTTAACTTGATCCCAAAAAATTTGAGGTGAATCTAGCTTGCATATTATTTCTTTCCAAAATATCCTGTGAATGTGGCAGTCGTATCTTGATTAGCTATTGAATGACAGCTTTTTAAAGATCGACTGCTCTCAGGTATAAACCACTACAACAACCCAACAACAAGGTGAAATTATGTGAAGAGAAAAGAAACACAAGACAAAAAAATATCTCGAAACTCCCGAAATTAGTTTACTCCGAGTGGTGATATTAGTTATGCCTTTTTATTTTCCACCACACAATTTAACTTTTTGTCGTATTTCTTTTTTTCTCGAAGGCAGAATTGCACTGCACTATGTACACAAGTTGTCACGCGCTTGTATATGTATGTCTGGGTGCACATATGTGTTGGCAAGTTGATGAACGAAAAAATAAACGGCAAGGAGTATGGCGACGCACACAAAGCGGAGACGGATAGAAAATTGTAAATTGAAGGAAAGTTAAATTTCTCGACTGCCGTTGTGTCGGGAAAACTCGGACGTGGAGTTGACACGAAAAAAATTGATCTTGATCTGCAGTGTGAACGAAATTCAATGTTCGAAGCACTGCTGAAGATCGGCAGCGAGAGAGGGAGTCGGAAAATGGTCGTACTTATCTTTTTTTGCAGGAAAAAACACCGGAGCTGCTGGTCGATTGGCAGAAGGATATCTGTTGAGCTAACATGCCATTTTGTCAGCTATTTTAAAACAAATCACATGGCGAGATAAATTCAATACTTCAGTTTACTAACGTTTATATGTATGCAAGGGCTACGGGCTTTGCGAACACCACAGCTTGCAATCAACAACAACAAAATGTATGCGCTGGCGACGGACCGTAGGCGTTCAGACTGACAAGTCCAATTAATAGAGAGATAAGAGGAGCCGCTTAGAAATGAGTGATTCTGACTCTCTATTTAGTTGGAGTGGTTTGCCGCTGCGCTTAACAATATTCTTATCCGGCTCTAATGGACCAAAATGTTGTAGGAGGGCATTCTTGCCACATAAATATCTGAAGGCACAAAAAATTCCCACGGCGCAAAAGCAAAGGAAGACGAAAATTAAGAGGGTGGGGGCGTCGTGGTGTAATTTAGTGTGTTTTATTCGGGAGATCGGCAGCGGGAGATCGGCAGCGGCCGTCCGAGGAGTTCGGATGCGAAACCCGAAACTCGCACTCTGGAGCGCGGACGTTGCGAGAAGCGAGCGAGGGAGCTCAAGAGGGGCGAGAGCGAAAGCTCGGAGTGCTTAGTGAACAGCGGCGATGCAGTGGGCCACTGACCTAAGCAAACACATCAACTTTTTTTATTTTGCCGGAGCTCGCGCGAAGCACGTCCGCTGTCTTCGGGGATATTATAGTATTTTTTTGACTTAACTTATTTTAACTTCCATATACCTTGAGTAGTAATCAATCATCACGAGTATATTATCGCCATTTTGCAGGTGGCCCAAAAGGTCTGTCGCAACACATTTCCATGGGCCCTTTGGAAACGGACGTCGTTCCATCGGGGCTGGATTTAGTGGAATCAAAACCTGAAGGAAATTTCTGCATTCTTTTAGGTGTTGTTCTGGTTCTTTATCTAGGCATGGCGACCAAACTATTGAACGAAGCCTTCGTTTTTTCCCACTTACGCCCGGATGTCCTTTGTTTGCGAGTTTAAGGACCATCTCCCGAAGCCTTTGTGGTATTATTAATTTAGTACCCCGTAATAGAATATCTCGGAAAATTGAAAGCCCCAATCGAAATGGTTGGTATGGACCTCAAATGTTCAGGCTCCATAAATTCCTATTAAGGCACGTCATCGCATCGAGTATTTTCTCATCTCTAAAACCCGTTTCAGACACTTTTTATATGGTAAGCGATTTCGGTTTTGAGGACGATACCATGCGAAATATACCTCCAGCCCAGTCAAAAGATTCGATGTCAGTGTTTTGACACAATCTCGATATTCTCTCAGCTCTATATACTACCCGAAACTGATGTGATTGTAATCGTGGCAGCCACCTTTCGATGGGCTTAAGTATGGCTTCAAGCGGCTTGTGGTCCGTTATTCAAACATCAGGCCAGCAAGAAAAGTGGTAGAATTTTTCCACACTCCACACCAAGGCAAGACTCTCCTTTTCAGGTTATGAGTATCTTTTTTCCAGCGGTGAAAAACTCTTATTTGCGAAAGATATTCTACGTGGGTCTTGTAACATATAACGATCTATTTAGAATGAGCTGGTGGAAACTAAACGTGTTAGCGGAGCACGCGATGTCCTCGGCTTTTCATGTGTCTGGTCGGCTTGGGGTGGGTTATCAAAATTAATAAAGAACCGCCACGTTTAAATGCTCGTATGCTAGTAGAAAATAACTAAAATTCGCGTACTCTATGTTTGATAGGAAAGAGGGCAAAGAGACAGAGATAGAGAGCAAAGAGTAAAGAGAGAGGAAAGGATAAGAGTATAGTATAAGGGATACACTTGACGAACATCACTCCAGTTACCACGCGAAACTGCGAAGTGCCCACCCTACCATGATCCTTCTGTCCTGCAATTCATAAAGAGGATCCCTTGGAGTGACTAGCGGTTACTCATACCATCGCACTTGGAATTCCCTGTCCCCGGATAAGGAGATATTTAGCAAAAATTCATTTTTTAACCTTTTATTAACATAGTAAATAATAACCTAGCAATTTCATATTTATCTGGATACTAATAATATATTTACGCTGTAGCAAATTAACCTATACTTCCATTTTTGTTGTTTGGTCCTTATACAAAATACAATAATTAATTACAAAAAGAAATTGGTTTATATCAAACTTTACAACGGCAAAGATTTATATATTTATAAATGGCAAGAGCTAAATGTTGCTGGAAAAGAACGGGATTAATATTAAATATGCATTGTTCTTTTTTTTTGTATTTTTAAATATATAAATTAATTGATATAAAAATTATTAGAGATAGAAAATATATTTTTTCATGTTAACATCTATTTTAAATGCATTTGAATTTTCGAAAGTTATGTATCAACCCTCGCAACCTAGTCAGACATACGCTTATCGCAGTTTACAAAATACAGATCAAAAGGTCAAATGGCATGATCAAAACAAAGACAAATTTACTTTACTTCAAATTCTATTTTTAGGGCATATTTTATGACCGGTGACGAAATAATTAAATAACTGGCATCAAGTAATATAATGTAAATAAATGATAACTTACAGTCGAATTCCGGCGGTGAAAGATCTTTGGCTTCGGTGTTCGGCTGGAAAAATGTTTCTTGAATATAAATGTAGATAGTTAATTCGTCGATGATTTCTTTTGCATTATTTTTTGATTTGCCAATTTTGGTTTTAACTAAAATTTAGAATTTCATATTATTTCTTTTTTTCCTATTTTTGTCTAAGTTCACTGAAATTTCGTTTGCCAACTAATTAAGCTGCGGGATTACATGTTTATCACTTTTTCTTTTTTTTTGTTTTTTTTTTTAATCTTTTTTTTTCTCTTCACATTTACGACTTATTTTGTTTTTCACTTCTTGTCGTAATTTGATTTACCGATTTTTTCAGCAACATTTTACTCTTTTTCTTTGGCCATTATTTTAGTTGTTTTAACTTCTCTATACACACAAAAAAAAAGTAATTTAAAAGAAAAGAAAATTTAGAATTATTAAATTAAACGTATTTCATGGCGGAATTTGTTTGTAATAAGCTTCTCGAAAAACAGCTCTCACGTCACTTCGCCTGCACTGGAGATAAGTTTTGTGGTGGCGACTTTCTCCCTTATATTTTAGCCATTACAGCTTCCGAACATGGGTTTATGACGAATATATATTCGGAAGCTTCTGCAGTTTGGACTTCTTTGCTCTACTTTAGGTTTTCCTTCTCTTCATTCTCCTTTTTTCTTGCGCTCTATTAATTGGCGGCCAGCTTACTTGGTGGTGGAGATATGGAAAATTTGGAGCTTTTAAATCTGTGACTGCTCACCAGGTGCCAAGCTAAGCGATATAGAGAAAATCGCCGAACAAAAAGAAAACCAATAATCACTTTCTACTTTTCAAGACTATGTTAGCCATATTTACCCTGTATTCAGGCTTGGCATCCAGTACTTATTTATTGTCTATTCCACTGTCCCAGAAAAATATGAAAATTCTCTCGGATGGTTTTTCTCGGAGAATATATTTTTTTGCTATTGAAATTTTTATCAAATTAGTTTTTTTTTCTTGTTTGTGGTTCTCCCACGAAAAATACTCACTGAGACTTAATTTGGTATTGGTTAGACTGAGTTACTGCTCAAATTAAATCTAAGCTTACTCGCTGCAGACAACTGATCTGGATGGCGGTCGAAGTGGAAAGGAATGTGCTGGGCGCATTGCCTTGGGAAGTTGCCCCAGAACGGATATATAGGTTTGTCAAGGTTGACACTAATGACAATCCACTGCCATCCAATCAGCTGATCGTAATTTTGGTAGTTGCCAGTACGACAGTGTTTGGGTTCCCGCCATAGATGGCGCCACCTGTTCATGATGGGCAGCACTTATATATTTCTGACTAAATCTTATTTAGAATATAGACTTAAATATATAACCGTTACCAACAATATTCTATATAATTGGTTTTATTTTAATAATAATATTTATTTGTCCTAAGCTGAATAATTTTCATTGCCTATGGTGCGTATTTTTTTCTTTTGGATTTTTTTCCATTTTAGCTCGAACAAGCTCCTCTACAAATCCCCACTGATAAAATCGCACTTGGGAGATGTTCTCTCACAACGTGTGATACCAGCTTGGAGAGCCAAAAATATCATTGCTTTATATCTTTTGCGTGGTATTTTCCTATTAATTTTCCTTGGAGGTCCTAATAGGCCGAACCCAGCTTTCTTTTAATCCTAGATTTTACAAAAGTTGGTGCTAGCTTTGCATTAAAGCCTTTTACAAATTTGCTTTGCTGAAAATTTCTTCTGTAAACCTCCTGGCCCACGGCATATGACACTTCTCGACTTCTCAAGTTATACAATTTTTCATTTCGACTCTGCTGTTGCCTCATAGATTTCTCTGCAACTTTTCTAAAAATATCCACTGCATCCTCACGACGAATTTGAATCGCACGATCTTCTAACAGATCCAATTCTCTTAGCAGTTTATAAGTAGATCCTTCTGTGATCATATGTTGACCAAACGCTAATCGATACGGTGTATTGTTAACAGCTGAATGCCAACTAGATCGGAGGGAACAACATATACTGCTAAGTTTGTCATCCCAATTGGATTGATCTGGATGGACATAGGCTTTAATTCCAGCTATAATACTGCGGTTAACCCTCTCTGATGCGTTTGCTTGAGGTGCATAAACGGCTGTGTACGCATGTTGTATGCCGTACTTTTTGAGCAGGTTATTGAAAATGTTAGACTTAAATTGTACTCCATTATCGGAAACGATAACCTCCGGTATACCAAAACAATGGAATAAGTCTTCCTCTAAGTACTTTAAGATAGCTTCTGCTGTGAAATTTTTCACTGGCTTTATGAATGGAAATTTTGTAAAGTGATCAAGGACTACAAGTATCCCCACATTTCCTGATTTGGATCGAGGATAAGGTCCTAAATAATCAATATAGAGTTTTTGAAATAACCTCTGCGTTTCTCCTGTTTTAGCCAGAGGAGGTCTCAGGACGTAATTGGGGTGCTTAGTACTTTTACACACTGCACAATTATTGACATAATCTCTAACCTCGTTTACTAAATTTGGCCAAAAATAATGCCTTCTAATCCTCTCTAAAGTTTTATTTATCCCACAATGAGAAGATAATGGATTATCATGGGCATTTTCCAGTGCAATCGGTACTAACTCCTGAGGCAACCACAGCTTCCATATTGATCGTAGGGGGCGATCCTTCCACAAAAGAAGCGAATTTGAATCACAAAAATTCCCACGGCGCAAACGCAAAGGGCAGACGAAAGTGAGAAGTCGGGGGCGTCGCGGTATATTTCAGTGTTGTTTATTCAGCGTTATACATGAGACTAATTAAAACTTAAAACTAAAACCGCGCTCCCGCCCGCTTTACTCCGTTCAAGCGAGAGCGGGAGATCGGCAGTGGCCGTCCGAGGAGTTCGGATGCGAAATCCGAAGTTCGCACTCTGGAGCGCGGACGTTGTGAGAGGCGAGCGAGGGAGCGCAAGAGGGGCGAGAGCGAAAGCTCGGAGAGCTCAGTGACCAGCGCCAATGCAGTGGGCCACTGACCTAAACATTCCGCCCCCCCTTGCAACTACTCGGGTTGCAACATAGCCTGGTTGCTCTTCTCACGGCTGGTGACAGGCTCCGGACACGACCCACCCAAACACGGTGCTCTGGGCCACTGGCAATCCATCCTGAATTTTCAGGAAGCCCGGCCGCATCACACTTCGATACATATCCGCGCCCAGGATGATGGAGATCGTCGCGGGGAGATAAAAACGCTCATCAGCCAGCGTAATGTCCCGAAAGTGGGTCCTTACCGTGTCGCTCAGTTCCCGGATTGGAGTGCGGATGCGCACGTGAGGCTCTATTTTAAAAATTGTGTCGAGCCGGACAGTGCTGTCGATTTTGGACCCCACGGTTGCCGAACAAATCTGTTCGCCTCCCACGTTGGTGGTCGGCAAGCGGAAACTCGACGCTAGCGAAGCGTCGATACAGCTCATAGGCGTACACGGGTCGATGAGCGCCGCAGTGTCGAAGACTCGACTCCCGGTCTCTAAACGCACCAAAGCCGTCGGTAGGAGGTTGACGCTGTGCCGCTGTAGGAGGGACGTTAAGGACGGAGCGGTGACCGCAAGCTGCGTGGCACCCCGAGTAGCAGAAAATTGCCGCGGAATGTCAGATGAGTGCCGTGGAGCGGTTGTAGAATGCCGTGGAGTGGCGGACGAGGGCCGAGGAGCGGCTGAGGAGTGTTGCGGAGTGGCAGCGGATCTCTGCGACCGGCGTGCTGCCGGGCGGGACTGCCGTGATGCCATCGGTGGTTCCGAGAGATGAAGCAGAGTGTGGTGATCCTGGCCGCAAGTTTTGCAGCGATCACCTCGCCGACACGCTCCGTCGGAGTGCTCGTGGGCCAAACAGCGATGGCAGTACCGGTTGGCAAGGACAGCCCGGAGCCTCTTCTCGGCACTCAGACGGAGGAACCGACGACACTTCCGAAGTGGATGGATCCCGCTACAGACTCGGCAACGGTAGGATTGCATACCTCGAGTTCGTCTGTGCTCCAAAGCGATGGCGCTGCGCGGACGTGGAGACATCGTGTGAGATCTGGTTGGCGGAATAGGACAAAATAAAAAATTTGGATCAGTAGTGATAAGAACTGTGAATTGGAACTACGGGTTGGAACTATTAATTGACGCTACGAATCGAAGTGATGAATTGAACCACCGGAGTGAAGGGTCGACTGTTTATTGCGGGCAGACGGACTCTTCCATTGGAAGAAGGACGACCTTCGCTATGGGACGCTTAATGAGTCCCCGTGCAGTGCGGATGTCGACCACACGAACATGGCCATCGGCTCCTGGAAACACCGCGGCGATTCTGCCTAATCGCCACTCATTGGACGGAAGGTTGTCTTCCTTGACTTCCACCATGTCCCCGGCACGGAGATTTCTTGTAGGGGTTCGCCACTTATTCCGCTTATGGAGTTCCTTGAGGTACTCCTCTTTCCATCGCAGACGAAATTGTTGGTGAAGAGCCTTCAGATGCTGCCAGCGGTTTATAATAGATGTGGTGTCCCCCTTTTTCTCGGGTTCGACCATGGCGAGGAGGGGCCCTCCAACAAGAAAGTGCCCAGGCGTAAGTGCCAACAGGTCAGTGGGGTCTTCGGACATCGGCGCGAGCGGACGCGAATTCAGGCATGCTTCGATCCTAGCTAGAAGCGTGGACAGCTCTTCGAATGTGTATTTTCGCGTCGCCGTAGACTTGTAGAACAGGGTCTTGAAGCTCTTAACACCTGCTTCCCACAAACCTCCCATGTGGGGTGCTCCCGGAGGAATGAATTGCCAGAGCAGCTGCTGGTGACTATAGGCAGCTGTCACAGCTTCCTTGAGAGCTTGGAGAAACTCGCGGGAGAGTAAGGCAGCCGCACCCACAAAGGTCTTGCCATTGTCCGACTGAACTTGACGGGGGCATCCTCTTCGGGACACGAAACGGGCGAAGGCGGCGAGAAACTTCTCAGTCGTAAGGTCGGAAGTAGGTTCTAAATGGATGGCCTTAGTGGCGAAGCACACGAACACCAGCACATACCCTTTCGTAATGAGACAGGCTCGTCCCGTGTAGTTTTTGATGTCAAAGGGACCGGCATAGTCCACACCGGTATATGTGAAAGGGCGCGAGAAGGACGTTCGTTCTTTGGGTAAGTCTCCCATCAGTTGCGTTTGCAACCTTTTTTGTGGATGATGCAGACCTTGCATGAATATATGACGGACTTGACCAAATTCCTTACCCTCGGGATCCAGAACTTGGAACGGATCAGACGGATCATAAGCTGATTGCCACCGTGCAGCGTTATACGATGCGTAAAATGGACGAGGAGTCGGGACAGATGGCAGTCGTATGGAAGGATGACAGGATGCCGTTCATCATACTGGAGAAGTTCGGAAGCCGTGACTCGGCCGCGTGCTCTCATGAGCCCTTGGGAATCAATGAACGGGTTCAGGTTTTGGACCAGGCTGGATGCTGGCACTGGCCGTTTCTGGCTTAAGCAGCCCATCTCAAGGGCAAAGTGCCTGCGTTGCGTGACGGAAATCAGGAGCCGCTCGGCCGACGCAATTTCAGGAGCCGTCAAGAGATCCTCAAACGGGGACATGAGTTTTCGCGAACGCTGGATGAACCGATGAGCGTAAGCGAGGACTCGCAACGCCTTGTCGAGTGTGGAAAAACGCTCCAGAATGTCTTCAGGGGGGGCCTTCGCAACATGAACCTTGACTGCTCGCTTCTCGAGTTCAGTCACAGGGGGTTCATAGCCTTGAGTGGGCCACTCGCAGTGAGGCCACTGCAGCCAGGCAGGACCATGCCACCACAGCTGGCTGTCCGCAAGGTCTTGAAGCGCCACCCCCCGGCTAGCGAGATCTGCCGGGTTATGCTCGGAGCGGACGTGTGCCCATTTCTCCACCTCGGTAAGCTGGGTAATCTTGGTCACACGATTTGCCACGAACGTTGTCCATTGACACGCTGGCTTATGCAACCAGGCGAGAACAATCGTAGAGTCCGTCCAACAGTGCAGGGCGGACGCCTGCCCGGGCATTTTCGGAAGAACGGCGTTGGCCATTTCGGACAATAACAAGGCTCCGCACAACTCGAGCCGCGGTCGTGACACCGTTTTTACCGGGGCCACCCGTGTCTTTGCCGTGAGCAAGTTCACCATTACCGCGGACCCAGCCTCAACTCGGACGTAGAGGGCTGCGCCGTACGCCTTCTGCGAGGCGTCGCAGAACCCATGATGCTCAATTTTCCAATGTGGTCGGAAAGCGACCCATCGGGGAATGTGGATCTGATCAAGAGCGGAGTAATTTTCCAGGAAGTCAACCCATCTTTGGCAAAAATCTCGAGGGAGGGCCTCGTCCCATCCTAGATTTTGGAGCCAAATGTCCTGCATGAACATCTTTGCCCGGACTATGAAGGGGGCGAGCCAACCCGCGGGATCAAATAGTTTGGCGATTTGGGATAGGACTTGACGCTTTGTGAACGTTGAAGACAAGGTCAATTCGGGCGGAATGAAGAAAAACTCGTCAGACGTCGCCTTCCACCGCACTCCGAGAGTTTTAGCCGTGCTCTCTGCGTCGATTTCAAGGAAGTCCGCGCGAAGGAGATGGTCACTCTGGATGTTGGCCAAAATCGCCTTGCTATTGGATGTCCATTTTCTAAGGGGGAATCCTGCTGAATCCAGGGCTTCCTGGAGCTCGCGGATAGCCGCTTGCGCTTCGGTTTTGGAGTCTGCCCCCGCGAGTACGTCGTCGACGTACATGAACTGTCGGATAATCCGACTCGCCTGCGGATACCTCGACTCTTCGTCGTCGGCGAGCTGTTGCAGGACACGGATCGCTAGGAACGGGGCACAATTGACCCCGAAGGTGACTGTTTTCAACTCGTAGTCGCGGATTTCCCCATCGGAATTGCGGAATAGAATGCGCTGCAAAGGAGTATGCTGGGGGTCTACCCAAATTTGCCGATACATCTTCTCGATGTCGGCGTTGAAAACGAACCTAAAGTACCGCCACTTCAGGATTTGAATCGTGAGGTCGGATTGTAAGACCGGGCCCGCGTAAAGTATGTCATTCAGACTGGTCCCGTTTGCGGAAGGGCTAGAGGCGTTGAAAACCACCCGCACTTTAGTGGTTGTGCTCTCGGGCTTAAGAACGGCGTGATGTGGAAGGTAGTACTTGGCGGAACTGCTCGTCAAAGGGACCTCGGCCATGTGACCTAAGTCGAGGTATTCTTGGATTACAGAGTCATACCGGGCCTTCAGGGGAGGATCTCTTTTTAGGCGCTGCTCGTTACGCAGAAATTGAGCCAGAACAAAGGATCGTGAAGATGCGAGCTCGGAACCATTATGCTCGGGATCGCGCAAGGGGAGCATCACAACGTATTTGCCACGATTGTCCCTTCTTGTAGTCTGGACAAAATTGTGTTCGCAGACGGAATCAGACTCGGGGACTATCTGTGTGGGCACTTCCTCCACCTCCCAGAATTTGGTAAGGAGATGATCCAACGAGTCGTCGAGTCCGCAGGTAACTCGAGTGGAGAAGGCGGACAAATTGCGGGGGCCGCTGGAGATATGGGGCCTGTCAACACCCATCCAAAAATGGTTTCCTGGCCGAGAAGTGAACCGCAAATGTTAGCCCTGGCGTTGCCGAGGAGGATGGACGGAAGAATATCGGCTCCTATCAAGACATCGATTTGGGAGCTCTCGAAGAACTTGGGATCTGCAAGGGGGATGTCAGGAATTCCCTTAAGAAGATCTCGAGGGACTGGATACGAAGGCAGATTCCCGGCCAGCTGCGGAAAAACGTAAGCTGAAGTTTCTAAATGCAGCCCGGGTCTGGAAGGCGATCGAATAGAAAAATGACAGAGTTTCGTGGACTGAGCGGCAACGGTTTGATTAAGACCAGAGACTTGGGCCTGGATAGTCTTGAATGGAAGTTTGACGAGGTTGAAAAGTCTCTCCGTAATAAAGGCTGCCTCGGAACCAGAGTCGATTAGGGCACGCGCCTGGAAATTGCACCCTAAATGGCAAATGTTAATGAGGGCTGTGCCTAGTAAGACGGCTCTTGAGCCGGAAGCGAAGCACACTTGCACATCAGAATGATCCTCTGTGGGGCTCGTGCCTCTTGTAGTAGGCGCGGGTCGAGACCTGGATGGCGCAGACGGACTTGGAGCGGCCGCGAATGGATTACCGCGGTGCAGGAGGGTGTGATGACGGCTGTGGCACGTGAAGCAGCTATGGGCACTAGTGCAATCCCGTTGCAAGTGCCCTCGTGCAAAACAGTTCAGGCAAAGCTGCTTTTTCTTAATGTAGTCGGAGCGACCGTTTACATCCATCTCAAGGAAGCGCGGACATAAGCGAACAGGATGATTCTCTCTGGAGCAGAGATCGCACCCTCTTGGGGCTGGAGTCACTCTGGCCTCGTAAGAATTAAGCCTACGCGCTGGGGCGCTCGCAGGTGTCGACCTTGGCGGAACCTGACCCGAACTGCTAGGCCTGATGTCATCGATAGCCTCCAGAGTGCGATGACGCTCTGTCAGGAACGAGTCTAACTCATTCCATGTTGGAATCTCAGCCTTGTTGTGAATGGATTGCTCCCACATTGAAAGCGTGATTTTGGGAAGCTTTAAGGAAACCATGTAAACCAGGAGACAATCCCAAGTCTCGACTTGAATGGAGGACATCTCTAAGGCTGTCAGGCAACTTTGGATTGTCCCTTGCAGCTCCTTCAGAGCGGCTCCGCACTGTTGGGGTACTGCATGGATGTTGAAGAGGATTTTTAGCTGGCTATTGACTAATAACCGCCGATTTTCGAAGCGGTCGGTGAGGCTTCGCCACGTGGAGATAAACCCTTCGTTGGTCAGCGGGGCTTTGGAAACAATGGCGTGCGCATCGCCACTTGTTTTGGATAATAGGTGGAACAACTTCTCCACCGGTGTAAGACGCGAGTTGTGTATGTATATCGCGGTAAAAAGATCCCTGAAGGTGGGCCACCGCAGGTAATCACCAGCGAAAACTTCGGTGTCGACTGGTGGCAAACGACAGCCCGTAGACGGCGGTGTTGGAACACTGACAGCAGCCTGAATGGGCTGGGAGACGGCCTTGTCTATTATGTCCTGAAGTTGGACCAAACATCTCGAATATACGGAGTAGCAGTAACTGTACTTGGATTCAAGCACTGTCGAGGTGGCCGTACTGTCGGTGGACGCGGAAAGAAGATCGGAGCAACTTTCATAGCTCTTCTCCACCTTTTCCCACAAGGCCCGGATTTGGTCCCGATGGACTTGGCACATGCCAGGGGAAAGTCGTTCTGGTTCAGCGGCGCTCGGAGTATGAATATCCGCTTGAAATTGGCTAACCCGGTCTGTTGTGGCAATAAACTTTTTGAGGGCGATGTCTATCGCAGTTTGAGCCATCTTGGACACCGACCGAAAAAGCCTTGACGGGGGACCGGAGATAGTCTCGACGGACTCGTCGCTTTTTGCCCTTGGAATGGCTATGGCCGCCTTTGGTGTTAATTGAGACGGCCGCGGAGACGCGGATTGGGACCTGTCCAAACGGATAGATGGGATCGACCTCGGTTTCTTGTCGTCTCCCGTGGGCATTCTTGGACTCGAACTTTGCGGATCAGCTCTTGTCGACTGACCTGAGCAAGGGGCGTCTCGTTCAGAACGTGAGGATATTCACCGTTAAGCTCTCGGCGCGATCTGAGTCGCCAACGAGTTGGTCGTCGCTGCCAATGAACGCACGCAAAAGAAAAGAAAGCCCCAGAGAATGGTCACACTGTTAATTTGTGCGGAGTAGAAAGCACAGTGCCATAAACAACGAGAAGAATCGGAAGAAAATATTTGGAAATCGATGAAACTGTATTGATTGTTTATATATTTGTATATCTTGTTACTCCCTTTGTTGACTTCTGTTTTTTTTTTATTCTAATTTTTCCCTTAGTTAGTGTTGCCAAATAATTTTATTGTATTAAGGTTTTTTATTTATTTTTTTTGGATTTGGAAAATATCTTTGATTGCCAAAAAAAAAAAAATCCAGAAAAACCGCAATAAAAAATAAATTAATTACTTTGCCGGAAATAATTAAATAATATTTATAATTAAATAGTAATTATAATTATGAATTAATAATTTGTATATTTAAATAATAATTATAATTATAAATACTTATTTTTTTTCGGAGCCGGAATGGTGGAATTAAAAAACCTTGGCTTTGGTTCGGGAGAAGCGTTCACTGGGTTATGCCGGTCGGCAGAGCAGTGCATGCGTGAGGGCGCGGTAGAGAGAGAGAAAAAAAAAAGCAACAATAACAACACGGCCGCTGCGGTGGTTAATGCGGCAATTTGGCGAAAAAACAATCACGGTCGCACCCGTGTGGATTTGAATTTATTTTATTTTATGTTCCTGAATGTGGAGGCAGAAAATATATTTATGTAGATATGGGCATGCATGCGTTTATGGATATGTGTATGTTCCTGTAAGTGGAGGCAGAAAATAATTCTATGTAGATATGGGCATGCATGCGTTTTTGTGTAAGTGTGTATCGGTACAGTAGAGCGTCGAAGAGTGGACTGTATTTGAAATGACGGAACAGATGAAAAGAATCAGCAACAATAATAACACAGCCGTTGGGGCGATTAATTGCGGCAATTTGGAGAAAAACAATCACGGTCGCACCCGTGTGGATTTGAATTTATTTTATTTTATGTTCCTGTATGTGGAGGCAGAAAATATATTTATGTAGATATGGGCATGCATGCGTTTATGGATATGTGTATGTTCCTGTATGTGGAGGTAGAAAATAGTTCTATGTAGGTATGGGCAGGCATGCGTTTATGTGTAAGTGTATATCGGTACAGTAGAGCGTCGAAGAGTGGACTGTATTTGAAGTGACGGAACAAATAAAATTATGTGGAGAGAAAAAAAGGCAAAAAAAATATCTCGACAGCGGCGGATTGTACGGCGAACAGGGAAACTCCCGAAATTACTTCACACCGAGTGGCTGATATTAGTTATGCCTTTTTATTTTCCACCACACAATTTCACTTTTTGTCGTATTTTTTTGGAGGCAGAATTGTACTGCACTATGTACACAAGTTGTCACGCGCGTGTATGTGTATGTCTGGATGCACATATGTATGCCTTGACCGTTGGCAAGTTGATGTACAACGGGGAACGAAAGGAAAACGGCAAGGAGTATGGCGACGCACACAAAGCAGAGACGGATAGAAAATTTTTTGGAATTGAAGGAATGTTAAATTTCTCGACTGCCGTTGTGTCGGGAAAACTCGGACGTGGAGTTGACACGAAAAAAATCTTACTGCAGTGTGAACGAAATTTAATGTTCGAACCACTGCTAAAGACCGGCAGCGAGAGGGAGTCGGAAAATGCTCGTACTTATCTTTTTTGCGGAAGAAATCACAGGAGCTGCTGGTCGAATGGATATCCTTATCCGGTTCGAATGGACCAAATGATCGTAGGGGGCGATCCTTCCACAAAAGAAGCGAATTTGAATCACAAAAATTCCCACGGCGCAAACGCAAAGGGCAGACGAAAGTGAGAAGTCGGGGGCGTCGCGGTATATTTCAGTGTTGTTTATTCAGCGTTATACATGAGACTAATTAAAACTTAAAACTAAAACCGCGCTCCCGCCCGCTTTACTCCGTTCAAGCGAGAGCGGGAGATCGGCAGTGGCCGTCCGAGGAGTTCGGATGCGAAACCCGAAGTTCGCACTCTGGAGCGCGGACGTTGTGAGAGGCGAGCGAGGAAGCGCAAGAGGGGCGAGAGCGAAAGCTCGGAGAGCTCAGTGACCAGCGCCAATGCAGTGGGCCACTGACCTAAACACATATCATATCATCAGCTAATCTTTCCCCAGAAGCGTGTTCTGTCCTTCTGTAAATGCGGTTATCAATAACTTTCACATCAGGTAACTGCTTCTGACCTTCCATTAGCTTAGCTTTAAGTTCTTTATACTGTTTTGATTGGAAATGGGGTGAATAAATATCTATTGTCGTTTTGACCTCTATAGCCGACAAATCCTCTGTGAAGATACGTGATAAAGCATCTGGCACTATGTTTCTAACGCCCTTTCGGTGCTGAATGGTAAAGCTATATCCCTGTAACTTGAGTGCCCATCTTGCTAAACGGCTATTTAAATCGGATTGGGACATCAACCATTTTAACGAGGCATGATCCGTTATCACAGTAAATATATGTCCTTCTACATAGGCGCGAAACTTCTTGATACTTAGTACAGCTGCCAAACACTCTTTTTCAGTCACGGAGTAGCTTCGCTGGCATTGGTTGAGTTTGCGTGACATGAAGGCAATGGGAATTTCATCCCCTTCCTGATTGATCTGCATCAGAACTCCCCCAACTCCCGTATGACTCGCATCACAATGTATATAGAATGGGAGTGTAAAATCTGGAGTATGAAGCACAGGAGCTTTATTGCTTTTATTGCTGCAATTTTAACAGTATCCATGGATATAATCCCATGACCGACAATGTGGCCTAAATAATGAACTTCAGGTACGCAAAACTTGCTCTTTTGGACATTAATAGTGAGACCCGCTTTTTCCAAAGCCCCTGCAATTTCATTCAGCACATTTGTATGGCGTTCAAAGGTGTCGGAAATAATAAGAAGGTCGTCAAGATAAATGAACACCTCATTTCTAAGGTAGGCTGGGATTATGCGATCCATCAATTTGGACATCGTGGATGACGCATTGGTTAGGCCGAACGGCATCACCTTAAATTGATATAGCGGTCTACCAGGCACTGTAAAGGCAGTTTTGTCTCTGGAATCCGGCTCGAGTGGTATTTGCCAATACGCATCTTTGAGGTCAAGGCTGGTGATGAACTCAGCTTTGGGAAGACGACTCAAAATACCTTCTATTAGAGACATGGGATAAGCATCCTTTCGTGTCACCTCATTTACCTTACGGCAGTCGATACAGAGTCGCACCTTGCCTGGCTTTCTTACGATCACCACTGGGGATGACCATGAACTATTGGATTCTTCAATGACTCCTAGGCCAATCATCCGATCTATTTCCTCATACATGAGTATTTCGATCGCAGGCGAAACTGGGTAGTGACGCTGCTTGATAGGTTTTGCATTACCTACATCTATTTCATGACACAATAAATTGGTTTTACCCAGTCCTTTTTCCGAAAATGATGGAAATAACTTAACAGTCTTTCCCAATTGAATTTGCTGAGCGTCTGTCAGCTCGCGTTGCCTGATGTTATCATCTGGTATTCTTTCTTGACCGGATAGGCTGGATATGCCGCCTTGAACGGACAAGCCCTCAAGTAATATTTCAAAATCAGTCCAGAAGTCAATGCCTAGATATAGTGGCTGAACCAGAGAAGGAACAAGGTAAAATGTTAGGCATTTGGTTGCTCCCCGAAAAGTGACATCTTACCGAAGTTTCCCAACTATGCTTTGCGACTGGCCGTCTGCCGTGCGCACATTTGATGACATTGGCTTGTAATTAATATTTCGATCGGATAGTTCTCTGGCAAAGTCTCCTCCTATGCAACTAATGGATGCCCCTGTATCCATTAAACCTGTCATATGTTTCCCATTATGATAACTTCTGCGTATGGCCTTACGTCGTGAGCTACGATTGCAGAAATCAAAGCTTATTTTTCATTTTTATACCCGTTACTCGTAGAGTAAAAGGGTATATTGTATTCGTGCAAAAGTATGTAACAGGTAGAAGGAAGCGTTTCCGACCCTATAAAGTATATATATTCTTGTTCAGGATCACTAGCCGAGTCGATCTAGCCATGTCCGTCTGTCCGTCTGTCTGTCCGTATGAACGCTGAGAGCTCGGAAACTATAAAAGCTAGAAGATTGGCATTTTGCATGTAGATTTTAGGAGTTCCTACGCAGCGCAAGTTTGTTTCAAAATGGTGCCACGCCCCCTCTGACGCCCACAAGCCACAAGCTGTGGCCACAGTTTTGATGCTATTATGAAAATTTTTTTGATATGTATTTGTTTCGTCAATACCTATCGATTGGCCAAATAAAAGTTTGCCACGCCCACTCTAACGCCCAAAAACCCATTAAACACTTAAGCCTGGCTAGCGCCTACATTTCCGCCTTTCATGGCGTATACAATAGCGCCATCTAACGGATGACTTTGGAACAGCTGGCCAAGGCGCTCAACAGAGTCAACGTTAATTCTCGATAAGGATTATTAAAGGAAATTGCGATGGCTTTCATTTGTCAATACCGAACTATATCCCAAGAACTATGCAAATCAAATCAAGTTAGCCAAATTGGAGGTGTTCCCTGGGTACAGATTTTAACATAAAAATCGGGAGCTAATTCGAGCGGCGAAAAACATACAAGAGGGCATATTTATATTAAGTTGTTTAGCTGAGTAACGGGTATCTAATAGTCGAGGCACTCGACTATAGCGTTCTCTCTTGTTAATTCTCTATAATATGTACGAATTCGCAAGCTAGATCTTCTGCCCTTAATTTTCTTCGAATTTGATAATGGACTCGGGGGTTGGTGTACTTGCAGTGGGGTAGTATCGTCAAGTAAAATTGTTTCTGTAGATTGTGATATCTCTACAGATCTGTCTGCGTCGCGTTTGATGTTACTCTCTTCCGTGCCCTTGCCACTGGTGCACGACCCGCTAAGTTTTTTGATCCGGCACATTTCGTGCAGGACGGCTTATATGTATTTGGCTGCCCACAACCATAACAGAACACCTGACGATCGCTTAGGCAATCTTGGTATCGATGTCCATTTGTGCGGCAGTTCCAACATACCAAATTAATTTCTGCTACTTCAAGATCCTCGTCGCCCTCGCTAGCCTGCTCGTCAAAATCGGCCTGTCTCTCTACAGCGTGAATCGCACGTCGCACAGGGACTTGTGACTTTTGGAATGTTGGTTTGGTTTTTGTCAAACCCTGCAGGAACACTTCCCGTGTTCTAACCAAGTGGCGCAGCTGTGCTGTGCTGGTCACTTTTTCATAAAGAAGTTCGTGCTGAATTTGAGGCTGCAAATTTGCGCGCAAGGTTTCCAGCAATGCCAACGGCGTTAAAGGTACTGATAGTTTATCGGCTAACAACACGATTGCCTCATAAAACTCGTCGAAAGATTCGTTTTCCCTCTGCTTACGTCTGTCCATGGCAGACCGAATGTTAATGTCGGTAAGCTCATCTTTAAATTGAGCCCTCAATGCGTCGCGCAAATCGCTGCATTGAATTGTTCGAACGCTTTTGTGGTAGCGCCAAAAAGGCGCCAATCATTTGCACTTCCTTCTAACAAGTTACTAATATGGCGAGACAGCAGGTCAAAGTTACCATTTAAAGTTTGAAATGTAAGTGCTTCAACCCGATATATAAAATCGTCAATCGACATATTCGAACGACCTGAGAACCGCAGTTTCCAGTTTATGATTATCTGGCTGATACGATCTGGTCGCAAATTTGAATCTATTTGTAAAAGCCTGGATTCCAACTCGGTTCCTGCTGAAGGAAAATTCCTTGCTGAAGATAAATTTCCGTCTTCCTGAAACTGATCAACACGCTCTGGCTGATTTATGCCTGATGCAGAGTCTTTCCTTTGATTTTCTAATAAGCTTAACATTCTTTCAAAACCTGTACTGATGGTTTCTGTAAGCTCTTCTGTTCGTCTGTTAGACTCCTTTACGATTTGCTGTAACTCTTCCATACCAATAACGCTCTCAGGATTGATATTTTTTTCACCTAGGGTTTTTAAATCAGCTTTACACACTGGACAAATTTTGGGATTCCGAATCTTCGTGTTAAAGCAAGCTCGGTGAAAAGTATGATCACAGCTAGTCGCTAGTATTTGAGCACTGTATTGAATTTCTTTTAGGCAAATTAAGCAGTCAACGTTTGTTGCTGCTAAAATATTTTCTGCTGGAAAGCTATCTTCAGACATTTCCTAACTACCTTATTAAAAAAAATATATATATTTATTTTATTTATTTATTTATTAATTTTTATTTTATTTATTCATTATTACTTATTTATTTATTTATTTTTTTTTTTTAACTATATTTAGAAACAATTTTTTTTCTCAAAAGTAACACAAAAAATTTTCTCCGGGAATCAGGATAATCCTTGTGCCTAGTAATCATGATCTTCTGTCAATGTGTATCAATAGTAAACAAAAAAACAACAACTTAGCTATTACAGCCATATCAGCCTTCGCGCAAGCAAGTGATCCACAATTTTTCAGTGGCACTGCTCTTCTACGAGATTTTATTTTATATTTTTCGGCAGCCTGTAATAACTGAACCACAATGAAAATAACCCAAAACGATATTGCCACTGTTAAGAATGTAGATCCAAGTAATTATAACCTGGCTACAATTCAGTTGGCTTCTAGAATAACGTTTTTGAATAAATAAGCACCTTTCGAGAATAGAGTATTAAGGTAGAACAATTATTATTAAAAAGTATCTAATCCAATAGTACCCTAAGAGCCTAACAGTATTTGCTTTTGCTGCGTGGCAGGACATAGAAATCTTCTATGTTATCCACATCCAATCGCAGGTACAAACTTGACTTAGCTCTTTCTTGTGAACGGCATATCAAATTGGAACACCTGGAACGTACCTATATTATGTTACGTTAGTCCAGCTATTTGAACTGATGTCGTTACAAGATTTCCCATTTTTTTTGTTTTGTTTTTTTTTTTTCTTTGGATATAGCCAAGGTGCAATTAATATTGGGTTAGAAAGTGTAAAGAAAAGGAAAATTCTGACCATATTTTAGTGTAGATGTTAGTAACTATTCTGTCCTAAAACGAGGCAGCCAAGTTCGAGCCTTCACGTTGGGCGCCATAATTATTTCTGTAACATATAACGATCTATTTAGAATGAGCTGGTGGAAACTAAACGTGTTAGCGGAGCACGCGATGTCCTCGGCTTTTCATTTGTCTGGTCGGCTTGGGGTGGGTTATCAAAATTAATAAAGAACCGCCACGTTTAAATGCTCGTATGCTAGTAGAAAATAACTAAAATTCGCGTACTATATGTTTGATACGAAAGAGGGCAAAGAGACAGAGAAAGAAAGCAAAGAGTAAAGAGAGAGGAAAGGATAAGAGTATAGTATAAGAAATACACTTGACGAACATCACTCCAGTTACCACGCGAAACTGCGAAGTGCCCACCCTACCATGATCCTTCTGTCCTGCAATTCATAAAGAGGATCCCTTGGAGTGACTAGCGATTACTCATACCATCGCACTTGGAATTCCCTGTCCGCGTATAAGGAGATATTTAACAAAAATTCATTTTTTTAACCTTTTATTAACATAGTAAATAATAACCTAGCAATTTCATATTTATCTGGATACTAATAATATATTTACGCTGTAGCAAATTAACCTATACTTCCATTTTTGTTGTTTGGTCCTTATACAAAATACAATAATTAATTACAAAAAGAAATTGGTTTATATCAAACTTTACAACGGCAAAGATTTATATATTTATAAATGGCAAGAGCTAAATGTTGCTGGAAAAGAACGGGATTAATATTAAATATGCATTGTTCTTTTTTTTTGTATTTTGAAATATATAAATTAATTGATATAAAAATTATTAGAGATAGAAAATATATTTTTTCATGTTAACATCTATTTTAAATGCATTTAAATTTTCGAAAGTTATGTATCAACCCTCGCAACCTAGTCAGACATACGCTTATTGCAGTTTACAAAATACAGATCAAAAGCTCAAATGGCATGATCAAAACAAAGACAAATTTACTTTACTTCAAATTCTATTTTTAGGGCATATTTTATGACCGGTGACGAAATAATTAAATAACTGTTTCTTAAATATAAATGTAGATAGTTAAACCGTCGATGATTTCTTTTGCATTATTTTTTTTTTGTATTAGATTTGCCAATTTTGGTTTTAACTAAAATTTAGAATTTCATATTATTTCTTTTTTTTTCTTATTTTTGTCTAAGTTCACTGAAATTTCGTTTGCCAACTAATTAAGCTGCGGGATTACATGTTTATCACTTTTTCTTTTTTTTTTTTTTTTTTTTTAATCTTTTTTTTCTCTTCACATTTACAACTTATTTTGTTTTTCACTTCTTGTCGTAATTTGATTTACCGATTTTTTTCAGCAACATTTTACTCTTTTTCTTTGGCCATTATTTTAGTTGTTTTAACTTCTCTATACACACAAACAAAAAAGTAATTTAAAAGAAAAGAAAATTTAGAATTATTAAATTAAACGTATTTCATGGCGGAATTTGTTTGTAATAAGCTTCTCGAAAAACAGCTCTCACGTCACTTCGCCTGCACTGGAGATAAGTTTTGTGGTGGCGACTTTCTCCCTTATATTTTAGCCATTACAGCTTCCGAACATGGGTTTATGACGAATATATATTCGGAAGCTTCTGCAGTTTGGACTTCTTTGCTCTACTTTAGGTCTTCCTTCTCTTCATTCTCCTTTTTTCTTGCGCTCTATTAATTGGCGGCCAGCTTACTTGGTGGTGGAGTTATGGAAAATTTGGAGCTTTTAAATCTGTGACTGCTCACCAGGTGCCAAGCTAAGCGATATAGAGAAAATCGCCGAACAAAAAGAAAACCAATAATCACTTTCTACTTTTCAAGACTAAACGGAATTAAGGGCCCTGTGAAGTTGTACAACACAGTTTGAAGCCATATTTACACTGTATTCAGGCTTGGCATCCAGTACTTATTTATTGTCTATTCCACTGTCCCAGAAAAATATGAAAATTCTCTCGGATGGTTTTTCTCGGAGAATATATTTTATTGCTATTGAAATTATAATCGAATTAGTTTTTTTTTCTTCTTTGTGGTTCTCCCACGAAAAATACTCACTGAGACTTAATTTGGTATTGGTTAGACTGAGTTACTGCTCAAATTAAATCTAAGCTTATTCGCTGCAGACAACTGATCTGGATGGCGGTCGAAGTGGAAAAGAATGTGCTGGGCGCATTGCCTTGGGAAGTTGCCCCAGAACGGATATATAGGTTTGTCAAGGTTGACACTAATGACAATCCACTGCCATCCAATCAGCTGATCGTAATTTTGGTAGTTGCCAGTACGACAGTGTTTGGGTTCCCGCCATAGATGGCGCCACCTGTTCATGATGGGCTACACTTATATATTTCTGACTAAATCTTATTTAGAATATAGACTTAAATATATAACCGTTACCAACAATATTCTATATAATTGGTTTTATTTTAATAATAATATTTATCTGTCCTAAGCTGAATAATTTTCATTGCCTATGGTGCGTATTTTTTTCTTTTGGATTTTTTTCCATTTTAGCTTGAACAAGCTCCTCTACAGTCTTTCGCCTAGGCAAACTGTTACAACACGGCCCCTAATGCTACCGGGCCAGCGTCTGCAATAAGACATGCCTTATCGTGTAAGTTAAAGTATGACAGCATGCCAAAGTGCATTTTAGACTTCAATATTTAGAATGGCTCGAAGTATGCTTTTAACAGCCTTGAGTCGTGAGAAATATTTGGCCCCCTGAGTTTAGTCATAAACGTATCGAAAGTTTGTAGCGGATAATTTTTGTGCCGTATGAATTTGTTTGCCCGTCGCATATCTAGACATACTCGAATGTCACCATCGTTCTTGGAAGCAATTATGAATGGGGAGATCTAAAGGCTTATCAGTAATTTTACTCTCCAAAGCTCTTGGTACTCATCGCATGGGTTGTTGTACCGGGATTACCGACTCGTCAACGAGTCGTTTAACTACGACATTGTGCCTTTTGGGAAATAAAATGACTGATCTCCTTCTCGAAATTGAAATTGAATTAAATAACATCCTCCAATGTGATTTCCTTTTCCAGAAGTTTTTTCTTTGAGTCTAACGGAGCCCACATATCAGTGATCTTGTCCTTTAAACAGATCTCCTCGATCTTTCTTTAGTTTCATCGATTGAACATGTAACTATTTTTCTGCGCAACTTTGTTAGAAACTCTCCTTCGAGCGGCATCATGGCTCTTTACAAGTGCCTTTTAAAAGTGGGGATATTCGTTCATCGTTCTTTGTCTGCTCGATAAACGGAATTAAGGGCCCTGTGAAGTTGTACAACACAGTTTGAAGCTGGATGAGTTTGTGTTAATTCAGCGATTTTTAGGCTTAAATTCTACGTTTTCCATTACGTCCATGGGGGCAACAAGGAGCACTAGGGATGTGCAAGTAGCACATCTATTTTTGAGATCGTAGGCTCCTTCTCACACGGAGGATGTTCACTGCGATCAGCGATTGGCAAATGCCCTGCGCCGCGCAATCAGCATTGCCACTTGGAGCACCCAGTGATCAGCATTGCTACTTGGAGAACGCCGCGATCACCGATTTATGTTACCCTGCGGAGCACCCCTTCGTTCAGAGGATTCCGTATAGCCACTAAGCCCAGTTATTACGTAAATTTTAAAGGATAACAAATTAAAAAGCCACTAGGCCCAATTATTACGTAAATTTCAAAGAATGACAAATTAAATAGCCACTATGCCCAATAATTACATAAAATTCCCAGGATAGCAAATTAAAAAGCCAATGGGCCCAATTATAACATAAATTTCGCAGGATGACAAATTAAAAAGTCGCTAGGCCAAATTAATTATACATCAATTTATCAAGATGATAAATTAATTATCCCGAACAATTTCTTTACCAGAATTTTCATCAATGTTAACCTGCAATTAACCCCGCAATTGCCCAAATGGTATGCAGCAACTGAGGGAAATTATAAAGGAATTCGAAGAGTTAACATTACCAAAGAGTAAAAACTAATAAAAGAATGAGAAAAAATGAAAAAAACAAAATAATCAGCAATTAATTAATACGTTTATTTTTGTAATCATTCCATAAGAGCGCGTTCAATTTTCAGTTACCTCCACCCCAGCAAAAAGTTTTCTTAAATTCATTTTATTTTGATACTATGCTTAAAAGTCTAAGTGTATATATTATCAGACTGTCAAAGCGAAAAAAACGCCTTGATTTCATTTCCAGCCTACCTTCGTCGGTAGATCGATCATCCGCGAGTAATCAATTTATCAAGATGAGTTATATGTTTCTATACTTTCTATACCTAATTTACAATTCTTTCAAACCAACCAGTATACACTAAATGACAAATTTAATAATGAAAATTTAAAAAAGCCAAACCAGAAATTTAATTTAACATGCCAATTACAAATTTAAATTCTTAAAAGAATTTATAAAGCTTTTTGTTTGAGTTTCCACTTCTTATGTTACGAACTGCATTTGCGGATTGCCTCTAATGGCGCAGCTTGCAACATCGATGACTACGCTGTCTCACATCACAAAACTATCAGTCATCACTAACAAATAAAACAAACAAAACATAAACAATGCCAATACTGATAAACGACGAGAAATCTTGAATGTTTTGGTGGCTAGGTCAACACCTAGCCGTGCACGCCCACCGAACCAAGGATGACCCGAAGGAATCTGCCGAGGCATCACCCATCGTCAGTTGGTCAGAGTCACTCTCCGCGACTATGACAGTTCCATCTCCCCGACAACGACAACTCACTCGCACATCTCGGTTTTTACATACATGTTAACCGTTAGTACTGATGTTTAACATATTATAATGGCTCTCCTATTAACTTATTTATCTTTCCTCAGCCTTCAATTTTGGCTGTCGTCTTCAAAATTATGCGGTCAAAGCTGAGAATTTGCTTCCCTTGGAAAAGGCTTCCTGGTGGAACATAATTTCCGCGACTATTGGTGGAACTCGCAGTGAAAGGAGGCGTACAAAAGGGCACATACTATTCGTGTGTCTGGTCACCTAATCCTGGGGAGCTCCTGGGGAAAAGAAGGTACAGGTTTGGCCTGTACGTAATATGCGCTGTAAACTATCCGGTCGAAAACTAATAATCACGACCTTCTGTTTTCAGGCAACAACGAGGACAACCAAGATTTTCGAGTCTAAGTACGGATAAATTTACAAGTAAGCACGGAAAGTATATAAATTAAAAAACAAAAGTGTACATTTAATGAACAACTATGACTTTCAGCCACGTTAAGGAACATATGATGGCCGAATACGGTGAAGAGGACAGTGTTCCGGATGGCCACCTCAATCTCGGGCAGATGTGCATCCTATTCCCGGTGATCTTCGTCCAAGAAGCTGCGAATCGCTGCCATTACACTACGATTAACCCATTCCCCTGCATTCCTCTGGGCGCTTGAAGATCAGTCCGCTGTCTACCTTTAGGTCTGGTAAGTGCTTCCTGTTGAACTCCACATCTTGCACTAACTCCATGTAATCCTCTGCAGCAAATTCGCCCGTGTTGAATCCCAATAACTCAGTCGAATAAACGAGGATCTCCTCAATGCAGCGGGATAATGCATCGGCAACTACGTTCTCGCTGCCTTTACGATGGCCAATGCTGAAATTGTAACCCTGCAGCTGGAGAGACCACCTCGCGAGACGTCCTGACAGATCCTTTATTGTCATCAACCACTTCTGGCTGGCGTGATCGGTTATGCTCGATATGCGGTCTGAACTTCCGAATGGCTAGGATGGCCGCCAGGCATCCCTTTTTAGTGATCGAGTAGTGGACCTTGATTGATCATCTTGGCTGAGAAGAACGCCATCGCGTTGCTCGTCCCCGTCCTGGTTCCGCTGAAACAATACCGCGCCGCAGCCAACATGAGATGGGTCGCACTGGATGAAAAAATGTTTCTTGAAGTCCGCATGAATTAGGACCGACGCGCTCGCCGAGACCAGCTTAAGGTCATTGACTGCTTGTATGGCGCTGGGATTTAATGAAAATCTAGTGTTTCCAGTCTTCTTTAAGGCCTCGGAGAGCAGTGCAGCCAGCGTGGCGAAGTTCTTAACGAACCGTCGATACCACCCAGCAGTGCCAAGCTTGAACTTCCTTCATGGATTTCGGATAAGGCATCTTCTGAATTTCTAAAACCCGTCCAGGATCAATCCGCTGAAGACCTCCTCCGACTATAAACCCCAGGTATGTTGAGGATTTTAAGCAAAACTTCGACTTTAAGCCTATTGTCAATCTGGCTTCTTTCAGACTTTGGGCTACGCGAAGCAAGTACCTTAAGTGCGTCTGAAAATCTGTGGCGAGGATTAGCAGATCTTAATAGATATACAAAGACGTTGGATCTGAGCTCCGCTGGTATCACCCGATCCATGAGTCGCATCAAGCGTGGCGTCGCGTTGCACAGCACAAATGGCATCATTCGAAACTGGTACAACGGTCTGCCGGTCTGTCCTCCAGTTCAATCTGCCAGAACGCAAACTAGAGGTCTACGCTGGAGATGTAATGCGTCTGATCTATCCTGGAGAGGATTCCATCTATACTGGGCAGAAAATATGCATTCTTAACGGTCAGTGCGTTCAGCTTACGAGCATCCAGACAGAACCTGTCTTTTCCTGGCTTCGACACCACCGTTGTGCGGTTACTCCAAGGGAATTTTCTCTCCTCGATGACACCCAGTTCCAGCATCTTATCAATCTCATCCTCGACTACTCTCTGCTTCGCCGCAGACATCGGATACTGACGATCCTTGAATACGCGGGCTCCCTCTATCAGCTCAATGGAATGCCTTTCCACGCTGGTGGTTCCGAGGCCATCGCGTTCAAAGGTAAGAAACTTCTCCTTGACCTTCTCTAATGCCTCCTTTTCCTCCGCAGAAAGGCTACAGGATTCGGGTTCCTCCCTTAACTCGTCGTCATCGTCCTGATCGGCGTAGTGCTCCATCTGGCTGGCATGGATGTCTTCAGTTGACTTGCTGGTTCTCGGCACCGGGTTGAGAACGCCCGCCAGAAGTCGACTCCGAAGTACGATGTTTGTTCCAGGTATGGGCAAAGGTATAACATGACCATCTTACTTACGCCTTTGTATTTCACAGGCAGCTCCATGCGTCCGATCTTTGCCCAGCACGCTTACACTGGCCCCCGTGTTTAACAAGCCTGTGAGCAGCTGGCCCAGTCGGCAAAGGGTATAGGATCGCCGGAGTCGATGCGCTTCAAGGCGGACACCACCTCTCGTCACCTCTCGTCACCTCGATCTCCTTATCCTAAAGCGTACCCTTGCCTTCTGGACTCTCTGTGAGACCATACGCATGCCGCTTAGCTGATGTACTGCAAATATTCCTTATCGTGCCTCCAGATCTTAACGAACACTTATTTCTATCAGATTGGCTATAAATGTTATTATTGTTATCTGTCTTAGGAACTACTTCGTGGGATTCCAATCTGGGCGAGTCTTTCTTATCTTTCGACCGTTTTCCGCCCACTTAGGGCATTTTGGAGTAATTGTGTCCGGTCTGCCGCACTTAAATCAAAACCTTTTCCACTCCGCGGGCGGGCAGTCTCGGAATCCGTGCTTCGCGACACCTCAATTCCAGCAGCATGGCTTGAAAGCATTTTTCAGCCGTCCACGGAGCTCATCCACTTCGAGGATTTGCTGCTCGTCGACATCGTCCGGTATGCACGCCTCACTGACCCGCAACTTGTTCAGCTGCCCGTAAGCAGCGTGCCCTCGACGACCGAAATTTTTCTCCACTTCGGCACACTCCTCCCGAAGTTCGTCCACCGTGAGTACATCCATCGAGTAGACAAACCTGGCTATTCCATCCCTCAAGCCTTTTTTAACCACCCTCACCAACTGCCGCCCTGGCATTGGTTTTTTTAGGCGGGAGTCGAGTTGCTGCATTGCGTGGATGCAATCACCCGTTCGTACACAATAACCGTCTTTTGCTCTGCCCGATAGGAGGGCGTGGAAGTTTCGCTGAACTTTATTTCACAGACACTGATGCTGCCGCTGCAGGAACTCCAGATGGAACACGAAATCGTCGACGGAATTGCGATCGTCCTCGCCGTCGAAGGAGACATTCCAGCGGCCTACTCGGATATATCTATTCCCGTTGCTAGCTCCCGGGTTGGCGTAAAGCCGCGGCTCGTCCCGAAAATCCGTAGCCCTGCGATCCTCGATATACCATTGCCGTGTGGGGAGATCGCCCCTCCTGGATTGTACTCCGGTTCGTGGCTCAGGCTGCTGTCGATCCCCGGAGTCTCGTTCACTAGTGGCCGTGGCCGCTGCCTGGGCGTAGCTCCGGAGGCCTTCGGATGCCTCTGTCCGTCGGCTTCTGGACGCGTCGGCCTGGGCAAAAGCGATTCTTGGCGATTCGCGCTCTCCTGTAGTGGCTGCTCTCTGATCTGAGCTGGCCTAAGGACGTCGTTCAGCAACTTCATTATCTCTAAAAAGCAGTTTCGGATCTCCTCCCTCAACGTCTGGCTAACTCCCGACTCCTGGGACGTGCGATAGGTCTGGGCCGCTTGTGCGAGAGCTGCATTTGCTGCCTACTCAACTGCTGAATCTCGGTTCAGGTTTCCCTCCTGAGGATCCTTCTGCTCCAGAATCAGCAATTTATCCTGCGCCTCGACGATCGCCTGGAAATCGAGGATTATGGGCGACCGATGCTTTGCAAAAACGGCTGGTTTATCCATAATTGGACCACCGCCGAATGGCGTTCTGGGTAATCTCCAGCCAGTGATACCCGCGGGAACCCTGCAGCACCTTCTACGTCAGTGGAGCAAAGTGCGTCTTCTTCGTCGCCGGGAGGACCCATCGCCCGAATCTTTATCCATGGACCTGCTTTTACCCTTTTTCTAGTTAAATAATTGGGTCACCCGCAACTAATAAATAATAATAAATAATATAATCTAAATACTTAATATAATAATAAATGATATTGCCGATAAATATGGTAAATAAAATAATAAATAAACAAAATAAAAACAAGTGAGAACGCTATAGTCGAGTGCCTCGACTATTAGATACCCGTTACTCAGTTCAAATTATCAATTTGAATTCGGCGATCTCTTAGAGCTGGCAGCTTTACAGCACGACCATCAGCACCAGCGCTTCTTTAGCGCAGGCAGCTTTTGTCCTGCACCAACAGCTGTGTTTATGCTTATGTTTTTGAGTGCAATGCTTACATACAGACACACATACGCCATTGTTTGACTCAGACCTCCAATTTGGCTAACTTGATTTGATTTGCATAGTTCTTGGGATTAGTTCGGTATTGACAAATGAAAACCATCGCAATTTCCTTTAATAGAAATCCTTATCGAGAATTAACGTTGACTCTGTTGAGCACCTTGTCCAGCTGTTCCAAAGTCATCCGTTAGATGGCGCCATGAAAGGCGGAAATGTAGGCTTAAGCGTTTAATGGGTTTTTGGGCGTTAGAGTGGGCGTGGCAAACTTTTAAAATGCCAATCGATAGGTATTGACGAAACAAACTTGCGCTGCGTAGGAACTCCTAAAATCTACATGCAAAATCCCAATCTTCTAGCTTTTATAGTTTCCGAGATCTCAGCGTTCATACGGACGGACAGACGGACATGGCTAAATCGACTCGGCTAGTGATCCTGAACAAGAATATATATACTTTATAGGGTCGGAAACGCTTCCTTCTACCTGTTACATACTTTTGCACGAATACAATATACCCTTTTACTCTACGAGTAACGGGTATAATAAATAAATATGATAATAAATAAGAGTGAAAATATACTATATAACAATAACTCAAAATTCTTACTCAAATTTTCCTATCTTCTCTTTTCAGTTTTTGACATGGGGAGATGGAACTGACTTTCGCAGGAAGACTTCCGAAGTAACTCGTCCTGCGCTTTCTCCAAAGCCCACATTTTCCCTTCATATCCTAGCCGTTCGTCAACTGAACTGGCTCTCACTCGTGGCGATAGACGCCAGTTAAAGACTTAAGGATTAAGGATGCCATCACCGGTTTCCTGGTAAACCTTTCTCGTTTTTTTGTATGTAAATGTCAGTAAATAATGAGTATTATATGAATGAGTATTATAAATGAGTGTTAAGAATACATTATAAGAATAATTTTGGGTAATATAATTTACAGAATATTCTGTAAGGGTATATCAACTTCGGCTCTTGTATGTAAATGTCAGTAAATGGCTCTAGCATTAAGAGTTGGTCGATTTTGACATATCCAAAACGTCACGAACCAAGCAGAGACATATGGTGAACAAAATGCTGCGACACATGAGTGATTTCGTTTTCGCATTATATACTTCTGGTGAAAAAAAAATGTCTAATTTTGTGCCAAACAATCGTCTTTTGGGAAGTGTTGATTTTCTTCTTGCATTCGAAAAAAAACGGCAGCTCAGGCTCATCGAGAGCTCCAAAAAGTGTACGGAAAGACCCAAAACCTTCGAAGACGCTGAATTGGAGGCCTTGCTGAAAGAGGATTCGTGTCAAACTCAAGAAGAGCTTGCTTCAGCTGTTTTCAAGCGATTGCATGCGTTGTGGATATTTCAGAAAGAGAGCAAATTTAAATTTATGAATATATTATTAAAATAAAAGTTTAAAAATTTATTTAACTTAATTCAGCTGATGTTTTTTACTGTCCTAGGGTATACAAGGTATCAGCATATCCCTGCTCTAGCGACAGGTTATCGTAGGTAGGGTGGTCGTACCGCAAAACTTTTGCGAAACTCTTTTATTAAATTCTCGAATTTTTTTTTTGCCTATCTTTATGCATTTGTTTATATAATTCTTCCGATTTTGCAACTAGCTCTTGTTTTGTCGCAGCACGCTCAATTTAGACTTATCAATAATGATTTGTATCAAGCGTGCAGATCTACACAAGCAAGACCCCCACCACCAAAGCCGACGAGCCCCGCGAGTCGATTTGTAGATTCGTCATCCAGAACACAAATGCTATAATTGTTACCATTACAAATAAAATAAATATAGTTTTAAAATCCAAATGATCGATTTATTCTTTGAAATCGATTGTCTTTTTTTTTTCGAAATTAACATTTTATTTCGCTCTTCTATATTCTTTAAAATATATTTTTGTTGTGCAGCGCAGCCTCAATTTAATCGGCTGACACTGACATTGTATTTAATCTCCTTCTTTGGGGAAATTAACACTTCTGCGAAATTAACGCATTTATTTCCTTCTCTTCTATTTCCTTTAAAATAGATTTTGGTTATGCGGCAGCCGCAATTCAATCGGTTGACACTCTACAACACTTATTTTACTTACATTTTATTGCTTTATACACTAACCTCAGTATTTTTATATACATAATACATAAATTCATAGTTAATTAAAAAAACAATGTTATTGTACTTCAATGCATGTGTACTTGTGTACCACTATTTAAAACAATGTTAATGTAGTTCAATGCATGTGTACTTGTGTCCCCTATTTATTGACCCGACGTAGTCGGCGTCCATTAAGATGAGAGATGTTGAGAGAGCGCCTTGACCTCAATCTCATCTTCGCTCTTCACTGATCCTACAGGTCTCCACAAACGGCTTAGCTGTAAGTAGGTGAGGGAAATTAACTGTAGAATGTTTTATCAGGTGGGGGTTAATAGGGTCATAGCATGCACCCAGCCTGCTTCACTGTTATGTTCACAATTTCCTTAAGCTTTAGAAGTCTAACTAAATTGTATTCTGATTGCTTTTATTTTCCATCTTATGTTATATTGTGTACAGAAACCTGGTCAAGCCTCAGGATCGTTTTGAGGAATTCAAAATTATTTAATTTATTTTCTTAAAGTAGCTTATATTTACCATAACTTGACCATATGTTACGCAACTGTCTGATGTGCCTAATTAATTAAATCATTTTTTCGCTATCAAGTATGTTTTAAATAATCCAATTGCTAATTCCATGAGATTTTAATATATCTGAAGTCACAGAGATATATCGAGTGTCGTAGTATCAATTACACTAAATGGGTTTATATTCGTCTTTATTAATTTTAGTAATGGCTTACTGACTATTGTTTTTTGTTTTTTGTCCAGATGGAGTCTTCCTGTCCATGCTAGCACCACTTGGGTCACCTTAAGATACAAATTTAACAAAAATAAATTAGATTCGGATTCCAAGTTTATTTTGTATGAGCGTACGTTCCGTAGGTATGAGCGTAGGAGTCGTACAATTCAAATTCAAAACAAGTATTATTAATTAATGATGATTCTCCGGCTGTGGCGCTTACCAGGAATAAGATTGGCCCTCCTTGTCCAGCCCTTGGAAAGTTTTAGTGCACCGATATAAAAAGTTGGCAGACTAATGCAGTGATAGTCAACCACTCTAATAATTCCCATACCGTTGACTCTGTCAATAAACGGAGCTTGCCCTTCCTTGCTAATTGAAAAGACTCTCGTATTCGTAACCATGCCTTTTCGATTTGATAATGGTTTGTCAATTGGCTTTTAATTGAAACAATTTTTAAAAAAAACCCTACGCCAACGATATATGACTTGGAAAAAACTAATAATAAACTAATAAACCTACAATTTTCAACGCTACACGCTAGCAAAGCAAATTTAGAACGCTCACCCACCACATTTTGGTACATTTGAATTTACTTGTAAGGAGAGAAGCTATTTCACCATGGTTAGGCTTTTAGGATACAACCTCATCTATCTTATCTTAACACTCATCTATATTACTAACTTCTTAAATAGCAACGTCTCTTCCAGAGACTTGAGTGACAACCACACTGTCTGAATAACTACTTGTTTAATTTTACTGAAATTCTGCATGACACACAATATTGTTCATTCTTTTCTCTGATAAATAAATTAATAAAGCTGACGGTTTTCCAACGCGGGAGCAGGCACATATAATTGACCATATATTTGACATATTATTGACATATAATTAAAACATATTGTTTCAAGATTAATGACGGAAACTCTCAATGACTCTTGGTACTTATGTATTTTCATTGCAAATCCAAATCGTACAGGAAACTGTAACGCCAATCGAGTTTAGAAAATAGGGTGGGTAATGGAGGACTTAATCCTCGCTGGTAAGAGAATACACAGATTTATATGATATTGTTGGTGGCCGCAACTCCACTACCGATGAAGTCCGCAGCGGCAGGCCTTCCAATGCTGTTTCAGAGGACAATGTCAAAAAAATATATGAAATGGTATTGGCTGATCGCAAAGTGAAAGTGCGCGAGTTAGCAGATGCCACAAAGATCAGTACTGAGCGCACACGCCATATTTTGAGCGAGATTCTGCATATAAAAAAGTTATCCTGCCACTGGTTGCCGCGAATGCTCACTCCGGACCAAAAACTCAAACGTGAGAGCAGTTTGAAAGAGTGTTTGGACTTACTGATGCGGAATCCGGCCGACTTGAATGTAGAAAGAGCTGTTTGACCGCCTTTCAACAATGTTGATGCCATTCGTGATAAAGCAACTGCTAAAGCAATGTCACTTTGCAAACGAATGGTTGAAAAATATGAATGAAACCAAAAATGTTTTATGTAAATGTAAACTCCTCTACGCCATCGATAACAGCTTTCTTGAGAGTGTTGTAAGCATATTTCTGTCGATGATTTAAAAACGGAAAATTTGCGCGAACTGTTTCTCTTTTCGCGTGACAATCATATTGTTTTCATTGTTCATGTCTGAATTTAGATGCTGGCATGCCTAATCTTATTCGATATCATCAACGTCCAAATGCACAACAGTGGGAAATCATTGATGGATTGAGGAAATTCGCCAAATTGCTTGATTACTGCTAATATCACGTGGTATTGAAGGAAAACAAAACTATCCAACCCAAAAGGGAAGTATTCGCCTATTTATCCTTGTCTTAGTTTAAGCCGCAACAATAGCGAGAAAAACAAGTTTACTTACTTTATTTGAGTTGGCACAGGGGTGTAGTGAGTGATTCGTGAGAGTAAACTGAAATTATCAGTAGCCAGAGAATTGGTTAACACCGTTTTAATTATAAAATCTTTGCAAGTAATTTACATCTCTAAAGTATGCTAGTCTTGCCGTCAGAAAGTTTAATTTGCTACCTGAAGCTAGCAGGTACGTGGTAAGGAAAAATCTGATCTTCGTGATCTCTCTGCTTCGGTGTAAATGATTTCGGCCTTGGACATGCTCTTAGGAAGTCGGATCCTGAACAACAGAAACATATGCTTGATTCTAAATTAGTTTCAGCAGCAGTCAGACTTCGAATGCGATCTAAGCGAAACGCTCATCCTTACTTCTCGCATAGTGGCTGCCATGAGTGTAATTTTGAGCAATCTAATTCGCTTTCCTACTTTTTAAATATTTTCTGGTTTACTCCAAGCCAAGTGAAACACAAGAGCATCCATAATTTTAGAATAACTTAAAAGAGATATAAGCGCGCCCGCGTGGGAATTAACTTTGTCAAGTGCATCCGAACAGCTTTCAAACCTGAGACCCGAGCATGAGAAATTTATTGAACTCATCAATACTAGTGTCCGCTTTTATTGAAGTGGTATATTAATTAAACCTGCTGGACCACACCACATATTTTTCGCTGAACTCAGACATATATTTGTAAAAGTCTAGCAAATGCAATAAAATTATAGTAAAAAATGCAAAAACAAAACAGATAATTTCCAACTTCATGTTGTCGGCTACACTTGTGAAAATTGGAATAATAGATGGAAATGATGTGAGTTTCAATTGATTTAGAAAGGTTAATAATTTAACACTCTAAAAAAATTACAATTACCGACCTAAGCTCTAAAGTTTTATTAAACTCTAATCTTTTTACACTTTCTTTTAAATTGTCCTAAGCCGTGCATGTAAGAAAAAAAGCTTGCACCCTGGTGCACACAACGGAACTTTTCTAATTTTCTCCGAGAACAATAATATAGCTGACTGCTGTAACAAGATTAAGCCGATTGGAAACTCCAGCGCCCCCGTACAACAACATTCTGCAGAGAAATGCCATACACAACAACTCCACTCAGTAGTCAACGCACACTGTACCCCTCGCCCCAGCCACATTTGGCCACCTAGCAGTCATCAAGGACGGCGTCACCTGCGGAAATAGCACGACGACGGTACCAGAAGCTCAGGATTCAGTCAGCGCAATCAGCGAGCAATGCACTGCGACGACTGCTAGCCAACACCATGATAGTTATATTGCACAGTATTAACAATTTTCAGCCAAGAGGTCAGCTATTCCTCTTAACTACGCTTTGAATCGATTCCCACCCATATCAATTTCACACACCCATCATCAGGCGGATACCGTTAAAACATGAAGTCCGCAAATATAAGCACCAATTTCCGGCAGAGCTTTAATTTTTAATTTAAATGACAAGTTTTATGAACATATTTTTAGACTCTTTTGAATCATTTCATTCAAAGTGAAAAAACTTTCCCAATACATGCGCGTCTACAAAGCCATTTCCGAAATTTTTACAACTATTATATGAAAATCTATGGTCAGCTAGTAAAGAATACATAAATAACATTCATTCAAAAAGGACTGAACGAACCTATAAATTGCATGTATGGTATTGGAAACGGCGCTTCCTTCACAGCTCTAAAAGTTCCATAAAGAGGACCTTTGTACATTAACTGTCTTCGAAATGGACACACTGTCAAAAAAATGTTGGTAAAATTCGGTTGGATTACTCTTTCCTGGATCTTCGCGCGACAAAAAAAAATATTTTGCCGACTTTTCGACCCACTTGACCTCTTGTATCCTTTGGTCACAAAGGCAAAGATTTTGATTTTGATTTAAGTATAACTAGTTATAAGGCGAAAGCGAAGGCCAATAAAGCTTACCTTCGCCCTTCCGAATTCGTCCCGTCTCTCGCCCCCTTAGGTTAGTATGTTAAAACAAGAAAGGAAAGCTAACTTCGGGCGGAGCCGAAGTTGAAATACACTTGCGGAATATTCTGTAAATTATATTCTCCAAATTTATTCATATGATGCATTATTCTTAACACTCATAAAAATCCCAACTTCCTAACTTTAAAAACACCAAAGTTATGGCAATTCCAATCGTTCAGTTGTTTGGCAGCTGTAGAATATAGTCGGCCGATCCTTATGAAATTTGGTATGTCGGATTGATTGGCCAAAAATAAAACCGTTGGAAAATACCAACTTCCTAACAAACACCAAAGTTATGGCATTTCCGATCAATCAGATATATGGAGGCTTAGGATATAGTCCGCCGATCCTTGTGAAATTTGGTAGGTCGGATAA
Organism: Drosophila fuyamai; assembly: GCA_018153365.1. Lineage (NCBI taxonomy): Eukaryota > Metazoa > Arthropoda > Insecta > Diptera > Drosophilidae > Drosophila > Drosophila fuyamai. The sequence goes on along the minus strand of JAECXW010000413.1, from coordinate 681,585 downwards.
ATTGGCCAAGTATAAAACCCATAGAAAATCCCACCTTCCTAACTTAACAAACACCAAAGTTATGGCATTTCCAAACAATCAGTTATATCGATATCTTTAAAACTGAGAGACTAGTTCGAGTAGAAACAGACAGACGGACATGCTTATATCAACTCAGGAGGTGATCCTGATCAAGAATATAGAGTCGGAGATGTCTTCTTCACAGCGTTGCACACTTTTGACCAAAATTATAATACCCTCTGCAATTAAAAAGTCGGTGTGAAATCGAAATCCATCAAAGCAACTCCGTTTCGTCGTCATTCAATTGCACATTTTCGCTCTTAAATAAATTCGTAGCTTCTGCAACAGAAGTTCGCGTTTTTCGTTTAATACAAAAGAGTGTAAAATTTCACCAAAGAAATGGTCATTTTTATGCATGCACAAATTTTGTCTGCCAGTTGATAAAAATACTGCAATTTTGAAAGGTTAAAATGCGTTTTATTTCGTTAAAACAAAATTAATGAATTATAGCAATCTAAACTATATAAGCAATGTTTGAAGTAGGAACATGATGGTTTGATTTCCCTGTAGCCAATGCGTCTAGAACATTTATTAATAAGAGAACGACTGAATGTAAACTTAAGACTCTACAATCACGTCCCCGATGTTTTTTGTAGAACAACCAACGATTATTTAAGACATAGACAATAATTAAATCTAACCCCTGCAAAATAACTTAGAAATTACAAATAGAAAAAATTCATTAGATGTAAATTAAACGCTCACCACTGACGAAAGATTTGCCTGAAAATTTCGGCAACCACCTCTTCAAATTCTCATTGACAACACCACAGCTGAGACTTTTTCCCACTTTTCTGTGCATGAATCGACAGTGAACTCAGCGCGCTTTAGGCTATTATATCATTTTGCACAATGCACTTTACCACCCACTTTGTGCATTCTTCTCTTAAGTTCTTGATTTGTTTTGCCTCCTGTATATCCTCTTCGGATATCAGATCAACGATAATGTTGAGACGGGCATGCGATTAAGAGGATGAAACAGCAGACAAGAGTTTAGTATTTTTAAAGTAGAATTCTAACATTTCGAATTATTGTTTACATCATTTATTATTTTCTATAAGATATAATAAATAATTGGGGTTTATCAATTTTGGGTTGTAAAAATTTCTTAAATGTTTTTTTAACGATGCCCAGAAGTATTTGCCCTATAATTGCCCTTTAAAAGTAGTAACCGTAATCGATAAAGTTCACATCAAATTAGGAAAATATCAAAAACACTTCTCTCCCGTTTGAACAGCCTGTATCATGATTAATTTAAGCGCATCTCAAGTTGTGGTGCGCAATCCATCCTTTCTGTAAAACTACAAAATAAAATAACTGCTTATAAAGCAATCACTAAGTTTAGGTTATTTAAAAAAATTTCTATTAAAAGTATTTATCTTTCCCATTTACAATGTACAATGTTATTTTAAAACCAAAAATAATTTCAGATGTTCAGATCAGATCAGCCTGAAATAGGATAATAGTGTAATTGATAAATACTTTTTTAAGCATTTTGTAAAAATGTGTGTAACAGTATTTGTCTAAACATTCATTCTTCTAAGATGTGGTAGTCTTCAAGCGTCCACATCACAACAAGCAGTGAAAAACGTCGTTAACACTCAAATATCTGATCGCTCTTTTGATTGAGCTTCTCAACTCCATCGAAGGTGTATCAGTTGACAAAAACGAAGATAACAGCGAGAAATTGACATCGAAATATTATATTTAATCTGAAATAAGTGTACACTTAGTCATAAACAAACAAATTTGTGCTTTTGGTTCTCTTAATAAGCTAACATATCAATCTTTTTAAAGACCCGATCAGGAACGGTGTAATCACGTTTGTTTTGTTTTATGTGCATTAAGACTTGAATTTTATATTTAAATTTATATTTTCGTCTTCAGTTTAATTGATTTGCAATAAAACTATAATATTACTCATAGTATATCCTTATATTACAATAACCTTTAAAACTTTTAAAAATACGTTTTTACATATATTTTTGACAGCCATGACCTTATAAAATTTTAAGAAATATATTTTAATAGCTTTTAAAACCTTGATAAAATTAGTATTTTACGTTTATACTTTAGATTGTCATGATCTTTGAAGAACTTTGAGAAATAAAGAAGAATATGTTATTCAAAATGTAGACATAAGAACTTCACAGAAATATTCTCATAAATATCGTTAAAATCGTAATTGAAAAATATACAAAATAATAGATTCATAGAGAAATACAAACTTTTCTTTTCAAGATATGTTTGTTAAACACAATTTAGGCTTTTCTGGTCAACGCAGATAGTTCAGCTTTAATAGCTTTCGATAAGAACCTGGAAAATAGTACCACCTTTTTAAAAAGACCCAACTATTATGAAAAAAGTTATTGTAAAAGAAAGCCTTCGATCACTTTCCAAAATAGTTTAAGGAAACTGTTGGCCAAAATATACCTTAAGGTTTTTGTTAGGGCAACATATATAATTAAAATTACGAAAATAAATATATACAAACTTATTGCATGGAAGGACGCAAATGCCGCAACATTTTTCCATTCCGCTTAAATTTTTTTCGGCTTCTCTCATGTCAGCATTAATTTGATCCATTCCTTCTTCAATGCGGTCCAGTTGTTCTATAATAAAGAAACATATAAGTCATATAAAATACTTTAATCTTTTTTTAACAAAATATTACTTCTTATATAAAAATGACTAATTAACAACTTATTCCCAAGTAAGTATTTGTAACAAGCACATATATCGAATTCACATTGTACTTCATACATTGTTGCATATGTATAAACAAATAAAATAAAATAAAAATTCTGAGTAGTGACTGGGGTCACTAAGCCAAGTGGGCGAAATCCCAGCCGGTCTGTATACTTTGGTCGGCCAATTCAAAGTGCAAGAGCCAGCACAAATGTTATACTATACTTGATATGAACACAAGTATATGTGCGTATTCCCTTGCGCTCCAGTCTAAATATACCTAATAATAAAAAACCGTCTCTCCGCTGCCACTGTTGGCAGCGCAGCTACGAGACTTAGCCCTATTTAGCTCTAAAATTTATTTTTTAAACCAGAAACTCTTGAGAGATTGGAGCGGCAATTTTGCTGCTCCAATAAAAATATATAAAATGAAAACATGGCGACCGGGACAAAAATTGCAGATGAACTTGATTTCCGAAACACAAGACTCAAAAAGGCAAAAGTCAACAGGAATAAAATCACTAATTAAAAAACAAAAAGCTATATAACATATTTTTCCAAAATAATTAAAACAATTTAAAACCTATTTTTAAAACTATATAAACTACACAAACTACACTACACAACAAGTGTCTAAAAAAGAGTAAAGAGTCGGCAAACAACTTAGAAAGGACTTAAAACGAAAAAATTGAAGTCAACATCAATACTATCGATTTTTTAAATTTCATGAAAACATCGATTTCTGTTTTAATGAATCAATGTATCGTCCGCTCTTTTAGGAGAAGTTTCATCACTTCCAAAAAGGCATAGGTTGACGCATGATACAATAACATAAGGTAGTCTTTTCGACAAAATCTGGTACCTCTACAATAATAACAATGAGTGCGAGTGAAATGGGTCCTGTTTAATAAGTGCGAGCAGAGCGACAATAGAATGTGTGGTTCAGGCTTTTTTTTGCCTTTCATAATAATAAAAGTTTAATTTTGTTGCATAATTTAATTTTAATAGTTTTGAATTTGAAATTAAGCGTCATTTTCGTTTTTTAAGTGTTTAGTCTTTTGTTAAGATTCTTAATTCTTAAAAATAAAACGTTTATATGTAGAAAAGTAATTTTGCACGAGAGTTAATTCATTTCTCTTTAAAAACGAACACGCACTGACCAAAAGTCGAACGTTTAGACAGCCGACGAGACTACCTTATGTTATTGTATCATGGGTTGATGCTGGTCGTAAAAGGTAATTTAGTTAAACGTGCGTTTAAGTGTTTTAAAGTCCTTATTTATAACATTTTATTCCCATAGAATAAGTTCGTTTGTGTGTGAGTTTGTTTGGATTGGACAAAATGGACAAATTATTGGAAATACAAGGTAATTAATTCGGTATGATCCACATGGTGGCAGGGTAGTGCTACCATTTTAAACCTTTTTTTAAGTTTCAAGAAATAGCTAATTACTATTACTTGGGAGTTGAAAAAAAATGCAAGTTACATATAATTTGTAAAAGCTTTATTCTGATTGTTTATTGTTGTATTTCCAATTTGTTAATAGTATTATATCTTTTTATTATAATTTATTAGGAAACAATAGGGAAACAAATGAGGACTTGAACAACGAACGGAGCGGAGCGGAGCGTATAGTAATAGAAAGTGTCACAGGTCTAAGGTGTGGAACTATTTCAAAGGATAACAAGCTGGAGCGGAAAAATGCCTAACATGTGAAGGTGTACAAGACCTGTGGCAACACCACTAATCTTTTTAACTACATGACGCGAGCGCATCCCCCTTTGCTAAGCAAGCCAAGGACTCTAGAAGAGTTTTACGACTCCTCACAGCCAAGGAAAAACGAAAATGGCTCGTCCCGGAAAGCTACGCTTAATAAGGCTTAGATAAGAATGATCACAACTGAGTTTCAGCCATTCCGAATCGTTGATTTCATAGGCGTTCGCTATTTTGTCCACTGCCTACATCAGCAGTACTCATTACCTAGCCGAAGAACGCAAAACTATGTTTTTTTTTAAAAAAAATATGTTCAATGACATGAAGAAAAAACTAATGGACATATTAAGGAATGTAAGGTACTGTGCATTAACAACGGATAGCTGGTCAGTAAAGGCAAATGACCACTATTTTACGTTCACATGTCATTTTCTTTTAGAAGACTTTGAGTTCAGAACCGCAGTTTTGTTGACAAACAAACTTATCGGGATCACAGAAGCGAAAATATCGCCAGCTCATACAGTTTTCTCCAAATGAATATTGACAAGCAAAGTAGTAACGAAATGATTTTTTATTGCCTGCTCGCTACGAGTATCGTGCGGTTAGCTCAGAAGATGTGTGTTGTTCGTCCCACCAAATTTATAGGACTAGGGTGAAAAGGCACTGGACTCTTAAACTATACGCCTTTCGCAGCCACAGTCTCCTGTCCCTAGATTTTCAGTTTCTAACTGGAAGGCCGGAAGGCCGCATATGCAGTCCATGTAGCAGGACGCTAGGTTCACGACGAACGCTTCCGCCCTCGCCTCTTAGCCGTAGACTGAATACGTTGGAGTGTCGCTTGCTTACTGCTGGGCCTGCGATGACCGCTCGTCGTTCTTCGTGTCCTTGATGTCCTTGCTCTGCTCACGGCGCGATATACTGGTTCTGCTGTCTGCGTGCTCTTGCAGGACTAGGTGCAGCGGCTCTTTGCCTTTCAGCTGCCTTTCTAGGACTCTGGCGGGGAACTGTGCTCTTGACGCATACGCCTCTCGAGGGACCCGTGGTTCGGACGCGCTTCCTTCTTGGCTAGTCGCACCAGGGCCTGTACAATACCCACCGGACGGTTCAGGCGTACGCCGGAATTCGTCAAGGCAATCGTTTTCGCACGGCAGCTAGCGCGGCCCTGCTTGCTCCTGATGTTGATTTAACTTGTGTTGTTCACTCGCGTTCGGTTGCTTGTTCACTGAGCGTTCTGCTGCTTGCTTACTAATCCAGATTACAGCTTACTTACTTATATAGGCCGACGTATCCCGTTAATCCTCGGCGTCTCCTTGCCTACTAGTCCAACGTCTATGGCGATTTCACCGCATATATAGTAACGGCCTCCTCTTTGGTGATCATACACACCCCTTGGCTTGTTGGTGAGGAGTTAAATAACTTTCCACCTTTCTTCTGGAACGAAATGAGACTAGCACCTCTTCACATCGGTTGTAATCCTCGAGTTTTATCGATTCTCCATAGAATTGATTTTCTTCTTCTCTCCAGCTGTCATCCTTGTAAATCATTGTAGCCTTCGAGTCCTCTTGTTGCTCCAAATAGTTCCCTCGACGCTCACAGCTCGTTCCTGAGATCCACGGCGCCGATCCTCCATTTCTTTTCTCGCCCAAGTTATTTCCCCACAGACGTCTTGTGTTCTTTTTATCTCCCTTCTTCTTGAATTTCCCGCTCAAGATGTATCCCCCATCACGTTTCGCGTCCTTGGTATTTCCTTCCTTCTTAAACATCCCGCTTAAGATGTTTTTCCCATGAAGTTTCACGTTCTTCCTATCACCTTTCATCCGTGGTCTAGTCATTCAACTGCTTTCCCAATCGGTTTTCCGCGCAGCGTTGCCATCTGGCGGTAGACATTTTCTGTAGTGTGAACATTCCTATGCCGACATTTCCAGTATTCTGTGCCCATCGATCGACACTATCGTCAATAGCCAATCGACCACTTATTGATGAAGCGCTCCCACCCCTTTCTCCACTTCACCCTTCTCATTTCTACTCTCTTTTTTAGCCTCCAGTCGCCCTGGCCTGTCGCGAACTGGAAGACTGATGCCGCTTGTATCCCTTTTTTGTTTTTGTTTCATTTACTTGTTTGTATTGGGCGCGTTTGTCATGTTCCCGGTGCCCATGATTTCAGTGTTCCCTGTGCCACTGTTTTTTATGTTTATATAAGTTATGCTTTTATTTTTATTTATTTTATTTATTATTTTTGGAAATCACCCGCATCGAGACCTATGGTGCATCTCTTGTGTCCCGTCTCCCCCTTTCCTCGGCAGCCAGTAGATTCAGCCTGATCTAATCCGTATAAAGTCTACCGACGCTACGGGTTTGGAGTTGCTGCTCGTGGTGTACAAACCTATTCCATCCGGCGTATAATGCTCGACGCTGAATATGACTGCCTCGTCGAGGTTCTTAAGGAACCTTTCCATTTAAGTCTCTGCGTCTTATCCTTGTGATTGTCCTTTCTGCGTGGCGTTTGGATGACTCTCACTTCGGCCTTACGCTTAATCCTGTCGCCTTGAATCTGGAGGGACTTGTACCTAGTATGCTGGAAAGTCAGGATAAGTGGACAGCTGTATGCAGTCTGGTTGCGGGTGTCACGACGGAACTGAGGCGGCTAGAACGCATAAGGAACGAGAGGCCCTAAACAGGCCAGCCAGCCTTGCGAAGCAATGCTTCACGGCAGTCCCGCAAGTCTGGATATCTTATGTATATTTATTTATTTTGTCTATGCATGTAATTTATGAATTTAAAAAAAAAAAAATGGTTCTGGTACCTGAGGACACTTTTCCGGCAGCCTGAACCTGATTGGGCTTGTGTTTCAGGCACACTTCATAGTTGCGTGCATGGGTCCTGGCGTCTCTGTGCATTCCTGGCCAGTAGTACCGGGCTGCCAGTCTCAACATGCCCAGCGGAGGTTAAGTCATGGTTTTCTTATAGTACGGCTTGTCTTAGACCTTGTGGATCGCACAGTTTCCAAGCCACGACATTCTCATTGTCCGCTCTATGAGAAATGTGCCATTACATAGACTGGATACTTTTGTGGTTGGGCTTTTATTTTCTCGCATATGCTCCTGATTCAGCTGCAGCTGAGTGTCTGGTAACGGTTGTCGTGATAAGGCGTCTGCCACCACATTTAGCTGTCCCTTCCTGTATGCTATCTCGAAGTCGTACTGCTGCAACTCCAGGGGCCATCTTGCTACAGTTTCAGAAGGGCTTTCTATTCTGTTTAACCACTTTAAAGCCAAGTGGTCTGTTACCACTTTAAATGGTAGCCTTCTTAGTAAGGTTTCAGCCTTCTGATTGCCCACTTGATTGCCAAGTATTTTTTCTCTGCGCCGTTTAGGTTCCGGGTTGAGTATGATATTACTTTTTCACCGTCCTCTGTTTCTTCTGTTAGGATCCCGTCTAATGCTGTCTTCCCACAGAGATCCATCCACCATTCACCATCCGTTCAACGGATGGTCCATAAGGTTTTGCCGTTCCGAAAATTCCCAGTTAGTTCCCCATCCGAATTTGACGGACTTTTTTATGCGATAGTTAGGCGATGTTTTTTCGGTGCAACTCTGAGTTCTTCTTCTTGACAGTGAAAATTGGAACATTCACTACGAAAATTTAAAATATAATGGCGGGTAACTTTTCAAAAAGGAAGGCGCCAAATCAAAAAAATGCTGTTTGTACTTGTAATAATTAATTAACTACTGATTCATCCCTCTGGCAGCATTAAGAGTTGCTCCACTGTTCCCTAGGCGCATACCGTACTCACAACCTGGAGCACATTGGAGAACGAGAGAACAAAAAATAAACATTTATATATTGAAATTGATTTGCTACTATTTAGACAATATTGGGCAAAAGTGGTGCATATATTTTCGGCAGGCTGTCAAAAATCTACAGACCTATTAGTTCGATTTGGTTGTTCGCGTAGATCACTTGCAGTCTGTCACCAAGTATCATTTACAACGCTGTTGTGCTCATTTCAAATGTTGTGCAATATGCAACGGGCTAAAATGATTAGCCACAGCTGTTCAGATCAGCTGACATCGGATGGTGGATGGTGGATGTGCTCTGTGGGAATCGGAGTTTCACATTTGTCAAAAATCCCAACCGTTTCAAACGGATGGACTCTGTGGGAAAAGGGCATAAACCGTCTTTTCTCGTAACTCGGGCATGCCAGCACAGGATCGGCCACTAATCGCACCATTACTTCTTTGAAAGACTGATGGTGCTCCGGCGTCCATATACACTTTGTGCCTTTGCGTAGCAGATCATTAAGTGGTTTTACTATACGCGCAAAATCTGGCATAAATCTAGTTCGGCAATGGCTGCTACTTTCTCGGGATCTGAGCCTATCCCTTCCCTAGTAATGTGGTGTCCGAGGTAGAGCAGCTCTTTCTTGAAGAATTTTCATTTATCGGTGTTTATTCTTAACTTTGCTTCCTTGAGGCGCTTTAACACTTCCTTTAAGTTCTGCACGTGTTCTTGATATGCAAACGCGTATGGCGACATCTCCGGTCCAATTATCTGATCGAGAGCCCTTTGGAACGTGGCCGATGCTGAGTTTAATCCGAAAGGCATTACTTTCCATTGAAACAAACATTTGCTGGGTACTGTAAATGTACGTGAAGGTATGTGAATTGCCTACTACTTACCTCCAGAGGGATTTCCCAATATCCATCTTTTAAGTCTAGACTACATATGTATGTATTATGCGTCTCTGAGTTGGTCTAGGATATAATTGATCCGCCGCATCGGGTAGTCATCTTTAATAGTTTAATAAGATTTTAAAAACTCAAGTTTTGTTGATTTGAAGATAGAGGATCGGCTTGATCGCTCGATCCAAGATACTTTATTTAATTGACTTTTAATTCTATTACATTTGCCCATACATCTAACGATTGCTCAGCTATGTCGGCAGAGACGCCGGCAGAGCGGCGATCGACATTTATGTATAAGTGGGTATATATATGTGTAACGCTAACGGAGGGTCGCCGCGGGAGAGAGTGGTACTATGTTCACTTGGAGACAGAGCGGTCGCGCATGCCAATTATGCTAAATCTACAATGCCCAGTCCCAGTCCACTTACTACATATCATATTATATTAATGCATAACACTAACTACAGTGCGCATGTACATTCTACATCTCCCTTCTTTTGAAAAATAACGTAATTCTATGAAGTTGTTCTCTTAGTATATGCACATAAATTAATATTTTGTCTAATTTTTCTATTTTTTTATATTATTACTATTTTTATTTATTTTTTTTTTGTTCGAATCAGAAAGTATTATTTTGAATCAAAAAGTAATATTTATATAAGTTAACCTGACTACGGTCATCGATCTTGGGCCAGCACCGGATGCCCGCGTAAGCGGGAATCCAGTCGGTGAAATCCGATCCGGCCCATGCAAGCGCTGAGTGGTCACGGTCACGAGGCACAGCGCCAGCAAAGTTCGGCCAGCAACGGAGTTGCGGGCCGCCAGCAGCGGCTGCCCAAAAGTGCGGCATCAGCATCTTAGCCGGGCGATGGAGGTTCGAGCTGCAGTCTCTTTTTGAATTGTACTTTTAGTTTCTAAACAGAGATCAAGCTGCCCAAACGGGTCAACAATAAATTAAATAAAACATAATAAAAATACTTTTGTTATAATTAGCGCTCAACCGTGGAAAGTTCCGCGACTCCGAACTAAATAAAATAAAAAATAAAAACGAATTCGTGGAGAAAAAAAAACGTTTAAAGTCGTTTAAAAAAAAGAAACGCAATCGTCTTAAAGAAAATTAACTCAATAAATTTTTTTTATGTGCAAAATATAAAAAACCGAGTGCAAAGAAATAAAGAGGTTTTTCTTTCGAGTGAAATAAAATAAAAACTGCAAATACATCGAAATTTCAAAACGAATACTGGAGGATAAAGAAGCTGCGAATATTCAACAACTGAATTCATCACATCGTTTCCCCCCCCAGGAGAACAATACAAGTTTGTATACCCTTGCAGAGGGTATTATAATTTTGGTCAAAAGTGTGCAACGCAGTGAAGGAGACATCTCCGACCCTATAAAGTATATATATTCTTGATCAGGATCACCTCCTGAGTTGATATAGCCATGTCCGTCTGTCCGTCTGTCCGTCTGTCCGTCTGTCTGTCCGTCTGTCTGTCCGTCTGTCTGTTTCTACGCGAACTAGTCTCTCAGTTTTAAAGCTATCGAATTGAAACTTTGCACACACCCTTCTTTCCTTTGCACGCAGTATATAAGTCGGAACGGCCGGGATCGGCCGACTATATCCTATAGCTGCCATATAACTGAACGATAGGAAATGCCATAACTCTGCTGTTTGTAAAGTTAGGAAGTTGGGATTTTCTATGGCTTCTTTATTTGGCCAATCAATTCGACCTACCAAATTTCATAAGGATCGGCCGACTATATCCTATAGCTCCCATATAACGATAGGAAATAGCATAACTTTGGTGTTTTTAGAGTTAGGAAGTTGGGATTTTCTATGGGTTTTATATTTGGCCAATCAATCCGACCTACCAAATTTTATAGGGATCGGCCGACTATATCCTATAGCTGCCATATAACTGAACGATTGAAATTGCCATAACTTTGGTGTTTTTAAAGTTAGGAAGTTGGGATTTTTATTTGTATTAAGAATGCATCATATGAATAATTTTGGAGAATATTATTTACAGAATATTCTGCAAGGGTATATCAACTTCAGCTCCGCCCGAAGTTAGCTTTCCTTTCTTGTTTTTATTTAAAAAAATATATTGTGTTTCCACTGGACAAAATGTAAGTAAAGCGATTGTTTATTATCTCTTCAGTGAATCAAACTTAAAAAAAAAACAAGAAAAAATTTATTTTTTCCAGTTCAGGGATTATTCTTAGTAAATTAAATCAACTATAGAGACGAAAGAAACACAGGCAGTAGTAACGAAAAACTTTTAGAAAGTTATAGGAACCTCAGAATTGAGAAATTACAAACTAACGAAACCGCAGGGTATATTGGGAACAGTATCAGTATGTCGAATAGCTATATTTCCGAAATTGTACGCGCCGCCGTTCAGGCAGCGTTGACTACACAGGCCCAGGATCTTGAACAAGTTCCAAGAGTTAGAGGGTAAATAGGTTCTATTTCTTTAACAAATACGAAAGTCAAGGCCTATAAGGCCATAAGTATCGACAATAATGTAAAGTGCGAAGAGCCTTTACATATTGTCAAATCCATTCCCAAATTCGACGGGAAACAGGAGAACTATGTATCTTGGAGACAAGCGGCTAACGCTGCATACACTGTTTTTAAGCCTTTTAATGGCAGTTCCAGGCACTACCAAGCAGTAGCAATTATAAAAAACAAGGTAAGGGGCAATGCAGATGCCGTGCTAGCCTCCTTTAACACAGTTTTGAATTTCGACTTAACTTCACATACGCCGACAAAACGCCGGTAGGAATTAGATACCATGAGACAAGGCGAACTTTCTCTAAATAGGTATTATGACGAAATAGAAAAGAAGCTATCGCTTCTTACAAACAAAACACTAATGTCACACGAGCCTTCCGCTGCTGCCGTGTTGAACCAGAAACCTTTGTCTCCGGGCTAAGAAAGCCCTTGAGACTTGCAGTATTCCCAGCCCAACTTAAAGATATGCCCTCCGCATTAGCACTCGCACAAGAAGCGGAAGCGGCTAATGACAGGTGCGCCTACGCCGCAAGCTTGGCTAAATTCGCTATCGACAAAGAAAAGCCCCAAAAAACTGGCAGTCAACATAGCCAGAAAACGGACAACGGGCAGAAAAATCCGCACTACGTTAAGTCTGGGCAAGACCAGGCTTATAAGTACAGGGATCCCGGTAGTTCTAAACAAAGACCGTTTGGTCAAAAGAACCAATACCAAATGCCCGAGGCCATGGAAGTAGACCCTAATTCCCGGTCAAAGTGGCAAGCGAACAACAAAAAGGTTTATGAGGATGTCTCGATGAGAACTCATAAACTAAACCTTACCGAGCAAGGGGAAGATATTGAATATGAGAATTATGCAAGAACAGAAGCCTCAGCTATAGACGATGAGACTTCAGACCTGGAATACTGTAATTTTTTAGGGGTAAGTCCCTGCTTCCGTACATAACTCGTACGATAGCAGGGCGTACTTTAAGGCTCTTAATAGATACCGGCGCCTCAAAAAATTATATTCAGCGCCTAACGGAGTTAAAATATATAATGCCGGTTGAGAAGACCTTTACAGTAAACTCCATTCATGGTGGAACATTCGTAAGACAAAAATGCTTTATTCATCTTTTAAGTAAAAAAAAACCACCTTCTTTATCTTAAATTGCCTAAAGTAATTTGATGGTACTGTGGGTCTGGACTTCCTAAAGGAGGTAAATGCTAAAATTAATTTAGTAAAAAATATTATAGAATACGAAAGCGGTATAGAGGCCCTTCAATTCGCTGAATTTAAAGATGTAAATTTTGTAAAAGTTGATGATAAAGACGTACCGATGGTCATTAAAAATTCTTTTCAGAAAATGATCAAATTTAGATCAAATGCATTCGCGGACCCCAACGAGTCCCTGCCTTATAATATAAACACGGTTGCTACAATCCCAACGGATGAAGAACACATTTATTCAAAAATGTACCCCTACCCTCAAGGTGTATCGGATTTCGTCAACACGGAAGTTAAACAACTTCTTGCTGATGGCATTATTCGACCGTCAAAATCACCGTACAATAATCCCATCTGGGTTGTAGATAAAAAAGGTATTGACACAAAATGGGATGGCCACAAAAAAAAGAGGCTGGTTATTGACTTTAGGAAACTAAATAAAAAAACCGAGGATGATAAGTACCCGATTCCTAACATATCGATAATACTGTCAAATTTAGAAAAATCCCAATACTTCACAACGTTGGACTTAAAATCGGGAATCCACCAGATAGAGCTGGCGGAAAAAGGTAGAAAGAAAACAGCTTTTTCAGTAAACAATGAAAAATATGAGTTCTGCAGACTGCCTTTTGGGCTAAAAAACGCCCCTAGTATCTTTCAGAGGGCTATTGATGACGTTTTAAGGGACGTCATAGGGAAAATTTGTTACGTTTACATAGATGACGTAATCATTTTTTCCGAAACAAAGGAGGATCACATTAAATATGTTGATGATATCCTAGGTATATCCTTGTCCCAGGAAAAATCCAAATTTTTTAAAGAAAGCTTGGAATATCTTGGATTTGTGGTATCGCGAGGGGGGATCAAAACTTCCCCGGAAAAAGTACAAGCCATAAATAACTTTTTGCCCCCAAAAACATTATTTAATCTTAGATCCTTTTTAGGGCTAGCTAGTTATTACAGATGTTTTATAAAAGGGTTTGCTACCATCGCTCGTCCGCTCACAAATATTCTGAAGGGCGACAATGGTAAAGTAGGTGCAAATCAGTCTAGAAAAATTGAGATAAAACCAGAGAGAACGCTATAGTCGAGTGCCTCGACTATTAGATACCCGTTACTTAGCTTAACAACTTAATATAAATATGCCTTCTTGTATGTTTTTCGCCGCTCGAATCAGTTCCCGATTTTTATGTTAAAATCGGTACCCAGGGAACACCTCCAATTTGGCTAACTTGATTTGATTTGCATAGTTCTTGGGATATAGTTCGGTATTGACAAATGAAAGCCATCGCAATTTCCTTTAATAGAAATCCTTATCGAGAATTAACGTTGACTCTGTTAAGCACCTTGGCCAGCTGTTCCAAAGTCATCCGTTAGATGGCGCTATTGTATACGCCATGAAAGGCGGAAATGTAGGCGCTAGCCAGGCTTAAGTGTTTAATGGGTTTTTGGGCGTTAGAGTGGGCGTGGCAAACTTTTATTTGGCCAATCGATAGGTATTGACGAATAATAATAGCATCAAAAATGTGGTCACAGCTTGTGGCTTGTGGGCGTCAGAGGGGGCGTGGCACCATTTTGAAACAAACTTGCGCTGCGTAGGAACTCCTAAAATCTACATGCAAAATGCCAATCTTCTAGCTTTTATAGTTTCCGAGATCTCAGCGTTCATACGGACAGACAGACAGACAGACGGACAGACAGACGGACAGACGGACAGACAGGACAGACGGACAGACGGACATGGCTAGATCGACTCGACTAGTGATCCTGAACAAGAATATATATACTTTATAGGGTCGGAAACGCTTCCTTCTACCTGTTACATACTTTTGCACGAATACAATATACCCTTTTACTCTACGAGTAACGGGTATAATAAATCAAGCCCAAAAAGAGGTCTTTGAACGACTGAAAAATATTTTTGCATCGGAGGAAGTAACCTTCATGTATCCCGATTTTAGTAAACCCTTCGACCTAACTACAGATGCCTCACAGCATTGCATATGAGCCGTATTATCCCAAGGTAAGCGGCCTATTACAATGATTTCGCGCGCAATTCGTAATGACGAGGAGCACCTGGCGGCAAATGTAAAGGAAATCTTATCCATAGTATGGGCACTAAAGAGTTTGAGAAACTATTTATATGGAGTAAAAAATTTGACAATCTACACAGATTACAAGCCCCTGACATCAGTTGTATCACCAAAAAACACAAACGACAAAATAATACGTTGGAAGGCGTTTGTCGACGAGCACAATGCCACAGTCGTTTATACCCCTGGCAAACAGAATCAAGAGGAGGATGCTCTTTCCCGTCAAAATGTAAACGCGCTTGAAGATAGTGGTGACTCTGACGCCGCCACTATTCACAGTGAAGAGTCACTGACATACACAATTGAAACAACGGACAGACCGATAAATTGCTTTGCAAACCAAATTGTGATTGAAGAATCGCTGCATCCAGCAACCAAAAACTATGTTCTGTTATAAAATAGAATGAGACATATTATCCAATTCAGGGACAAGGACTCTCACTACATCTTCTAAGAGATGTTGTGAAGCCAGAAGTCGTCAACGCAATACATTGCGAACTCCCCGTTCTGGCATTTATTCAACACGCTTTGATTCATTCCCCTCGACAGTCTTTAGATATTGAAAATCTCTTGTAATTGACGTAACCGACAAATCAGAGCAACTCGAAATAGCTGTGACTGAACACAACAGAGCGCATCGCGCTGCTCAAGAAAATGTTAAACAAATACTTTTAAACTACTTCTTTCCCTAAATTACAAGAATTTTTACTGAAGTAGTAACGAATTGTAGAGTATGCTCGAAAGGGAAATACAATCGCCAACCCGAAAAGCAGACTATTGCTAAAACACCCGTACCAACCTACGTTGGAGAAATTTTACATGTCGACATTTTTTCTATAGACGGAAAATATTTTTTAACCGCTGTGGATAAGTTCTCTAAGTTTGCTTCCGTTCAACCCATAGGCTCGCGAGCAATTATAGACATTAAGACACCTTTACTCCAACTTGTCCATCTGTTTCCAAAAATAAAAACCTTATACTGCGACAACGAACGCTCTCTTAATTCAGAGACTATAAAATCAATCTTAACAGGAAACTTTGGAATTAGTATTGCAAATTCCCCCCCCCCTTGCATAGCACGTCAAACGGAACGGTAGAACGTTTTCATAGTACGTTAGCCGAGATAGCTCGTCGCCTTAAAATAGACAGAAAACATGATGATACCACCGACATTGTGCTATTAGCAACCATAGAGTATAACAAAACAATTCATTCCGTAACAGGTAAAAAACATGTCGAAATTATTAATTCAACCCCCAACGAACTTGAAATAGAAATCAGAGAAAAAATATAGGAAGCTCAAGAAAAGACCCTACACCACGTAAACAAAGACAGGGTTTACAAAAAATTTCAGGCAGGGGATAGAGTTTGGTTAAAACAAATAAACGGCTAGGAAACAAATTATCACCACTTTGTTTCGAGGAAACCGTTTAGGCGGACCTGGGAACAACGGTTTTAATAAAAGTGAAAGTGGTCCATAAGGAAAACCTAAGATAAACTAGTACTAACCATTTTCCTTTTGTTCCTTTTAGGCTAAACCACGTCGCCATATTCCTCCTGACAATACTGACCACGAACGCGACATTCCGACATGGAAAACTTAATAACATCCATAACTTTAGCCAAAGTAAATCTGTTGAGTCCGGTTATTTTAGATAACATTGATGTGAAAGAGATAACGAATAAACACCTTGAAAAGCTGGGGCGTCGGGGGTGATCGTCGATTGGAAGCTGCTTCGACGGGCGTTGCGGCTGTTGCACGTAGCCGTTTAGCAAGCTGGAAGAGATAGTGAAAAAAACACTCGATGGTCGCGGTACGCAAAGGGAAGAACAAAAACTCGCTGTGGTTTTCGGAAAAAAGCGCGGACCGGCCGGGCGATGTATTTCAAAAGTGTGACATAGAAAGACTAACTTAAACCTAATTGAGCGCTGCGTTTCAAACGCAGTGGAGAGATTCCGGGAGCGGGAAGGCGGGAGAGCCTGGAATCGCAAGCGTCTAGTGGGGGAGAGCCTGGAGTCGCGAGCATCCAGTGCGGGCGAGTAGGCATTCGCTACGAGGGAAGCGCGGGCAGTTTAAAAGAGGGGAGAGCGACGTAAACATTCCGCCACATTTTGCAATCGCTAGCGTTGCAAAAGAAAAAAAAAACACTCCTGTCGGCTAGGCTTGACTGCAGGCGCCGGACAGGATCCACCCGAATGCCGTCTTCTGGGCCACTGGGAGTCCCTCCCCCTTCCAAATGGAAGCCCGGTCGTATGACCTTGGCGTAGACATCCGCACCCAGGACTACGGAGATGGTTGCCGGCAAGTAAAAGCGTTTGTCGGCCAACGGGAGGTCCCCGTATCTGCCGACCACGGTGTCCGAGAGCTCTCGGATGGGGGTGCGGATGCGGACGTTCGGCTCCACTTCCAAGACCACCTCTAGCTTGAAGCCGTTGTCGCACTTCGACCGAATTGTCGCCGTGCAGATGCTCTCGTCGCCGACGGTCGTAGTCGGCAAGCGGAACGCGGACGCCAATGATGCGTCGATGCAGCTCGTCGGCGTACACGGGTCGATGAGGGCGGCCGTGTCGAAGGTCTTCAGCCCGGTCTCCAAAGTGACCATGGCCGTCGGCAGGACATTCACTCTGTGCCGTTGAAGGATGGACGCAAGTGACGGAGCCGGTGCAGAGGAGGCTGAGCGCGGCGGAGAGGCAAGCGCTCTGCGAGTTGGCGGATCTTGCCGGCGCGAGCGCTGCTGAGAAGCGGCGGATGCCGAGCGCCTTGCCGGGGCTAGCGCTTGGCGAGTTGGCGGATTCTGCCGGCGCGAACGCTGTTGAGTAGCCGACGGCAGGGGACGCTCGTGCATATGGAGGAGCGTGTGGTGCTTCCCGTTGCACGTTTTGCATTTGTCGCCATTGCGACAACTCCCGTCGGAGTGCTCGTGGGCGAGACAATTTGAGCAGTACTTATTAATAAGCACTGCCCGAAGCCGCTTCTCTGCGCTCAGCTTTAGGAACCTCTGGCACTTTCGAAGCGGATGGATTCCACGGCAGACTCGGCATCGGTAGGAATGTATACCTCGAGTACGTCTGCTTTCCAATGCCTGAGCGCTGCGTGGACATGATGTGATCTGGTAGGGAGTAATGGATAAAAAAAAAAATGATTTGAAACTGCTTAGATGGCGAGGATTGTTGGGGAATTATGTAAAGGATGTTGGTTGAGGAAGACGGTTGGAGTGTTCTGCTGGCAGAAGAACCACCTTGGTCACGGGACGCTTGATAATCCTGCGTGCCGTGCCAATGCTGACGACACGGACATTGCCGTCAGCCCCCGGAAAGACAGAGTCGATTCTGCCAAGGCGCCACTCATTCGAGGGCAGATTGTCCTCCTTGACGACTACCACATGGCGACATGCCAACGCGGAGATTTACGGTCGGGGACTGCCACTTGTTACGCTTGTGGAGCTCTTTGAGATACTCCTCTTTCCATCGAGCTTGGAATTGTTGATGGAGCGCCTTTAAGTGTTGCCACCGATTCACAATGGACTTGGATTCCCCTTTTAATTCGGGTTCCACTATGGACAGAAGAGGTCCGCCGACTAGAAAATGCCCTGGTGTCAATGCTAAGAGATCAGTGGGATCTTCAGACATAGGAGATAGCGGTCTGGAATTTAGACAAGCTTCAATTTTCGCTAGGAGGGTTGAAAGTTCTTCAAAAGTGTACTTTCGAGTAGCGGTGGACTTGTAAAACAAGGTTTTGAAGCTTTTGACACCCGCTTCCCACAGGCCTCCCATATGGGGTGCCCCCGGAGGAATGAATTGCCAGTTGAGCTGCTGATGACTATACGCATCAGTCACAGACTCTTTTACGGCTTGTAGAAAATCTCGGGAGAGCAGGGTGGCAGCGCCGACAAAGGTTTTCCCATTGTCGGACTGCACTTGACGGGGACAACCTCTTCTGGATACGAACCGAGCGAAAGCGGCGAGAAATTTCTCGGTCGTCAGATCGGATGTAGGCTCTAGATGGATGGCCTTTGTAGAGAAACACACGAAAACCAACACATACCCTTTTGTAATTAGGCAAGCTCTACCTGTGTTATTTTTTATGTCGAAAGAGCCAGCGTAGTCCATCCCTGTGTACGTGAATGGCCGGGAAAAAGAGACTCGCTCTTTCGGAAAACTTCCCTTCATCTGAACTTGCAATCGCTTCTTATGGATAACGCAGACCTTGCAGGATTTAATAACGGCCTTTACCAAGTTCTTTATTTTCGGAACCCAATATCTTGACCGGGTGAGACGTACGACTAACTGGTTACCTCCGTGCAACGTTACGAGATGCGTAAAGTTTACCAGTAGTCGAGAGAGTGCACATTCGTACGGGAGGATTATAGGATGTCGTTCATCATATCGCAAATTTTCGGAGGCCGTTATTCGGCCGCACGCCCTTATAAGCCCTTTCTCATCTAGAAAGGGGTTCAAGGAGAAGATGGAACTTGTCGCGGTATTCGTTAGCAAAATATCTGCGGTGAGTGCTAATGACCATGAGCCGTTCAGCGGCGACAAGTTCTTGGGCTTCAAGATGGACTTCCGGAATCGGCGACTGTTTCCTACATCGCTGGACAAAACGGTGGACATACGCAAGGACCCGTAAAGCTCTATTTAACTTGGAAAAGCGATCAAGGATGTCTTCTGTCGGACTGGACGCAACATGGGCCTTGACAGGACGCCTTTCCACTTCGGTCACCTGTAAATCGGTGCTTTGGGCAGGCCACTGATCTCGTGGCTTTTGCAACCAAGTGGGCCCATGCCACCAAAGGGAGTTGTCGACCAGTTCTCATAATGGCACGCCCCGACTGGCCAAGTCAGCTGGATTGTGTTCGGATTGAACATGCGACCAATTGGCTGCCTCTGTGGACTGGGTGATCTTTGTTACCCGATTGGCAACGAACGTTGTCCACTGGCATGCTGGTTTGGCTAGCCATGCAAGCACAATCGTGGAATCGGTCCAACAATGGAGTTTCGAGGACAGCATCGGCAATTGGGGGAGGATGGATTCGGCCATCTCGGATAGCAATAAAGCTCCACACAGCTCTAGTCCGGGAAGGGACACAGTTTTTACTGGCGCCACGCGCGTCTTGGCCGTGAGAAGATGCACTAGCGTCGTGTGCCCCATCTCGACGCGCACATAGATCGCAGCACCGTACGCCTTTTGAGAGGCATCACAGAATCCGTGATGTTCCACTCGGAATTCTGGACGGAAGGAAACCCATCTGGGAATTCGGACTTGATCTAGGACTGAGTAGCTTTTAAGGAAATCACGCCACTTTTGGCACAGTTCAATTGGAAGTTCATCATCCCACCCTAGATCACGCAGCCAGATCTCCTGCATGAAAATCTTGGCACAGACCACGAAAGGAGCGAGCCAGCCCGCTGGATCAAATAGCTTCGCAATTTGGGAGAGAACATGCCGTTTTGTGAGTGTAGCTTCGGTGGATAGGTCGGGGAGGGCGAAGAAAAACTCATCGGATGTTGCTTTCCAACGGACTCCGAGAGTTTTCGCCGTGCTTTCCGTATCTATTTCGAGGAAATCGGCATTTAAAAGATGATCGGTTCCGATATGAGCCAGAACTTCTTTGTGGTTGGAGGTCCATTTCCTCAATGGAAAACCAGCCGAATCGAGGGCACTCTGCAACTCGCGAATGGTGAGGTGAGCCCCTTCTGCAGAGTCAGCTCCCGAAAGGACATCATCGACATACATGCAACCACGAATAACTTTACTCGCCCTCGGATGGGTTAGTTGCACGTCGGTCGCCAGCGGTTGCAGTACCCGAATTGCCAGGAACGGTGCACAATTGACCCCAAACGTAACAGTTTTTAGCTCAAAATCTTGAATGTATCCTTCCCTATCGCGGAATAAGATACGTTGGAATGCTGTCTGCTTCGGATCTACCCAGATCTGCCGGTACATTTTCTCGATGTCAGCACTATACACAAATCGGAAATATCGCCATTTCAGGATCTGGATTGTTAGATCGGACTGTAGGACCGGGCCAGCATGAAGGATATCATTTAAGCTGACCCCATTGTCTGAAGGGCTGGAGGCGTTGAGTACCACTCGAAGTTTGGTGGTCGTACTCTCCGGTTTTAACACTGCGTGGTGTGGCAGGTAGTAACATTCTGAATCGTGTGATTGAGGTCGAGATATTCTTAAATAACTGAGTCGTACTTGGATTTTAACGTACTGTCCCTTTTTAGCCGCTGCTCGTTTCTTAAGAATTGAGCCAGTGCCTGGGATCTGGAATGTCCTAGGGAGCAATTAATGTTCTCAGGATCTCGAAACGGAAGACTCACGACATACCTGCCGCTCTCGTCTTTTGTGGTGGTCCGAAGAAAATTGTCCTCACAAATCACGTCGGATTCTTTTGCCAATTTTACTGGCAGATCCTCCACCTCCCAGAATTTGGTGAGGAGTTTATCGAGAGACGCTTCATACGTGTGTGCAACTTGCGTGGAAAAGGATGATATTTGATCATGCCTCGGAGCTGGTACTGGTCCTGTTAGGATCCAGCCGAAAATTGTCTCTTGACCGAGAAGCGAGCCACAGATGTTCGCTCGGGTACCGCTTAGTAGAATGGATGGAAGTATATCGGCCCCGATTAGAATATCTATTTGTGCGCTCTCATAAAACTTTGGATCCGCTAGCGGAAGTTCGGGAAGGTCTCGCAGGAAATGTTGCGGAAGAGGACATGAAGGAAGATTTCCGGCTATTTGTGGGAGCACGTAGGCAGTGGTGTTTAACTGCAAGCTAGGCCGGGTCGGAGAACGGATCGTGAATTGACAAATCTTTTTGGTCTCAGCGGAGACCGTTTGATTAAGTCCTGAGACCTGTGCTCGGATAACCTGGAACGGCAGTTTAATCAGGTTGAAAAGGCGCTCAGTGATGAAGGTCGCCTCAGATCCGGAGTCTATTAAGGCTCGCGCTTGTAAATTGGAACCTCAATGGCATATATTAATTATAGCGGTGCCTAGGAGGACTGACCTAGTGCCTGCCGCAAAATAATTCTGAAGCGTTGACTGCGTGCCACTGGCAGCCGAGGGACCGAGAGTATTTGGTCTGGATCTGGGCGTTGGCGTTGGATTTGTGCGCGCTGCGGGCTGCCTCGGTGTAGGAGGGTGTGATGGCGGCCGCGGCACGTGAAGCAGTTATGTGCGCTTTCGCAGTCGCGCAACTGATGTGTCCGCGCAAAGCAGTTTAAACACAGCTGTTTTCTTTTTATATATGCGATGCATTGGTCGACCGTCATCTGGAGAAATTTGGCGCATGTGCGTACAGGATGGTTCTCTCTATTACAGAGATCGCACCCTCTAGGTTGCTTAGGTGCTACCCTTGTCTCGTATGAATTTATTCTTCGAGACGCCGAGTTGGAAGTGGATGCCCTGGGCTGAGTCTGACTAGAACCTGATGGTCGAACATCATCTATGGCTTCTAGAGTCCTGTGACGCTCCGTTAGGAAAACGTTCAGCTCGCGCCACGTAGGGATCTCGGCTTTGTTATGGAGGGACTGCTCCCATAGGGAAAGCGTAAGCTTTGGAAGTTTGGACGAGCACATATAGACCAAGAGGCAATCCCAAGTTTCGACCTGAATACCGGACATTTCTAGTGCAGTAAGGCAACCCTGGATGGTACTTTGAAGTTCTTTCAAAGCTGACCCAGACTCCTGTGTGACGGACGGTACATTGAAAATTATCTTTAATTGACTGTTTACTAACAATCGCTTGTTTTCGAAACGCTCAATGAGGTTATCCCACGCTGATCGAAAGCCATCATTAGTAAGGGGTGAATTTGAAACTATATTGTGAGCGTCGCCACTCGTTTTAGCATTAAGGTAATAATTTTTCGACAAGAATGAGTCTGGGATTGTTGATATAAATTGCCGTGAATAGATCCCTAAAGGTTGGCCAACGAAGATAGTCGCCGGTAAAAACTTCGGTATCGCACGGCGGAAGCCGGCCGCCTGACGGAATGTATGTCTGAGAAGGATCAGCTGGCGTTGGGGAAGGTTGCGGAAGTTGCGGAGTTTGCGCTATCATATCTGCTATCTGGGCGCCGCATCTTTCGTACGCGCTGTAGCAATACCCGTACTTAGCCTTGAGGACTGGCAAGCTGTCAGCTGCACCTTCTCCGGCTGCTACAAGGCATGCGGTACAGGCATTGTATTCTTTTTTGATGCGGACCCATACCTCTCGGATTTCATCTCGGCGAATATTGAGGACGGATAACGTAGGAGGGAATATTTATTCGCGATTCCAATTCGGACAGTCGATCCGAGACTTCAATAAACTGGCTCATAGCGAGGTCGGCAGCCGTTGCAACCATTTTTGTGCTGGCTCGCGTGGTTCTTTCGATGGAAGAAGGAGCCTTTTTGGGAGGTGGCGTCTTGACCTTTTTAGGTGTGGGCGTCCTTACCGTGATTTTTGGTATTTTCGGTGATGGAACAGGGGATAGTTTGTTGGAACTTTCCCTGGACATACCACACTAGGATGCTGTTAGGATGGAATGTGCGCGCTGATATTTCGGACAAAAATCAGAGAAACAATTACGGACCCACTTATGGACCGGTGGAAATAGGGTATCGACTAGCTCAAAAAATAGTCGATATGCGTGGCTGAATTATTGTTAAAATATTCGCCAGGCTTTTGGTGGAACGATGGAGCAAGAATGGAAAAAAATACCAAAAAATACCACAAAATAAAAATACTGAAAAATTACTGGATTGGATGAGGTATTTGTCGTTTAGTATTTTATAGTGGGTGGTTGGCCGAATTAGGATGGGATTGGATGTCCCCGGCAGTGTTTGGAGTTTATTGGTTTTGTTTTTCTTTATTTTAAAAAAAATATCCGGAGACAAAAAAAATACCTTGCAGTGGAATGCGGGTGCTATTTTTCCCAATTTTTTTTTCTTTTTTATCCCCAAAAGAAAAAATTGAGTCTCGATATATATGTAGATTTACCAAGCTCAATAAATAAGAAAAAAAAATACTGGAATGGGCGTTTTTTTTTTTTGGAAAAATGTGAAACCGAAGAAACAAATTAATAAATCAATAAATTAATAAATTGATTCCAATAGTTCCGCGATTTTATATTTCTCCCCTTTTTTTCTTTTTTGAAACTGGCAGTAATTCTCAGTGTTTGTTTAATTTTATTGGAGTTGAACTTGGTGTTTATTAATTTTGTTGGAATTTATTAATTGGATGATTGAAAAACAACTGCCCGTACTTTTGAGGGCTGAGTATTGGTGACGCTGGAATGCGCGGGATTATCGAGCTTTTTGCGGTACTGCAATTCGCGTGTATGTGTAGATGTATGGATGGATAGTGCCCAAAATATGTAAATAAGAAAAACACACTGAGACACAAAAGTTATTTCACGTCGGCTTTAGGAATTTATTAAATATATATGTATTGGATGGCCGACGGAAAATCTTGACCTTTCGGACTTGGGGTGTAGTTATGTAGAAAAATATGTATAAATGTATGTATATATATATGGAATATGAAATATATGTAATATGGATGTAATATATGTAATATGGATGTAATATATGTCATCAATATGGCGGAAAATTTTATTGTAAATTTTGCCGGCGGGTATGTGTTGTAAATTATCGATTTATTGTGGACTTTATTTGGATTTTTAATAATGTAAGCAAATATTGTCACAGAGGATGTACAATAAAAAATTAATATCAAAAATATTTGTGGGCCGAAATTGGCGGAACACTTAATTTTTGTTTCACTTTTTTTTTGTGGAAAATTAATTTAAACTCAATTTTGAAATTAATTTATTTTTATTATTTATTTTTCACTGTACGATTGACTTTTTATTTGCACACTTTAATTTGGATTTATATTTTTTATTTTTCTTCAATTTGATGTTGGATGTATATTTAGTGGATGTACGGCGAAATGCGAATATGAAACATGTACATCAATATGAACACGAAAAGGAATTAGAAAATAGGCAATATGGCCGCGCGTTAAAAGAGAACGAAGAAATAAAAGACGGAATTGGAATTGTAATTTACTAACTGCCGTCGTCGGATTAAATCGTACTTGGATTTTAGACAAATCGTACAGAAAGTCAAACGAATTATGTTCTTCGAATGGCTGACTGTCGACCGGCAGTTAATAAAAAAAATTAATAAATTGGCACTTATCCGGCTCGAAGGACCAAAAAATGAAAAGCTGGGGCGTCGGGGGTGATCGTCGATTGGGAGCTGCTTCGTCGGGTGTTGCGGCTGTTGCACGTAGCCGGGTAGCAAACTGGAAGAGATGGTGAAAAAAAACACTCGATGGTCGCGGTGCGCAAAGGGAAGAACAAAAACTCGCTGTGGTTTTCGGAAAAAAGCGCGGACCGGCCGGGCGATGTATTTCAAAAGTGTGACATAGAAAGACTAACTTAAACCTATTTGGGCTCTGCGTTTCAAAGCGCAGTGGAGAGATTCCGGGAGCGGGAAGGCGGGAGAGCCTGGAATCGCAAGCGTCCAGTGCGGGAGAGCGGGAGAGCCTGGAGTCGCGAGCATCCAGTGCGGGCGAGTAGGCATTCGCTACGAGGGAAGCACGGGCAGTTTAAAAGAGGGGAGAGCGGCGTAAACACACCTTACAAATGTCAGTGTGGCTGATGTGCTGGCGGTGTCTAAAGTAAAAATATTTCAAAATAATAACCTTTTGTATTTTATAGTTATGTTCCCAAAACCGAAAGTAGTTTGCAAAAAAGTAATGATTTATCCCGTTCAGCACAATAACGTAATATTAGATTTAGATCAACACAACACTATAGCCGACTGCGGGGAGCGAATTCTGGCCGTCTCTAACTGCGACATAGCCGTAGGAACAACATTTTGCCAAACTTTGGAGAGTTCAACATGCGCTCAACAGCTGATGACCGGCGCTCTCGCTCACTGCGACACAAAATCCAGCCATCTCCAGCCCGTGGTTATGTTGGACGAAGGCATGCTAATCATCAACGACGCTGCTGCAAACATAACAGGTGGCAGTACTCATCAAAACATTGCCGGCACGTTCCTTGTAGCTTTCGACGACTAAATAAGCTTGAATGGTACCCCATATATCAATCATCATGGGGTTCTGAGGAAAGCACCGGCAGTGCCAGCCATGGCTAGAATCAACATTACTGAGCACCACCAACTCATCAATCTACCGTTTCTGCATGAGTTAAGTCAGCGCAATCTGCAGCGAATCGGCGACCTGGGGGGCCAAATTACCTATGGCTCCGTCTTCAGCTGTGGGGCTGAAGGATGCTTTGCCCTCTTCCTCCTTATCCGTCGCCGAAATGACAAGAAGAACCGGAGCAAGCTGCTGGCTGACATACTTGGAAAGACCGAGGGCGGCCATAACTTAAAACTGGGAGGAGTTAACCCGACTACGGTCATCGATCTTGGGCCAGCACCGGATGCACGCGTTAGCGGGAATCCAGTCGGCGAAATCCGATCCGGCCCATGCAAGCGCTGAGTGGTCACGGTCACGAGGCACAGCGCCAGCAAAGTTCGGCCAGCAACGGAGTTGCGGGCCGCCAGCAGCGGCTGCCCAAAAGTGCGGCATCAGCATCTTAGCCTCTCTTAGTCTCTTTTTGACTTGACTGTACGCTTGACTTTTTATTTGCACACTTTAATTTGGATTTATATTTTTTATTTTTCTTCAATTTGATGTTGGATGTATATTTAGTGGATGTACGGCCAAATGCGAATATGAAACATGTACATCAATATGAACACGAAAAGGAATTAGAAAATAGGCAATATGGCCGCGCGTTAAAAGAGAACGAAGAAATAAAAGACGGAATTGGAATTGTAATTTACTAACTGCCATCGTCGGATTAAATCGTACTTGGATTTTAGACAAATCGTACAGAAAGTCAAACGAATTATGTTCTTCGAATGGCTGACTGTCGACCGGCAGTTAATAAAAAAAATTAATAAATTGGCACT
The DNA here is from genome assembly GCA_018153365.1 of Drosophila fuyamai. NCBI lineage: Eukaryota > Metazoa > Arthropoda > Insecta > Diptera > Drosophilidae > Drosophila > Drosophila fuyamai. The sequence goes on along the minus strand of JAECXW010000413.1, from coordinate 654,635 downwards.
TATCCGGCTCGAAGGACCAAAAAATGAAAAGCTGGGGCGTCGGGGGTGATCGTCGATTGGGAGCTGCTTCGTCGGGTGTTGCGGCTGTTGCACGTAGCCGGGTATCAAGCTGGAAGAGATGGTGAAAAAAAACACTCGATGGTCGCGGTGCGCAAAGGGAAGAACAAAAACTCGCTGTGGTTTTCGGAAAAAAGCGCGGACCGGCCGGGCGATGTATTTCAAAAGTGTGACATAGAAAGACTAACTTAAACCAAATTGAGCTCTGCGTTTCAAAGCGCAGTGGAGAGATTCCGGGAGCGGGAAGGCGGGAGAGCCTGGAATCGCAAGCGTCCAGTGCGGGAGAGCGGGAGAGCCTGGAGCCGCGAGCATCCAGTGCGGGCGAGTAGGCATTCGCTACGAGGGAAGCACGGGCAGTTTAAAAGAGGGGAGAGCGGCGTAAACACACCTTACAAATGTCAGTGTGGCTGATGTGCTGGCGGTGTCTAAAGTAAAAATATTTCAAAATAATAACCGTTTGTATTTTATAGTTATGTTCCCAAAACCGAAAGTAGTTTGCAAAAAAGTAATGATTTATCCCGTTCAGCACAATAACGTAATATTAGATTTAGATCAACACAACACTATAGCCGACTGCGGGGAGCGAATTCTGGCCGTCTCTAACTGCGACATAGCCGTAGGAAAAACATTTTGCAAAACTTTGGAGAGTTCAACATGCGCTCAACAGCTGATGACCGGCGCTCTCGCTCACTGCGACACAAAATCCAGCCATCTCCAGCCCGTGGTTATGTTGGACGAAGGCATGCTAATCATCAACGACGCTGCTGCAAACATAACAGGCGGCAGTACTCATCAAAACATTGCCGGCACGTTCCTTGTAACTTTCGACGACTAAATAAGCTTGAATGGTACCCCATATATCAATCATCATGGGGTTCTGAGGAAAGCACCGGCAGTGCCAGCCATGGCTAGAATCAACATTACTGAGCACCACCAACTCCTCAATCTACCGTTTCTGCATGAGTTAAGTCAGCGCAATCTGCAGCGAATCGGCGATCTGGGGGGCCAAATTACCTATGGCTCTGTCTTGAGCTGTGGGGCTGAAGGATGCTTTGCCCTTTTCCTCCTTATCCGTCGCCGAAATGACAAGAAGAACCGGAGCAAGCTGCTGGCTGACATACTTGGAAAGACCGACGGCGGCCATAACTTAAAACTGGGAGGAGTTAACCCGACTACGGTCATCGATCTTTGGCCAGCACCGGATGCACGCGTAAGCGGGAATCCAGTCGGCGAAATCCGATCCGGCCCATGCAAGCGCTGAGTGGTCACGGTCACGAGGCACAGGGCCAGCAAAGTTCGGCCAGCAACGGAGTTGCGGGCCGCCAGCAGCGGCTGCCCAAAAGTGCGGCATCAGCATCTTAGCCTCTCTTAGTCTCTTTTTGAATAGTACTTTTAGTTTCTAAACAGAGCTCAAGCTGCCCAAACGGGTCAACAATAAATTAAATAAAACATAATAAAAATACTTTTGTTATAATTTATATATATATTTTTTTTAAATATCTATTGTCAATTAATTATCGTCTAATTTTATATATATATATATATATATATAAGAGAATTAAAGTGATTATGAAGTAAACATTTGTAACCTATCCATATTTACTGTTGTTTCTTATTTTTATACCCGTTACTCGTAGAGTAAAAGGGTATATTGTATTCGTGCAAAAGTATGTAACAGGTAGAAGGAAATGTTTCCGACCCTATAAAGTATATATATTCTTGTTCAGGATCATTAGCCGAGTCGATCTAGCCATGTCCGTCTGTCTGTCCGTCTGTCTGTCTGTCCGTATGAACGCTGAGATCTCGGAAACTATAAAAGCTAGAAGATTGGCATTTTGCATGTAGATTTTAGGAGTTCCTACGCAGCGCTAGTTTGTTTCAAAACGGTGCCACGCCCCCTCTGACGCCCACAAGTCACAAGCTGTGGCCACAGTTTTTATGCTATTATGAAAATTTTTTTTGATATGTATTTGTTTCGTCAATACCTATCGATTGGCCAAATAAAAGTTTGCCACGCCCACTCTAACGCCGAAAAACCCATTAAACGCTTAAGCCTGGCTAGCGCCTACATTTCCGCCTTTCATGGCACAATAGCGCCATCTAACGGATGACTTTGGAACAGCTGGCCAAGGTGCTCAACAGAGTCAACGTTAATTCTCGATAAGGATTTCTATTAAAGGAAATTGCGATGGCTTTCATTTGTCAATACCGAACTATATCCCAAGAATTATGAAAATCAAATCAAGTTAGCCAAATTGGAGGTGTACCCTGGGTACCGATTTTAACATTAAAATCGGGAGCTAATTCAAGCGGCGAAAAACATACAAGAAGGCATATTTATATTAAGTTGTTTAGCTGAGTAACGGGTATCTAAATGTTGAGGCACTCGACTATAGCGTTCTCTCTTGTTATTATTTAAAATGACCATGCAATCTTTTTTTCTACACTTTCAACCTTACAGGTTCCAGTATATTTAAAGACTAGCCTATTCCCTGTTTAATTTTTCAATAAAACCTGATCTCCTATTTTCAAATCAAAATCTTAAGTATTTTTGTCATAGTTAATTTTCGGATTCTGCTTATGATATTCTAACATTAATCTAGCTCTCTTAAATGTTTGTTCTAGTCTAAACTTAGTTCTTTAGCATCTTTAGATTCCTTTGTTTTAAATTGGTATTGCCACAAGGTATTTAGTTAAATCGCAGATTAGGGTTACTGCATATTCATTTTGTTGTTCAGATTTAGGTAGTCAAAACCTATTTGTGGCGTTTCAGTAATAGTCAATTGGTGTTATTGTAATCTTGAGTAAGAACAGCTCCACAGGTTTGTTTGCTTGCATATGTTGTTAACAAAATTCTTTTTTGAAATCTGGATACTGCAGTAGTGTGGGTTTCATCAATTGAACTACCTTAAAATTCGAATGCTTTTTGACATTGATCTGTCCATTCAATAAATTTTTTTTTTTTAATTCATTTAACGTTTAATTCTTACAAAATTTAAAATACTGTAATTTTTTTTTTTTTCTGGGTGCAGCTTAATATTGTGTTTTATACATAAATCAAAAACGTTTGTAAGACTTTTAATAATATGTGAAAATTTAATACTGTTTTGTATTAATAAACGCGAAACTTGTGAACGCAGGGAAGAATTTATTTTTTGGCGATGGCGACGAAAAGGAGTTTGATCAGAACGATGTTCATATAACAACTAACATTTAATTGCAATATATCGACGCTTAAACCTAACTTAACGAAGGGGGCGAGAGACGGGGCGAATTCGCGAGAGCGATTAGATCTTTATTGTGCTCCCGCTCCCGCCTTACACTAGTTAACCAAACAAAAAAAACGCAAAGTGCGCGAACACCGCCCCCTCTGAAGGACCGCCGTCTTCAGCATGCCACTGGAAGCACCGCCAGCCTATGCACCGCTCGCCGATACGTCCCATCCTTCGTCTTCACGTCCGCCACTCGGACCTTGCCGTCAGCGCCGACGTGCACCGCCACGATCCGCCCGGTCATCCACTGCTGCGGCGGAAGGTTGTCCTCGGCGACGACGACGAGAGCTCCCACGTCGACGTTTTGGACCTCCTGGTGCCACTTGTTTTTTGCCTGGAGGCTCGAGACGTACTCCCGGGACCAACGCTGCCAAAACCTGTGCCTGAGAGACGAGACACTGCGCCATCGTCGTAAGCAGGTTGGGCTGACTTGGTCCGGGAGCGCTGCTGAGGGTGGAGCTAGGAGGGGCCCGCCGATCAGGAGATGGCCTGGGCTTAGGGCTTCGCCGTCGTTGGGGTCTGTGCTGATCGCTCCGAGGGGCCTGGAGTTGAGCACGGCCTCCACGCTGGTGAGGAGAGTTCCGAGCTCCTCCGCGGTCAGGATGTCTTCGCCGACCGTCCGAAGGAACAGGTGCTTTGCAGACTTCACACCTGCCTCCCAAAGTCCGCCGAAGTGAGGTGCTCTGGGCTCGCATCCTTTTCCTAATGCGAATGTTGCGATACCGCCCCCCTGCTCCTCCAGACGGGCCCGGAACTCTCTCATGTGGCGATCGGCTCCGACGAAGTTCGTCGCGTTGTCGCACCACACCTTCTCCGGAATCCCGCGTCGACTCACGAACCTTTGGAATGCCAACAAAAACGCATCAGTGGTGAGGTCAGACACTAACTCTAAGTGGACCGCTTTGGACGCAAAACATACAAACAATGCCACGTATGATTTGTACGGTGGCTTGCCACGGATACGATACGTTGTGTTGAATGGGCCACAAAAATCAACACCACAGATATTAAAGGGGCGGAGAGCTCGAAGTCTGTCTGATGGCAAGTTCCCCATGACTTGCGTCAAGAGTTGCGGCTTGCACCGAAAGCAACGAATGCAAGAACGAACTGTTCTGCGGCAAACTTCCTGCGCATTAACCAACCATATCTTTTCTCGCAACAGACTTACAAGAGCTCGAGGGCCAGCATGACAATTTGTAACGTGCAGGTAGGACACGTACGTTTTAACAAACTGTGAGCCTTTCGACAACAACAACGGGAATTTGGCTTCGTACGGGATAGGAGCATTCAATAACCGACCCCCAACTCGCAGCAATGTCGAGGAACACCAATCTAATTTTTTCTCCTGAAGAAAAGGGCTTAGTTTTTGTATATTCGTTGCTACCGGTTTATTTTTTCGAATTTTACCCATGTCGTCACTGAACTCGTGAGATTGGATCACTTCCACTATTTTCTCGAACGCAAAATTCAGTTCTCTTGGTGTTATACTTTTTCAAAGGGCTGCGACACCTTTTTACACCTTTGAATAAACCGTAAGACCCACACGAAAACCCTTAGAAGCCTTATGTGCGACGAAAAGGATTCTATTTTCTGAAGCACATAATTGGGCTCTGGAATTACCACAAGCGCCAATGCTGATTTGCGTAATTCCATCGACACGACATCAGCAGGTACTTCGAAGTGTCGATTTACAGGCCAATCTTTTTCTGCATCGAGCAAAAAGGACGGCCCAGCGAACCAAATGGAGGCTGTAAGTTCCTCAACGTCACATCCCCGTGACACAATGTCCGCTGGGTTTACTTTCGTGGGGACATGTCTCCAGATTGCTTTTTCCGACCACTCTTGAATCTCCGCCACTCGGTTTGAGACAAAAACTGACAACGACGAAGGATGCGTTTTGATCCAATGCAAAGTGATCTCCGAATCCGTCCAGAGGAACACTTTTGTAATCGGAAAATTGAGCAATGGTCTTACACGATTATAAAGATCCGCAAGAAGGTGAGCTGCGCACAACTCAAGGCGAGGCAAAGTTTTCGTCTTGAGGGGAGCTACTTTGGATTTTGCTGTCAATAAAGATACTTTTAAACCTTCAGCGGTACTAGTTCGAACGTAGATGCACGCTCCATATGCTCGCATGGAAGCGTCAGCGAAACCATGTATTTCTGCCGGGACTTTGGCGTCTGTATGAACGAATCGCGATACCTTGATCTTGGGCAGCTGCAATAGCGTTCTCTTAAAGGCTTCCCAAGATGTCTGCAGTTGCATCGGCAGCGACTCGTCCCAGTCTAACTTTCGAAGCCACAGTTCCTGCAACAACATTTTTGCCCTAGTCACTAGAGGACACAATAGGCCAAGCGGATCGAAAAGTCGGGCAGTCACCGACAGTATGTTTCGTTTTGTCGCACGAAGATCCAGGAAAGAGTCATCCAACCGAAATTGAAAGTAATCTTTACCCGGCAACCAAACCACGCCAAGGGTTTTAGTTACGTCTGAGTCTGCCGTTAGCGGCATGACAGCGCTTTCAGATGCGGACAACTCTGGGCAGTTAGAAAACCACTTTGCCAATTCAAATCCTGCCTCTTGCAATACCTGAGAAACTTCGTCTCGAAGGCTTAGCAGGTCCTCAACGCATCTGGCGCCAGTCAACAAATCGTCAACATAAAAGTCATTCTGAATGACCTTAGCGGCTTTTGGACACGAATCCTGCGCGATCTCTCCAAGCCGCATTAAACACCGAATCGCCAGATAGGGTGCTGGCGAAGTTCCATAAGTCACGGTGTTCAGCTTGAAGATTTTTAGAGACTCAGATGGATCTCGTCTCCACACTATGAGCTGAAAGTTTCGGTCAGCTTCGTCAACCATTACTTGACGATACATCTTTTTTACGTCTGCTGCAAGCGCAAACTTGTGCAGTCTGAACCGAAGAAGGGTCGAATACAGCTCCTCTTGGATGGTGGGGCCAACCATCAAGATGTCATTCAACGCGACCTGCGTCGATGTACGGCTCGAGGCGTCGAATACCACTCTCAACTTTGTCGAGGTGCTTTGAGGTCGCAGCACGCATTGGTGCGGAATGAAATAGTGCGAACTGTCTGGAATTTTATTGTCAGTGGAAGACATGTGGCCCATGGCTTCATATTCTTCCATGAATTCCAGATACATCTTTTTTAAAGAAGGATCTTTGGATAATCTTCTTTCAAGCGACAAAAATCTACGTTTCGCAACTTCATATGATGAACCAAGAGTGTTCGGGTCAGATTTGAACGGCAAACGAACCGAAAATCTTCCGGACGACAATCTTTGAGTATTTTTCTCAAAGTGTTGCTCACAAAGTTGCTGCTCAGGAGTATGGACCTTGGCCTTGGGCGGCAAGTCCTCCACAGACCAAAATTTCTGCAGGGTTGTGTCTATTGACTCCAACACTTCCTCCTGGCAGCTGAGATGTACCAACTTTTCAGCATTTCTTATTTTTTCTGAGGCACATCTCCCTGACACTATCCAGCCGAGAACTGTTTTCTGCAAAATGGGAAACTCAGGCCCTTGCTTTATCTGGCCGACTGACAATAGTTCAAAGAACGAGTCTGCGCCTATAAGCATGTCTATTTTTTGGGGCTTGAAGAAGAATGGATCTGCCAATTGAATATTTTCAGGCACCCTCCAGCCGCTGGTGTTCACCGTTTGATCCGGATGATAACCAGAAATATTTTTTAGTATGTAAAATTCGGACGACAATTGACTGCTACCCACTCGCGACTTGACTATCGTGTGTATTTTCTTGGTTGCTTGAGCATTAGTTCCACCAATGCCCCGCAAGCTCAAACACACGTCCTCTCTCTTAATCTGAAGTCTCTGAGCGAGCTCGTCGGTCACAAAATTTACTTGTGAACCAGAATCGAGCAACGCTCGAGCCAAAACTAATTCGCCACTTTTTGTTTGGACGCTCACGATGGCTGTGGCAAGAATAACTCTATCCGATGCAGTCGCATGCAAGACATGCGAAGTGGATGGAGTATTCTGCAAGAGCGTGGGCTGAGGAGGAGGTGGCAACGCGAGATTTGATGGCGAATAAATGTGCAGCAATGTGTGGTGTGAGGACTTACACACCCTGCATCTCTTCGATTTGCATCTTTTTACCGTGTGGCCCTTACGAAGGCAGTTAATGCACAAGGGAGCCTTTTTTGCGAAATCGAATCTTTGCTGAACTGTTAGGGCAGCAAAAGCAGTGCAATTTCCTACTTGATGTTCTGCTGAGTTGCAAAACACGCATACTTCGCGGTCGTCCATGGCAGCAACAAACGAAAAACTCCTGTTTCCATTCTTCTTTGGATAAGCCTGGCTCTGCTGAACAATTTTTGGCTTACACGCTTCTTCGGCAACCATATGCTGATAGCGCTTGTTCAGGGCCGACTCACACTCGCTCCAAAGAGGAAGCGAGGTATAATCCAATTGTTCTTCCCATTTTCTTTTAGTTCCTGCATCGACTTTGCCCATTACTAGATGGATGAGGATGGCATTCGTAATACGTTTGTCATCCCCAATGGACAAAAGAGAATCGTACAGCGCTGTGACTGTGTCGATCAGGTTTCTCAAGGCGGTAGCTGATGGCTGGGCAATCTTTGGCAGATTAAACAGTGTCGATATATTGTCAAAGAAAATTAAACAATCATTATCGTACACCCGCCTTAGGCTAGCCAGAGCTTTTGGATAATTATCCGCGGTAACTTGGAATGCCCTGACTGTTCCTAGCGCGTCTCCAGCCAAACACGATATTAGATGGTTGAATTTTTCGATATCGTGCAGCGTGTCATCTTTGTCAACAAAAGTTTCGAAAAGGCTTATAAAATTTTTAAATTCGGAATGTTTTCCGCTGAAGGTTGGAAGAGCGACGCTCGGCAAACGGCATTGGGGTGTGCGCGTTGCCGGCGGAGCGGAATTGTCAACGCTCTTACGCTTTGTTTCCGCAATTAGGGAAATTAGCAACGATTTTGCTATTATCGCAGTCTCTTCTAACTCTTCGCGGTACTCATCATCTCCATCTTTCGCTTCAATTTTATTTTGTATAAGCGAAGCATTTTCGATGTGCGTATTTAGGATTTCTAATCGACATTCTAACTCAACCGTATTTAAAGAGAATCGACCCTCATTTAAATATCTTTGCGTTCGCTCTATACTCCTCATATATCCATCTCGTTGGTTTTTCAATTCTTCGATTTTCTGGTTGTTGCTTTCTGATTTAAGCATTTTTTTTTTTTTTTTTTTTTTTTGGTATCGAAGATTTTTAAATTTAATTTAATTTATTATTTTTTTTTTTTTTTTTAATTATATGTAAATGTGTACAAAAAATTTTGTTTTTAAATTTATTAAATTTAAATAATAATAACCAACGAGAGGAATAAGCTGAACGCAAGCAGTGTAGGGGAGTTATTTAAAAGGAATTAATTTAAGGAATCCTAAATTATTTAATAATTCAATTTAATATGCCGAGCGCACGTAGTGTAGGGGAGCACACGCCAAACTCAAACACCAAAAAACGAACAAACGTTTAGGCAGCGGCAACGCTTGCACCGTTCCAGCGATCGAAAACGAAAACGACGAAAGAGAACTTCAAAGAACGGGCTGCGTTGTCTGTGTGTGTGTGTGTCCGGCTGGCGGTGCTCAACGCAATGCTAACGGAGGATGATGCACTGACCGATAACTAAGGGCAACGAATATATAAACCTGACGCTTAAAAGCGCGGGAAATGGCGAAAAGCGAGGGAAATTTGACGAAAATGCGCGGCAGAAAATTTGCCGGGGATTTAATTCTCGAATTATAACTTTCCACAAGTCTCAACTTTTGCCTTTTTAATTTTTTGCACAGCTATAATTGGTGTTCACAACGACGAGAAATGGGGGAATTTTATTTTTTAAAAAAAAAAAACCAGGATGCCGACAAATATTTATTTTATTTTGGTCCAAAGCGATTCACTTACTTATGTATGAATAATTCGAAATATGTAAATATGTATGGATGTATATATCAGAATTATAATTGTTAGTACATGCAAGTTTTATTTATGTCTTGGTTAGAATGCTCGCTATCTACCGAATTTTTCACACGAATGCAAAAAGTTGAAAGATGGGCCAAAACACAATTTAGAACACGCCACAGATTAACTTTCAACTTTTAACACTCTATACCTGGTGGGACGATACACATCCGTCGGCAACTTCCCTCTTCGAATCCATATGCCTTCCTTCGTTGGCAGCAATTGGCGACAAGCAGCGGCAACAACAACTTCTGGTCCAGTTAACGTGGCGCAGCGGTCAAATTGTCCAGCGGCAGCAACGACGAATTAAAGCAGCGGCAACAACGACGAATTAAAGCAGCGGCAACAACAACTTCAATGTTTTAAAGCCGGCGCGATTTATTGTTTTTAATTTGTTTTTTCACCAAAAATACACTCGCGTTCCACTGCAGATCACGTCGGGGTCACCATGAAAATTTAATACTGTTTTGTATTAATAAACGCGAAACTTGTGAACGCAGGGAAGAATTTATTTTTTGGCGATGGCGACGAAAAGGAGTTTGATCAGAACGATGTTCATATAACAACTAACATTTAATTTCAATATATCGACGCTTAAACCTAACTTAACGAAGGGGGCGAGAGCGGGGGGGCGAATTCGCGAGAGCGATTAGATCTTTATTGTGCTCCCGCTCCCGCCTTACACTAGTTAACCAAACAAAAAAACGCAAAGTGCGCGAACATTATTAATAGTTTCTCTATGTAATGACCTATTTTGCCTTAAACATTTGTAAGACTTATCAAAGGAGTCCTTTATTTCAAGGATATGGAGAGTTAATTGCTCCCATTCCATATTAAAATTTTAATCATTCATTTTGTTTTTGTATTAATTGTGCATTATTTTTGTTACATTTATGTGTCCTAACACTGGGTGTATGTCTATTTCTGAGAATACTTTACAGTTACTTACGGTAGACAGTACTATTGCTTTTTGCGTGCGGCTTCAATGAATAAGCGGGGGAAAAGCTAGATTGTACTACTAACCATATAACATATAGACTGGTCATTTCATACAAGCAATATGGACACTCAAAAATCTTTCCGGGAGGCCCCAGAGCTGTTAGTGGCAGGCCCCAGACACTTCGTGTGCCTTCGGGTTTTTTTCCCTCTCATTCTTATTCTCATTTTGACGCTCGCGCGCTCATTGCGCGAGTTCGGTCGTTTAGTCGCAGAGACGCGCATTTTGAAGAGGGTTGCGCCTGCGCTTGAATTAGGGTTTATATGTATGTGTGTTCATGCATTCTCATACAGGGGTGCATGTTTGAGTTTATTTCAATTCGATGCGGCAAGAATATTTTGTCTTTTGCTACTTTTCAGACTTGGTACCCTAACAATATGGGCGTATTCACTATTTGGTTAATGATCAAAATAAGAATATTATATGTTATAGTATATTTTTTAATATTTCAGCATACATTTCATTTTGGTTTACAAATGCATATCAGTGGTAGCAGTAAAATGTTTTTCTTATATGCATGTATTTCAATAAATAGAAATCAATCTACTGAGATACGAACAGGGATTGGCATATCGCAGTCGGAGTAACAAAAAACACCGACTGCTTTTAAGTGGTTCAGAAAACTTCAAACCAAATCAGCTTTGGTTGTTGTTCTGCGAGCGGATGGTGCCTGCATACCCTACCGACGATTGAATTTTAGGGGGGGACAGAAACAAGAAAAAAATAAAATAAATAAATAAAATTATACAATTGAAAATTTAAATATTATTTAAATAAAAATTCAGATTTGTATATTTTCTCCATTTACCTTTTACAAAAATAAAAAGTATTTTAGAAGTTTAACCTAAATTCATTTTTTTAAGTTGTGAAAAAGTTTAAAAACTACTATTTAACGCAGGTATATTTATCGGTAAATAATTCGAGCGGCGACTTTTAAGAACAAACATACAAAAAATAAAAAAATAAATCATTAAATAACAACATTAAACAAAATTACACTGCGAACCTTAAAAAAATAAATCAACCAAAGGTCATTAAACATAACATTCAAAACAAGTGTCCTAAAAAATGTAAACAAAACAAAAGCCAAACAGCCGTTCTTGTTTCTGTCCCCACCCCTAAAATTCAATTGTCGGTAGGGTATGCAGGCATTATATGCTCGCAGAACAACAACCAAAGCTGATTTGGTTTGAAGTTTTCTGAACCACTTAAAAGCAGTCGGTGTTTTTGTGACTCCGACTGCGATATGCCCTGTTCGTATCTCAGTAGATTGATTTCTATTTATTGGAATACATGCATATAAGAAAAACATTTTTCTGCTACCACTGATATGAATTTGTAAACCAAAATGAAATGAAATATTAAAAAATATACTATAACATATAATATTCTTATTTTGATCCTTAACCAAATAGTGAATACGCCCATATTGTTAGGGTACAAAGTCTGAAAAGTAGCAAAAGACAAAATATTCTTGCCGCATCGAATTGAAATAAACTCACACATGCAAATTAAATTTATTAGTTGATAATTTTTTATAAAAAAATTAATTTTTTATTTTTATTTTGATGTTCACCTTTTATTTTATTAAATTCACTTTCACAAGTCACTTAACATATTATTATATTTACAATTTGATTTTCACGACCGATCGAGTCGTCTCCAAAAAAGAACTGCCCTTAGTTTCTAGCGAAGCTTAGATTTTTCAGCGGTTGCTACGATTGGAAATTTGTTTATGAAACTCATAAGCTATGAATATTCATGGGTTGGATAACACTCCCCCTTCTAAATTGAAGCGTCCCGATTCAAATGACGTTGGTGAGATGGCGTTTAGTTGAGCTGCTAAATCTGCTACAACATTTTCTTCTTGGGAATTATTTTGAATATTGTTATTTTTTATAATATTTTTAGCCGTGATTTGATGATTAACAGATATTTTTGATTTTTAAAGATTGACAATAAAATTATATATACTAAAACTATTGATATTACAATAAGTGTTAGGGGTATTTTTGTTTTTCTGATTTGAACAAATGGGTTTAGAATTTTGATATTGTCAAAGGATAGTTCCGAATTATTGGATAATATATATTCGGATATTTCAAAATTAATGTAATTGTGGGCTGTAATAAATTCGAGCATCTTATTATCTATGTTTGTGTAGGATATATTGTTTATTACGGTAGTGCCATTAAATATAATTAAATATGTTCCTTTTAAATAGGTATCGTTTACAATATTATTTCCGCTTATCAGCACTGCACCGTCTTGTATAACATATATTTGTTTATTTTTATACCCGTTACTCGTAGAGTAAAAGGGTATATTGTATTCGTGCAAAAGTATGTAACAGGTAGAAGGAAGCGTTTCCGACCCTATAAAGTATATATATTCTTGTTCAGGATCACTAGTCGAGTCGATCTAGCCATGTCCGCCTGTCCGTCTGTCCGTCTGTTCTGTCTGTCCGTCTGTCTGTCCGTCTGTCTGTCTGTCTGTCCGTATGAACGCTGAGATCTCGGAAACTATAAAAGCTAGAAGATTGGCATTTTGCATGTAGATTTTAGGAGTTCCTACGCAGCGCAAGTTTGTTTCAAAATGGTGCCACGCCCCCTCTGACGCCCACAAGCCACAAGCTGTGACCACAGTTTTGATGCTATTATGAAAATTTGTTTTGATATGTATTTGTTTCGTCAATACCTTTCGATTGGCCAAATAAAAGTTTGCCACGCCCACTCTAAAGCCCAAAAACCCATTAAACGCTTAAGCCTGGCTAGCGCCTACATTTCCGCCTTTCATGGACCGTGGTACCAATAGCGCCATCTAACGGATGACTTTGGAACAGATGGCCAAGGCGCTCAACAGAGTCAACGTTAATTCTCGATAAGGATTTCTATTAAAGGAAATTGCGATGGCTTTCATTTATCAATACCGAACTATATCCCAAGAACTATGCAAATTAAATCAAGTTAGCCAAATTGGAGGTGTTCCCTGGGTACCGATTTTAACATAAAAATCGGGAGCTAATTCGAGCGGCGAAAAACATACAAGAAGGCATATTTATATTAAGTTGTTTAGCTGAGTAACGGGTATCTAATAGTCGAGGCACTCGACTATAGCGTTCTCTCTTGTTTTCTTTTATTTTAATGCAGTAGGATTTTTCTCCATTCAATAAATGAGTAAAACATGATTGGTTTTTATTTAGAGTACAATAGTTGTTGAATAATTCTTTCTTAAAATTATAAATTTCGTAAAATGTGTTGTTGCATTTTGCAACTTGGTTACTTAAAATTAATTTGCCATCATTTTGAGAGATAGCCCTGGCGAAATATGTATCGCATCGATTTTGAATGACTGGATACCGAATATAAATTACAAATATTTTTTTGTGTAGTGCAATTTTAAATTCGGAAATATCCATTAGATCTGTGATCATGACAGGTTTTTCTTCATGCTTATAAATTTCTTGAAGATCGTCATGGTTTAGTATTTTTGTGTTAAAAACATCAATTTTCGCTAAAGTAATGGTGTCAATTAAGTTTTTAAATCAAAAGTTATTAGGCGTAAGCGGTGTTTTCTTAAAGGTATTTCTTGGTGGGTGAAATCTGAATCTAATATGGTAGATAATTTCTTAACTTCGTCAAACAATTTGGAATTTATTATCTGTTGTTTATTATTATTTTCAATTAAATCGTTAATTTTTTCTTGAATTGTTGTAAAATCATCATGATCCGGTGTTCCAGTTATCCATATTAAAAAGGTGCCTTATTCCTTAATGCTTCTTTTATTTCTTGATGCAGTTAATTGTGGTAAAGTTAAGTCGATGGTTTTTAGGTTGTAATTCAACTCCCAATGGAACTGATCATTTCTGAATTCTTCTAAGCTTTCTGATTCTTCCTTAATAATTTCTTTGTAAAAGCTTATATTAGTGATATGAAAAAGTTCTGCGTATGAATCATAAGTTAGGATGTCCTTGTTGTCTTTGTAGATGAAAAAGTCTTGGTTTGAATTATTTCTGAGTGGTCAGTAAGATTAAATTCGTCTTTAATACATTTAGCAATTTCTGTCAGTGTGGAATGTGCTCTTTCGATTTGTCCGTTCGAAGAACTATGTCTAGGGTCAGCGTAATGTATTGTAAGTCCGCATCTATTTATAAATGCTCTAAATTGTGCCGAAGGGAAACTTGGCTCGTTGTCCGTCATCAGTGTTTTGGCCAGTTTCCCGTTTTAGGGTTGAAATTTTGCTTGGGCTGCACCTGGTTGAATTTTAGATAATTGTTTCCCTGTTTCTTGGTCTCGTGCTGAAATCCATAGTATTTATTTGCGAACTGAGCTCGGAAGTTGTTCGATTCTAGTTCTTGTACCTTCGCTAAGGCGTTCGGTAAGTCTGGTGGGTTTAGAGAGAATAGGGTTTCGGAGATTAAACCATTCAGTCCAGAAATGAAAACTCTTATGGCGTTGCCTTTTATTGTTCTTGTAGTCTCCCTGGTAATTTCGTTTTCTTTTCCATAGGTCATTATGGTTTTGTTGATAAGCATTGTCATTTTCTTGTTTACCTCGTTATAAAAGTCCGTAATTGTCATTTTACCCTGTCTCAAAATGCTTAATTCTGACTCGAGGACGTGGATTGGTCTTCTATCATTGTAGATAAAATCCAGTCTCGAAAGTATGGCCTCGAAATTTAATACGGTACCATGGTTAGTTAAGGCGTCGTGCGCCGCTCCCATGATTTTGTTCCGTAAAATAGTTAGGGCAATAAAATACTGTTCACAATTAATTTTGTATAGGCTCATAGATGTTTCTGCGCCCTCCCTCCATCCGACATACTGGGATTGTTCTCCATAAAATTTTGGCACAGCTTTGACTACTTCTAGGGTTGTATCGCATCTAACTGAGGGGTCAATTACTTGAAGCTTATAGTCTTCCACTACATTTGCATTCGAGTTTAACTTATTACTAAGCTCATTAATTTTTGCATTTAAAGCTGTCAACTGTAAATTTACCACTCGGTTTATTAATTCCATTGTTAGATTTGATCCCAGACCACTGCTGGTAGGATTTTGACCTGTCCCACCGGTTGCCATATTCAAATTTAAATTTCCAAAGTTTTTTAATAAATTTTCCAGATTGTTTTTCGATTCACAGAGGTTCAATAAGTATTCAAGATTATCAACTATCGGCTAACTTTATATGATATAGTTATATATGTAATAAAAAAAAATAATTAATTTTCAATTCCTCACGATTTGCAGCTTCCTGTTTATCGTCGTAAGGATTTGATCCGTTGGTCGTGGTTAATTGTTGTTTTCTCCTGAGGTAAAAAAATTAAAACTTTTCCGGTGTAGCTTGTGGCGAGGGATTGCCCTTCAGCCCTTCCTTCCTGTCAGTGAATAGATTTTTTTAGTGTAGCTCTGTGGCGAGGGAATGCCCTCAGCCCTTCCTTCCTTCTTTTGGGGTTTTTTTGTGTGTTGGTTTATTTATTTTTATATATATTTTAATTTATGTGTTTTTTTATTACTTGTGTTTTTCCTTTTTTTTTCTGTTCTTTATTTTATTTATTGTGTTCTTGCTTTTTAGTGAATTTAAATTTCGGTACACCTTTTTATCAACTTTTATTTTATTTTTTTTTTAAATGGATTATTTTTTATTTATTATTTTCCACTTAAATGTTTTAACGATCACAATCACTTAGGGTTTGTGTCGGTTGCGGACGGTTTGTTTTTCCACAAAATATTCGAGTTGTTTGACCGCGCGAGTTCCGTTTTTTTGTATTTTTAATTTGTTTTCCTTAAAAAAAAATTTGGAACTTTTGAAGACGCGGCCCCACGTTGGGCGCCAATTAAATTTATTAGTTGATAATTTTTTATAAAAAAATTAATTTTTTATTTTTATTTTGATGTTCACCTTTTATTTTATTAAAGTCACTTTCACAAGTCACTTAACATATTATTATATTTACAATTTGATTTTCACGACCGATCGAGTCGTCTCCAAAAAAGAACTGCCCTTAGTTTGATAAAATATTAATCAAGAAACCTCGGCTTAAGAGAATCTTGCTCAGAAGAGATTAAAAGAGATTAGGCAAAGTTAAGAGAGTAGGACAATTGGCTGATGAAATAATTGAGAAGTAATTAACACTCAATAAATTGATTATTTGACAAAATTTTGGTTAGCAACTGGCTCGGACTAGATCGGATCCTAAGTGGAAAATTTGGAAGCTTTGTTAATGACTGGGGTCATTTGTTTACAGTAGGCCGGATGTGGTTCTCACAGGGCTCGGTTTGAGTGAGGGGATATTCTGTTATTGAAGCTAGAATTTCCAGCGGTTGCTAAGATTGGAAAGGGTCATTTGTTTATAATAGCCCGAATGTGGCCGGTTTGAGTGAGGGGAGATTTTGCTAGCGAAGCTTATATTTTTCAGCGGTTGCTACGATTGGAAATTTTTTTATGAAACTCATAAGCTATGAATATTCATGGGTTGGATAACATGCACCCCTGTATGAGAATGCATGAACACGCATACATATAAAGACTAATTCAAGCGCAGGCGCAACCTTCTTCAAAATGCGTGTCTCTGCGACTGAACGACCGAACTCGCGGAATGAGAGCGCGAGCGTCAAAATGAGAATAAGAATGAGAGGGAAAAAAACCCGAAGGCACACGAAGTGTCTGGGGCCTGCCACTAACAGCTCTGGGGCCTCCCGGAAAGATTTTTGAGTGTCCATATTGCTTGTATGAAATGACCAGTCTATATGTTATATGGTTAGTAGTACAATCTAGCTTTTCCCCCGCTTATTCATTGAAGCCGCACGCAAAAAGCAATAGTACTGTCTACCGTAAGTAACTGTAAAGTATTCTCAGAAATAGACATACACCCAGTGTTAGGACACATAAATGTAACAAAAATAATGCACAATTAATACAAAAACAAAATGAATGATTAAAATTTTAATATGGAATGGGAGCAATTAACTCTCCATATCCTTGAAATAAAGGACTCCTTTGATAAGTCTTACAAATGTTTAAGTCAAAATAGGTCATTACATAGAGAAACTATTAATAAACATACAAAGATTCTTGTAGATTCTTTCAATACGGCAAGAACTCTAGTACATGAAAATAGATAAGCAATAAATGGAACAAATTGGTCAAAATTATCTTAATTATTGATCAAGTTTCGTACAAATCTATTAACTGACAAAGATATGTATAATCTAAATATATCGTTACCGACGAAATACCCCTTGACAATAGATCAAGAAATAGACCTAATAGAAAATGAAGATTCCGATTCGAGCGAAGATCTAACAATTCCTGTTTTTATAACAGTAACAGAAGCAGAAGAAGAAGAAGATATAGACTCAGAAATAAGCAAGCCAGACATAAAAGAAAACATAATGTCAGATCCAGCAGCCCAAAGGGCATATAAAATATGTTGAATGCCATTCCGGAATTTAACGGACAAAAGATACACCTTCAAAGATTTGTAACAGCTTTGAAGCTAGTTAACTTGACTAAAGGCACATTCGAAGATTTGGCTGTAGAATTCATTAAATCAAAAATTATAGGATCTACACTATACAAGGTACAGAATAAATTAAGAATAAATTCAATCAAAAAAAATGCAAGACACTATAGTCGGTGAAACATCCGACGTAGTTAAAGCAAAAATGGCGAAAACAAGCCGGAAAGGCAAAACAGTCGAGAAATTTACAACAGAAATGAAAATTTACAACAGAAATGAAGATTCCATGAAGATTCGTACATTGACGAAGGACTACAATAGTCCATTATTAAACGACCCGACAAAATCATTACCAGATTGTGATACTAAAAGATGGCAATACCGCCAAATTAACAAACAAATTTTATCAGATAAATTATCAGATAAATTTGCACTACCAAGAATAGACGATATTCTTGACCAACTAGGTAGCGCTAAATACTTTTCATGTCTAGACATGATGTCAGGATTTCATCAAATAGAACTCGAAGAAACGTCTAGAAACGTCTTTTCAGGTGTCGAACCTTCCCAGGCATTCTTTTATATAGATGACCTAATTGTCATCGGTTGTTCAGAGAAGCATATTATTAAAAGTCTTACAAACGTTTTTGATTTATGTATAAAACACAATATTAAGCTGCACCCAGAAAAGAGCACGTTTTTCAGACACGAAGTGACTTTCCTTGGACACAAGTGTACTGACAAAGGTATTTTGCCAGACAGTAAGAAAAACGATGAATTAAAAAAATACCCAGTCCAAACGGACTCAGACAGCGCTAGTAGATTCGTTGAATTTTGTAATTACAACAGACGTTTTGTTAAAAAATTTTCCGATACTACCGTCACAAAACTAGATTATGTAAAAAGAATGTTAAATTTGAATGGACAGATCAATGTCAAAAAGCATTCGAATTTTAAGGTAGTTCAATTGATGAAACCCACACTACTGCAGTATCCAGATTTCAAAAAAGAATTTTGTTAACAACATATGCAAGCAAACAAACCTGTGGAGCTGTTCTTACTCAAGATTACAATAACACCAATTGACTATTACTGAAACGCCACAAATAGCTTTTGACTACCTAAATCTGAACAACAAAATGAATATGCAGTAACCCTAATCTGCGATTTAACTAAATACCTTGTGGCAATAACAATTTAAAACAAAGGAATCTAAAGATGCTAAAGAACTAAGTTTAGACTAGAACAAACATTTAAGAGAGCTAGATTAATGTTAGAATATCATAAGCAGAATCCGAAAATTAACTATGACAAAAATACTTAAGATTTTGATTTGAAAATAGGAGATCAGGTTTTATTGAAAAATTAAACAGGGAATAGGCTAGTCTTTAAATATACTGGAACCTGTAAGGTTGAAAGTGTAGAAAAAAAGATTGCATGGTCATTTTAAATAATAACAAGAGAGAACGCTATAGTCGAGTGCCTCAACATTTAGATACCCGTTACTCAGCTAAACAACTTAATATAAATATGCCTTCTTGTATGTTTTTCGCCGCTCGAATTAGCTCCCGATTTTAATGTTAAAATCGGTACCCAGGGAACACCTCCAATTTGGCTAACTTGATTTGATTTTCATAATTCTTGGGATATAGTTCGGTATTGACAAATGAAAGCCATCGCAATTTCCTTTAATAGAAATCCTTATCGAGAATTGTTGTGTGGTTAGTTATTGTACCTATTCATATACTCATTTTCAAAATCTGAAATTAATATGGGCTCTGCTCTGTTTCTAACTATGGCTAATACCCTATTCTCAAAATTTGGTTCATTGCCAATAGTAATTCTAATGTATTTCCTTTGAAATTGGTTTTGGTTATTATTTCTGTATTGTATTCAAATTCTGTTTTAGATATTGTTTTGCTGTGCATTAAACAAAAATGTTCATTCATATAAAATGTTTATTTTACTTTCATTTATTTAATTTTTGCTGATACATGTATATTTGCAATCTATATTTTCAAAAGGCCCTTTACAATCTGCAGGGCACTTTGGTTTTCTTGCTTCTTTTATATTTTTCTTGTTTATATACGCATCTAACTCTATATACGTTGTAGTATGTACACATATAACCAATACCCACTGTACCGAGAGTACTAAAAGGATACGCACTGTAGGACTGTGTTGCATGTGTTTACAAAAACACAAGGCATGGTTCGAGTTGACCGTAACACGATCAGATGAGCTCTACCTCGAAGACCATAAGTGCATAAGTCAGCAAATTTCCATGCCTTGAATGAGCAAGGTTAATGCAGGAACCAATAGAAAATGGGAAGAACAATTAGACTATACTTCGCTTCCCCTTTGGAGCGAATGTGAGACGACATTGAACAGGCGGTACCAACTCAGATGAACATCAAATTGGAAACTGCGCTTCCTTTGCAACTCTAACAGTTCAGCAAAGATTCGATTTCGCTGAGAAACCGTAAAACGGGATACAATGTCAACCGAGAGTGGCGATGTGGATGGAGTGCGCGACGCTGTTCCCGGTGCGGAGGCATGGGAAATCAACTGGCTGGATTTGCTGTGGACGGAAACGTAAGCGTCTACTATATATATTTTTCCGAATATATTTTGTTTTGAAAAAAACGACTGGATTGGAGTGGCGTGACAAGGGGCTTTGTACACCCCTTGCGCAAATTTTAAATAAAGAAAACCAAGTATTAAAAATCCAAAAGCTATTTGCCTGAACGTGTTTTGTGTGTGAGTGAACGTAGGAGGGGAATGGGAACGATTTTCTCTTGCCTCCATCTAGGAAAACCCCCCCTTCTCTGCCGAGAAGGATTGCGACGGCCAAGGATTACGACGGAGTCTTGCACTCGCTTGTCGGATCCGAGGCTGTTGCCGGTCCCGGAGCGCGTAGTGGCCGTGGATTACGACGGAGCTAGGCTCGTTTGTCGGGTCCAGGGTCAGTGCGGGTTCCGGAACGTGCGGCTGAGAGAGATAACGAAGGAGTCTTGTACTCGATTGTCGGATCTAACTCCACTGCATGTTTCGGCCCATGGTCGGCATCTCTGGGTGACAGTGCCCACAAACCCCTCTTCCTTTTCTTTTTGTTGCTGTTTTTTTTTGTCGATCGTTGCCGGACCGCGTGGTGACCAAGGATTACGACGGAGCTAGCCTCGTTTGTCGGATCCAAGGATCATTGCGGGTTCCGAGGCGCGTGGCGGGTAGGGATTACGACGGAGCTCTGCTCGATTGTCGGATCCAAACCCGCTGTGAGTTCCGGCCACGGAGTCTGAATGGGGTCATTTTATCTCGCCCCTCCCTTGAGTCCTTGAACTGAAATAAATTATTGTAAGCCACGGCCCCGGAGCACGTAGCGACCGTGGATCACGACGGTGCTAAGCTCGTTTGTCGGGTCCCGGAGCACGCAAGGGAAAATATAAATCTGTGTGGTTAAAAAAAAAAATTTTTTTTTTTCCTCTCTCGCTTCCCACGTTGTCCCGAACGCGGTGGACACGTGTCCGGCGACTATAAGAGGAGCACACCGGGCTACCAGAAGGCAGTCAAGCTCCGGCCCTCAAGCGGGGAACATCGTCGCGAACAACGACTCCTGTGAACATTCGGCATCCTAGCCCGAATCCTAGCACCGTGCACAACAAGGACCCCCGAGTTCTGTGAACATTCGGCATCCTAGCCCGAATCCTAGCACCGCGCGCAACAAAGGACCCCCGAGTCCTGTGAACATTCGGCATCCTAGCCCGAATCCTAGCACCGTGCACAACAAGGACCCCCGAGTCCTGTGAACATTCGGCATCCTAGCCCGAATCCTAGCATCGCGCAACCCAAGGACCCCCGAGTCCTGTGAACATTCGGCATCCTAGCCCGAACCCTAGCACCGTGCCCAAAAAGGACCCCCGAGTCCTATCAATATCCGGTACCCTCGCCCCGAAATTTTTCCGCGTACACAATCAAACGGTACGATTTTTTTAATTTCCCTCGCCCTCCGCTCTCTGTCGCTCAGAAACCATGGGCGTAAGATGGATATCGTATCGCCGCAAGGAGGAACTCCAACTCCTCTTAGCCGAGTTCGGGTTACCCCAAGGGGGAACCGTCGACGAACTGCGCAGTCGGCTAGCGACTTTCCTCACCCGGGAGGACCTAGAGCCGGAACTCCTGGACCGAGCCAAGGAATTGGCTAGTACGTTCCCAGAGGCAGCCACACCCGGGGACAAATCCACGACCCCTCTGGGAGGACAAGAACCCCGGGAACAGAAGCAAAGCATAGCAGTCGTCGACACCGGGAGCACCCCCTAAGACTGGAAGTACCACCAGGCAACTGACCGACAAGGAACACAAACGCGGACCCACCTCCACGCGAGGAAATATCCTCCGCCACCTTGGCAGAAAAACTGCGGAGCTGGGGCATTTTATTCGACGGACAGTCCGACCCGCTCACGTTTGTCGAACGCCTGGAAGTACAAGCCGAAGCATACCGACTCAGGACCGCACGACTCCCCAGGGTAATCTCCGGATTGCTTACGGGAAAAGCGGAAAGTTGGTACCGCACATTCCAAATGCAGGACGTGTCGTGGGAAATTTTCAGGAAAGAATTTCTTGAATTCTTCCTCCCACCACAATACTTCCAACGATTGGAAGACACGCTCCGGACGAGATACCAGCAACGGGGCGAGAGCTGCAAAGAATATGTAGTGGAGGTCCGACTCCTGATGCAGCGGGCCAAATTTACTCCGGGACAGGAACTGGAGCGACTCTACCAGAACCTTCGACCGGAATACCAGTTATTTGTGAGGCGCCAAGACTTTGAGGATCTGGCCACTCTGATCTAACGGGCCACGGCCTATGAGATCACACGCGACCGCGATCGAGCACTGCATACAAACTTCCTCGCAGCTATGCCACACCGACAACCCCGACGATTTCCAGCTCCCATACCATCCACAGGAAACGTGAGTCACCCCCTGGAACTTCCAGGCACCCCAGCGACAAATCGAATGGTGGCACAGGTACCCGAACACCGCATCGATGTCCGGAACGCTTGTTTCCGCTGCGGGGAGACAGGACACATCCGCCAAGAATGCCCCAATCCCCAGGTCCTGTTCTGCTGGCAGTGGGGAAGAAGGGGAGTGCGGACCAACGACTGCTGACGGGCCCGAAACCCGGGAAACGGACCGAGTCCTCGCCCATCCGGGGAACCAGCGAGGACCACACACCAAGGACCCCAAAACTAACCCCACCTTTACAGTTTGAAGGGGGGCGCATGTACGAACGAGGATTGCCCTGGCAGATGGCTCCACCACCGACGTCACCCACGCCCTGACGACCACCGTAACCCTAGGACGGGATACTGCTAAGACCACACTGCTAGTGCTACCGTCCATCTTGGACGAGATCATCCTCGGAATCGACTTCCTCTGCGGGATCAAGACCACTATCCAGTGTGGGAAAGCCCAGTTGTCTCTCTCCTACTATACTTCGCCGCTAACAAGCAGAAGCAAACCACCCATCGTCACCCCACGAGTAGTCGTCAGTCCAAGCGCCGTCGGACCAACACCATCACCACGCTGCACGGTACCACCCGAGGCAGCTCCTCGACGATCGGCGTCTCGAATACAAGTCAACGAGCCTACCGTAACCCCTCGACGATCACCGGCACTTCTACAAGTGGAGACCCACACCGTAACACCGCGACCCCGACCCACGCCGTCACCAGGGAATAACTCTTGTTATTTAAAACCTTTGGCCGACGCCGCCGCAGCACGGAAAAACAACCCCTTTCGAAAGTCACCAATGACTACCCACCCACCGGGACAAACCCAAGAGGTAACAGCCAGCCTAGCAACGGTCATCACTGAAGGACTCGAGGAATCCCGGATCCAAGCCTTTCTCGAAGCGGAACTCGCTCCATTCCAGCATATGACCGGTACCTCTCACATAGCCGAACATAGGATTGTCATGAAGGACGAAAAGCCCATCAAGCAGAGGTACTTTCCAAAGAACCCTGCCATGCAGAAAATCATTAACGGACAGGTTGATGAACTGCTTCGCGACGGACGCATCGAGCCTTCCCGGAGTTCTCACAGCGCACCCATCTTCCTCGTCGGCAAGAAGACAGGAGATGTGCGCATGTGGGTGGACTACCGTCAGCTCAACGCATACTCGGTGCCCGACGCCTATCCATTACCGCGGATAGGACACATCTTGGAACGACTTCGCAACGCTAAGTTTATCTCGACGCTGGATCTAAAAAGCGGTTATTGGCAGATCCCGGTGGCCCCAGATAGCCGTGCCTGTACCGCATTTACCGTGCCGGGCCGCGGGCTCTTCCAGTGGAAAGTAATGCCATTCGGCTTGCACTCAGCTCCTGCTACATTTCAGCGGGCACTGGACAGCGTGATAGGACCCGACATGGAGCCTCACGCATTCGCCTATCTAGATGACATCATCGTCATCGGGACCTCGTTGGACGAACACTTCACCAACCTTCGGGAAGTTTTTCCAGCGCAGCATAACTTACCTAGGGCACGTCATCAGCGAAGACGGAATCCACACCGACCCAGACAAGATAGCCGCTGTAAGAGAACTCCAGCCACCCACTAACTGCAAGGAACTTCGAAGATGCCTGGGGATAGCATCCTGGTACCGGCGATTTGTGGAGAACTTCGCCACAATCGTCCAACCAATGTCCGCCCTGCTCAGGAAGGGAAGGAAATGGACCTGGAGCGACCCTCAACAACAGGCATTCGTGGAGTTGAACAGAAAACTCACTGGCCTGCCCGGACTTCAACCTCAAATTCCAACTACAAACCGACGCAAGCGACTTCGGCCTTGGAGCCGTCTTAACCCAGCAAGTCGATGGAACCGAACGAGTCATCGCCTATGCCCACTGCAGACACCTAGGGATCAGGAAAACGACCACTCGAGTCTGCCAACAATATTATTGGCCGGGTTTGTTTCGAGACATCGCTCGTTACGTCCGACAATGCCCAACCTGTCAGCAATTTAAGGTGAGTCAACACAAACAAGGGGAAGATGCTAACCAGGAAATCGGAGGGACCATTCTCAACCCTGTGCGCGGATTTCGTAGGGCCTCTGCCCAGGTCCCGCAAAGGACACACGATGTTACTGGTGTTTTTGGACCATTTCACCAAATGGGGGGAATTAATACCCTTACGCCGAGCTACCGCCACCAGTCTGCAATTAGGCTTCCGGGAGCGAATACTGGCTAGGTTCGGCGCCCCGAAAACTTTTATCTGCGACAATGGGACCCAGTTTACCAGTAGGGCCTTCAAAGTATTCTGCAAGAAAGCAAGAATAGAGGTCCAACATACTGCTCCATACTCCCCCCAACAGAACAGAACAGAGCGAGCCAACCGCACCATCAAAACGATGATCGCGCAGTACGCCACAGAGGACCAACGAACATGGGATCACCTATTGCCGGAAATCACCCTGGCCATCAACACGAGTGTCTCCGACAGCACCGGATTCAGTCCAGCGCACCTAGTACAGGGTCGTGAGCCCCGATTACCCGGAAGCTGGTTCAACGAAGTTACACCAGGGGCCAGCGAAGCGCCCAGAGACCCCCAGAGTAAGGCAGAGCACCTCAAGAACATTTTTCAAACAGCCAAGGAAAACATGGAGAGAGCAGCCCAGGAACAAAGTCGCTATTACAACTTGCGCCGACGGGAATGGAGATCGACCATTGGGATGTGGGTTTGGATCCGAACCCACCACCTGTCCAACGCCGCGGAGGCGTTCAATGCAAAACTAGCTCCAAAGTTCGAAGGTCCCTATAAGATCATAAAATTTCTGTCACCAAACATCGCCAGAGTCCAACTCCAAGGAACACGCAAGCGTCGCAACGCAAATCTAGCCGATTTGAAACCCTTTCATGGGGGTCAGACCGCCGAGGACCCAGAAGAGGACGCCGAAGGGATCCACGAATCCACTCTAGATATTCACCAAACCCGAGACACCTGTGCGCCACTGCCGGGCGATCAAGGAAGGGCAAACTAAAATCTGACGCGGGCCCCTTGCTACGACAAGGAGATTCAGTGGGGCCACTTGAGCCTGGGACCCCCAGCGCCAACGCCCCACAACCCTCCCCATGGGTGGGGGGATTTCTAACTCCTTAGGGTAGACCTCGCCAAATTAGCCACGCCTAGTTATCACCATAGTCACCAACACTCGACGACACACGACTAGAACTTCCATAACATCACTGACTCTCCACGCTAAAACAGTCTTCTCTCCTATCGAGCGCCGAGGAGTACGCTTCCTACGGAAGGTGAAGGGACGAACGTACAGGGTTGCGATTAGCAATAATCGCTTCATCAACGTCTCGCTCCAGCACCCCGAAGGAAGGGGGGTGTGAGGAACCGTAAAACGGCCCTCACAATTTATTTTGTAGCCATGTAAGATTTTGTAGCCATGTAGGATTTTTGTAGCCATGTAGGAATATTTTTAGTCTAGCTTTTTAGTAGCCAACGCACGCAACACGCTCTCGCTCTCTTCTTCACACACTTCGAACATCAGCGGCTGCACACATTTAAGCCATCGAACGCCTGAGCACGACCAACACGCTCTCGCTCTCTTCTTCACACACTTCGAACATCAGCGGCTGCACACATATGAACCATCGAACGCCTGAGTGCGACCCACACGCTCTCGCCCTCTTCGAACAGATTGAACACCTGCACAAAGCCAACACACACATAAGCTTTTCGTCGCACGCTCGAACCAAATTGCAACCAACCCGACCGATGTTTTCGAGCAAGGGGAAAATAATTTCGCACGATCGAACCAAATTGCATCCAACCCGACCGATGTTTTCGAGCAAGGGGAACATAATTTCGCACGATCGAACCAAATTGCAACCAACCCGACCGATGTTTTCGAGCAAGGGGAACATAATTTCCCACGATCGAACCAAATTGCAACCAACCCCACCGATGTTTTCGAGCAAAGGGAAATAATTCTGTCTGCAAACTGCCGAAGCGCAAGCGCAGCGGCAGCGACGCCGACGCAATGCACGGGGAACGTGCGCCAATATCAAAGAGGGGAAAGGCAATTACTCTTGAGGCTTCGCGCGTGCCAGATTAAAAAACCCCGGGAAACCGCCCCGCCGTGAAAATTGACAAGTGTGTGAAACGTGGGATATAATGTCAACCGAGAGTGGCGATGTGGATGGAGTGCGCGACGCTGTTCCCGGTGCGGAGGCATGGGAAATCAACTGGCTGGATTTGCTGTGGACGGAAACGTAAGCGTCTACTATATATATTTTTCCGAATATATTTTGTTTTGAAAAAAACGACTGGATTGGAGTGGCGTGACAAGGGGCTTTGTACACCCCTTGCACAAAACTTAAATAAAGAAAACCAAGTATTAAAAGTCCAAAAGCTATTTGCCTGAACGTGTTTTGTGTGTGAGTGAACGTAGGAGGGGAATGGGAACGATTTTCTCTTGCCTCCATCTAGGAAAACCCCCCTTCTCTGCCGATCGTGGTCGGACCGGGTGGTGGCAAGGATTACTCACTTGTCGGATCCGAGGCTGTTGCCGGTCCCGGAGCGCGTAGTGGCCGTGGATTACGACGGAGCTAGGCTCGTTTGTCGGGTCCAGGGTCAGTGCGGGTTCCGGAACGTGCGGCTGAGAGAGATTACGAGGTAGTCTTGTACTCGATTGTCGGATCTAACTCCGCTGCAGGTTTCGGCCCATGGTCGGCATCTCTGGGTAACAGTGCCCACAAACCCCTCTTTCTTTTCTTTTTGTTGCCGTTTTTTTTTTTTGTCGATCGTTGCCGGACCGCGTGGTGACCAAGGATTACGACAGAGCTAGCCTCGTTTGTCGGATCCAAGGATCATTGCGGGTTCCGAGGCGCGTGGCGGGTAGGGATTAAGACTGTTCCGGCCACGGAGTCTGAATAGGGTCATTTTATCTCGCCCCTCCCTTGAGTCCTTGAACTGAAATAAATTATTGTAAGTGACCCTGGGAGCCCTGAGCTCAATATCCCAGCCAAAGAACTTCCTTACAAAGAGCACCCTTATGCATTAACTGCCTTCGAAAGGGACACACCGTAAAAAAATGCAAATCGAACAGATGCAGAGTGTGCAATTCCTCACATCATATGTTGCTGCATATATATTTCGCAAACACTTATCTCGCGTTGCCCACCCATTCTCACCCCACGCTCATGCAGGAGACTCCATCTGCTTTGCATGTTTTGCATGCGACTGCATCGAAAAGAGTCATTCTTGCAACTGCTATTGTGAGCGTCCAAAAGAAAAGTGGCGAATTTGTCTTGGCTCGATCGTTGCTCGACTCAGGTGGGTTAAGTTTCCTTTATGAGGCTTTGGTAAAAATTGTTGTTGAATTGGGAGCGACTCAGAGGTACGCTCCCAAGCTTTTTATTTTCAATTCTGATTTCTTAATTCTATTACATGTTTGCTTAAAGCTAAGATCGCCGGCTATGTCGGCAGAGACGCCGGCAGAGCAGCGGTCGACGCTTATGTATAATTGTCTTTATATATGAGAGATAGAGAGATACTATGTTCACTTGGCCGTCGGAGCGGTCGCACATATCAAATATGCTTACACTGCAGTTCCCACGCATTCGAGGGCGATCATATAACAGGGCACTCGGGAACTGCTAGATTTATATATTTGTGTTTTGTTATTGTGGCCAAATGCAAAATGCCAAATAAGGTGTCTGTACTTAAGTCGATGCGTAACACTGAGTACAGTGTGCATTCGATATGTGAACATACTACATCTCCCTCCTTTTGAAAAATAACGTAATTATATGGAGTTATTTTCTAGGTGTATATTTAATATAAATGAAAACATTTTTATTATTTTTTTTTTTTTTATATGTAGTTTAATTTATTAAAAATTGTTTTGAATCAGAAAGTATTGTTTTGAATCAAAGGTGATATTTATATATAATTCATTTATTTTATTTTTTTTTTTTCAATTTAATTATGGATTTTTTTTTGTGTATGGTTGTTATTGTGTATGGTCATACGTGATATGTATATATATATAAGAGAATTAAAGTGATTATGAAATAAAAATGTTTAACCTATCCTTATGAACTGTTTGCTTCTTATTTTTGTTATTTGAAATTACTATGTTTTCTCTTTCTTCTATACTTTCTACCTTATATGGTCCAGTGTATTTATAGTCTAGCTTGTGCCCTGTTTCATTTTTTAGTAAAACTTGGTCTCCGATTTTTAAATCAAAGTTCAAAATATTTCTGTCATAGTTAAGTTTTTGTTTGTGTTTATGGCATTCTATCATTAATCTAGCTCTCTTAAATGCTTGTTCTAGTCTAAACTTAGATTCTTTAGCGTAATCATCTGTGTTATATAATGGTTGTATATTATCTATACTATTGAAGTGTTTGGCTAAATTAGATGTTTTACCAAAAACTAACTCGTATGGACAATAGTCATGTGCCATAGAGGGTGTTGTGTTGAAACCGTATACGAAGTATTTCAACCATACATCCCAATCTGTTTTATCAACTGAGATGTATGAGCGTATGGACTCATTAAATGTTCTGTGGCTTCGCTCCACGGTTCCTACAGTCTGGTGATGATGTGCTGTTGAAGTTATGTTTTTGATATTTAAGTTTTTACATAAATCTTCAATTATCGAATTTTTGTATTCTGTTCCCATGTCCGTAATGAACGTCTTCATTGGACCGTACTTCAGAATAAAATCTTCGAATATAGCTTTTGCTACTGTTTTTGCACTTTTGTTCTGGATTGGTATGGCTACAAGGTACTTAGTTAAATCACAAATTAGCGTTACTATGTATTCATTTCCTTGTTCAGATTTAGGTAATGGACCGATCGTATCCACAATTACCCTGTCGAAAGCCGTTTGTGGCGTTTCGGTGATAGTTAATGGGGTCTTTGTATGTTTTGTTGTCTTTGCTTTTTGGCATTTAGGACATTTTCTTATATATTTTGTTATATCTTTGGTCATGTTTTTCCAATAATAATGCCTTTTTATTTTTGCTAATGTTCTAGCTATGCCTGTATGACCTCCTTGTATTGGATCATCATGGAATGTAAACAGTAATGCTTCTTTCTCTTTATCATTATTTGATACTTGGGTCACCGGCTTGAGTAGCGCTACTCTTAATGATTGTAATTTTGTATTGCCCATAATTTTAAAAGATTCCATTGAAATGGTTTCAAAGATCTTTTCGCTCGGTGCCACTTTGAGTTGGCTGATATTAAGTATACCGGCTTCTTTTTCAAGCCTTTGAAAGAACTGACCTAAGTCGAGAATTTCATTGGTGTACAAATCGCTAACATCAATTCTTGTTATAACCTTTTTTCCATGCTTTAGTAAGCAAAGTGAATCCGTTATTCGCAAGGTCACTACTTTTCGTACCTCGTCATTAAAAATGACTTCGTATACGTTGGGCTGAGAAGCTTTATTTAGAATATGCCTAGGCAAATCTATTTTTTCTTTTTCTGTTCCTGCGCAGGAATTTTTCTGTTTACTTTGATTTCTGGTAGTGACTTTCAGAATTTTATTATTTGTCTGGATATTTTTTAAATCCGTTATTGTTATTCTTGATAGCGCGTCGGCTATATTGTTGTCTTTTCCCTTAAGATATTCCACAGTAAAATCATATTCTTCCAAGTCTAATCTCATTCGTGTTAATTTCGAACTTGGATTTGTCATTGAAAATAGATAGGTTAATGGCCTATGGTCTGTTTTGACTGTGAAATGTTTTCCATAAATATATGGTCGAAAATGGTTTATTGCCCAGTGGATAGCTGCTAGCTCTTGTTCTGTTGTATTTTTATTACTTTCTCCTTTCGTAAAGGATCTTGATGCATAGGCTACTGGTAGCTGAATGTTATGTAATCTTGAGCAAGAACAGCTCCACTTGCTTGTTTGCTTGCATCTGTTGTTATGCAAAATTCTTTATTAAAATCGGGATATTGCAATAATGTGGGTTTCATCAATTGGGTTTTTAGGTATTCGAATGCGATTTGACATTTATCTGTCCATTCAATTTTAACATTCTTTTTACATAATCTAGTTATGTGACGTGAGTAATCGGAAAAATTTTTAATAAAACGTCTGTAGTAATTGCAAAATGCAACGAATCTTCTAGCGCTGTCTGCGTCCGTTGGGACTGGGTATTTTTCTATTACTTCGTATTTTTTACTATCTGGTAAAATACCTTTGTCCAAGAAAGATCACTTCGTGTCTGAAAAATGTGCACTTCTCTGGGTGCAGTTTAAGATTGTTTTTTCTACATAGATCAAAAACGTTTGTAAGATTTTTAATCATGTGTTTTTCTGAACAACCGATGACAATTAGGTCATCCATATACAAGAATGCCTGAGAAGGTTCGATGCCTGAAAATGCAATTGTCATCATTTTTTGGAAAGAATTTGGCGCTATTTTTAAACCATAAGGTAATCGTGTAAAACGATAGGAGCCGTTGCTCGTGGAAAAGGACGTTATATTTCTAGACGTATCTTCGAGTTCTATTTGATGAAATCCTGACATTAGATCTAGACATGAAAAGTATTTAGCTCTACCTAATTGGTCAAGAATATCGTCTATTCTTGGTAGTGGAAATTTATCTGATAAAATTTTTTTGTTAATTTGGCGGTAATCAATTACTAAACGCCATCTTTTTGTATCGCAATTTGGTAATGATTTTTTCGGGACTATTAATAATGGGGTGTTGTATTCTGAAACTGATGGTTCTATTATTTTATCTTTAATTAGTTTTTCTACTTGTTTTTCTACTTCTTCTTTTTGACTGTGGGGGATTCTGTAATTCTTTATGTATACTGGTTCATCATCTTTCATTCTTATTTTTGTTTATAGAAATTATTAGTTAATATCGGTTCGGTTTCTATTCCGAATATATCTGTGTATTTGGTGCATAATTCTTTAAGTATTTCTTTAAATTGAGGCGGGAAATTTTTGTTAAGTTTTTCTAAGTTTTCTTCATTATTTGTATTTTTGTTGGATTTAATTATATCGTAATTATCCAATGGTTCGACTTTAAGTGTATTTAATTGAAGAATTGCTGTTTTATTTGTTGTATTTAGAATTCGGACAAAAGTGTTTTTAGAATCTGCAATGGTATTTCCAATGAACACTCCATTTTGGATTTCTTGGTTTGGTATTACTATATACCTGGTTGCTGAATTTATAGTTATTTTTCGGACGACTTCAGATCTAGCTGGTAAAATTGTCGAATTATTTTCGAGTGTATGATTTATCGGAATATTAATCGGATTATAGAGATTATCTGGTCTCAGTATAAGCCAATCATTTTCTGGTTTTAAATCTATTTGACAATTGTATTTTTTCATAAAATCTATTCCTATAATTCCATCACATGGAATAGGAAAGTTGGACGTTACTATATGGAAATTGTGTGGTATGGCATAGTTGCCTGATAGAAGTTCTATTGCTGCTAAACCTTTTGAATTTGTTGTTCCTTCACCAATGCCTGATATTTGCGTAATATTTTTATAGTCAACATTGTTAAATGAGTCTGAGGATTCTTTGATTAGAGAGATGTCTGCACCTGTATCAACTAGTAATGTATATAATTTATTTGTGTTTTCATTTTTAAGTGAAATAAAAAGAATGAAGTTAAGATTGATAGTGTGAACCGTATTCTTTACTGGGTTTTTTATCTTAAGGGTCTTTATTGGTTTTCCGAAGTTGTTTGTACTTGTCGGACATTATTATTGTTATTTTGTCTGTTTGCGTTTGTTTTGGTATTGTTATTACCGTTGGCGTTGTTATTAGAGTTATATCCATTATTGTTTCCACCACGATTGTTTCCTCTATAATTGGTCTGGTTATTATAGTTTCGGTTATAACCGTTATTTTGGTTATAACCATTGTTTTGGTAATATCCATTATTTTGATAATTACCTCTGTTGTTACCCCTACCGCGATAATTATTTCTGAAGTTATTACCACGTTAGTTGTTTCCTTTTTGTGTGTATAGGATTGAGTTGGCGTTGCCTGTCATCTCAGTACTACACTGTATGTATTTCGTGACGGCTTCATTCATTGTTGAAAAGTTGCCAGCTTCTAGGATAGTCTTAAGTCGGCCATGCTCACAATTTTTGATCATTGTGGTTATGGCTTCCTTTGTGCTGAACTTGTCGGCATGTTCAGCCGGTAGTCCTTCGTCAATGTATGAAGCTTCAAGGAGCTTTCGTAGGTTGTCTATTTCATTTGTAAATTTTTCTGCTGTTTTGCCTCTTTGGCTTGTTTTAGCCATTTTTGCTTTGACAACGTCAGATGTTTCACCGACAATAGTGTCTTGCAGTTTTTGGATTATTGATTTTATCGTTAGTTCATTTTGAACCTTATATAGTGTAGATCCTACAATTTTTGATTTGACGACTTCTACAGCCAAATCTTCAAACGTTCCCTTTGTCAGGTCAACCAGCTTCAAAGCTGTTACAAATCTATGCAAGTGTAGTTTTTGTCCGTTAAATTCCGGAATGGCACTTGATATTTCTTTAATTTATGCCCGTTGGGCAGCTGGATCTGCCATTATGTTTTCTTTTATTTCTTCTACATTTGTATCTGAATCTATATTTTCGTCTTCTTCTGTTTCTGACTCTTCTGCTGTAATAAATGCAGGGATTGAGAGATCGTGTAGATCTTTTTCATTTATTTCGATATCTTTGCTTGTATCTGAATCTTCTTCTTCTACTAGGGCTTTTTGTTGGTCTAATGTTAAAGGCGTATTCAAAATTGTCGGGATATATATTTTTAAATCATACTTATCCTTGACAGTTATTAGGTTTGCCCGCAACCTTATCAATATTTTGGATAATTTTGATAAGTTTATCTTGTTAATTATTTCCCTATTTTCATGCACTAGGGTTCTGGCCTGATTGTAAGAGTCTAAAAGAATTTTTGCATGTTTATCTACTGTTTCTTTTTGTGTTTGCCTTTTTTGGCTTACACATTTGTAAGACTTTTCAAATGTTTCTTTTAATTCTCGAATATGGAGTATTAATTGCTCCCATTCCATATTTAATTTTTAGTCATCATTTTTTTTTATCTTTACTTGTGCATTATTTTTAGCACGTTAATATGTCCTAAGACTGGGTGTATGTCGATTTCGGAGAATACTTTACAGTTTCTCACGGTAGACAGTACTATGGCCTTTTGCGTTCTGCTGCAATGAATAATTGGAGAGAATTCAAGATCGTACCTATTCATATATTCGTACTCAAAATCTGCAATTAATAGAGGCTCTGCTCTGTTCCTAATTAAGGCTAATACCCTATTCTCAAAATTTGGCTCGTTAGCCAATGTAACTCTAAGGCATTCTGTTGTATTCATTTTAATAATTTTCTTTTATTTTTTTTTTTTACTGACTTTTATTTATTTTTTTTAATCGGGTATTTTAATTCTCGTACATATACAATTTAATTTAAATTTAATTTTCTGTTTTAATTTCTTTTTTTTTTGTATTTTATTATTAATAATTGTTTGGCGCTTGTTAAATTAGATTTTATCCAGATCATTAGCCTGGCTTCTGTTAATGGCTCTCTTTGATACACATTTGTTGTGGAACATATAGGCCTTATATAAAATAAATGCGCTCATAAAGAAAACAATTATTGATAGTAGAATATTCGTTAATTTGAAATCAATATTTTGTGATTCAATTTTATTTATTACGTTAGCAGTGGAATCCACTGACTTAACGTCTACTAATCCCATATTGGGTATTTTTTCTGTCTCGTTTGTGGGGTCTGTTTTGGATATTGAATTGCTTTTAAATGAGACTTTCATATATATAAAATTTTACAGTACATTAAATTAGTATATCGTTTTTTAAGCATGTATATTCACAATTAGGGTTTTCGAAAGGACCTTTACAATCAGGAGGGTACTTAGGCTTCCTCGCTTCTTTCATGTCCTGCTTATTTTTATAAGCTTGTAATTCCCTATATGTGTTTTCTAATTCTTCTTTAATTTTTAAGTTCTCTTCCCATGGTACTGGGGTTGATTTTGTATCATAAAGTTGCCTATTTAATTCCTTTATCTTGAGATTTAGGAAATTTTTCTGTCCTCCTCTTTTTTTTACTTATTTTTCTTGATTTAGGCATTTATAATTTTTCTTTTTGTATGGAGGTATTTATTTATTTTACATGTATCCCTACCTAGGTAAAAAAAAATGAAGACCCGCAGCTAGAAACTGCCTGGTCTGTAAAATATTATTAATATTATTTTTGCATCGCAGATGCTTAAATTTATATAAAAAAAGTAATGTTGGGAGCTCTTGGAAGCGCTGTCGGTTCACTTTTCCGTGGTCCGGTTTGGCTGCACAGGCTATTTCATCTATCGTTGGGATACACTTCTAGTCTCTGTGCATCCCTTTGCTCAATAGGAGCAGGTGCCGCCCACGAAGGTGAAGAAGGCGGATTGCATTCCGCACTCATATATTTCCAGCGTTGGTGTAGAAGGATTTGCCATTCCTTCCACACTTGTCTAATTTTCGTTGTCCGGGGCCTCTGGGCTCAGGCGGTACCGGTGCCGGTCATCGCACAGGTGTCGTTGGTTGTTATAGTTGTTGGTTGCTTCAAAAGTTTATGTTTCTCGTCAAGTTTGTTGTTTCTTGTTTTTATTTTTTGTGCTGTCTTTATTATATTTGCACTCTTTTCGCATTTTTTCAAATTCTTTTTGTGCGTTTTATTTATGTCACTCGCACTCACACGCACATTTTTCACATTAAATTACATATATGTTTTTTGTTGTTTTTTTTTTCACTTACAACCTTAGTCACGGTCGCCATGTGTTAAGTTTCCTTTATGAGGCTTTGGTAAAAATTGTTGTTGAATTGGGAGCGACTCAGAGGTACGCTCCCAAGCTTTTTATTTTCAATTCTGATTTCTTAATTCTTTTACATGTTTGCATAAAGCTAAGATCGCCGGCTATGTCGGCAGAGACGCCGGCAGAGCAGCGGTCGACGCTTATGTATAATTGTCTTTATATATGAGAGAGAGAGAGATACTATGTTCACTTGGCCGTCGGAGCGGTCGCACATATCAAATATGCTTACACTGCAGTTCCCACGCATTCGAGGGCGATCATATAACCGGGCACTCGGGAACTGCTAGATTTATATATTTGTGTTTTGTTATTGTGGCCAAATGCAAAATGCCAAATAAGGTGTCTGTACTTAAGTCGACGCGTAACACTGAGTACAGTGTGCATTCGATATGTGAACATACTACACAGGATCACAAATAAACTTTGTGACCGATGAGCTCGCTCAGAGACTTAAAATTTCAAGAGAGGACGTGTCCTTGATACTAATGCCCAAGCTACAAAAAAAATACACACGGTTGTGAAGTCACGAGTAGGGAATAGCCAGTTGTCGTCCGATTTTTGGATCTTAAAAAATATTTCTGGTTATCATCCGGATCAAGCGGTGAACACCAGCGGGTGGAGGGTGCCTGAAAATATTCAGTTGGCACATCCATTCTTCTTCAATCCCCAAAAAATAGATTTGCTTATCAGTGCAGATATGTCTTTGAACTTTTATCTGTTGGCCAGATCAAGCAGGGGCCTGAACTTCCCATCCTACAAAAAACAGTTCTCGGCTGGATAGTGTCTGGGAGATGTGCCTCTAAAGATAAAATACAGGCGGACAAAATGGTACATCTCAGCTGCCAGGAGAAGGCGTTGGAGTCAATTGACACAACCCTGCA
Source organism: Drosophila fuyamai (assembly GCA_018153365.1). NCBI lineage: Eukaryota > Metazoa > Arthropoda > Insecta > Diptera > Drosophilidae > Drosophila > Drosophila fuyamai. The sequence continues at coordinate 618,050 of JAECXW010000413.1, read as the reverse complement.
GAAAGTTTGCTCTGTGGAGGACCTGTTGCACAAGGTTAAAGACCATACTCCTGAGCAGCAACTTTGTGAACAAAAATTTGAGAAAAATACTCAACGATTGTCGATCTGTACAATCGTGTCAAGCCATTGCTAAGTTGTCCCATTAAGAATGTTTTCCTATGGACAGACTCCGAGATCACATTACACTGGATCAAAACTCATCCTTCGTCGTTGTCGGTTTTTGTATCAAATCGGGTCGCAGAGGTTCAGGAGTGGTCGGAAAACGCAGCTTGGAGACACGTTCCCACGAAAGTTAACCCAGCAGACTTAGTATCCCGTGAATGTGACGTTGAGGAGCTTACAACGTCCATCTGGTTCAGCGGGCCTCTGTTCTTGCTGGACTCAGAAATTAATTGGCCTGTAAATCAACATTTTGAAGTGCCGGCCGTAGTAGTGTCGATGGTAGTAGCTCCTATCCTTCTTGTGCCACTTGGACCTCCGCTGCATAAATCTGTGCTTGAGCGACAAGACACCTCGCCATCGACGCAAGCAGGTCAGGTTGATCTGGCCCGGGAGTGCTTCCGACGGAGGGGGCCGCCGATGAGCTAATGTCCGGCGTCAGGGCTTCGCCGTCGTTTGGGTCGTTGCTGAGGGTTCCCAGAGGTCTTGAGTTGAGCACTGCCTCCACGCTGGTGAGGAGAGTTCCGAGCTCCTCCGCGGTCAAGAGGTTTTGGACGGCCGTCCGAAGGAACAGATGCTTTGCAGACTTCACACCTGCCTCCCAAAGTCCGACGAAGTGGGGTGCTCTGGGCGTATGAACGCAAACTCGCATCCTTTTTTTGATGCGTATGTTTCTATACCGCCCCTGCTCCTCCAGTAGGGCTCGGAACTCTCTCATGTGCCGGTCGGCTCCGACAAAGCTGGTGGCGTTGTCGCACCACACCTTCTCCGGTATCCCGCATCAGTGGTTAGGTCAGACACAAGCTCCAAGTGGACCGCTTTGGACGCAAAATAGACAAACTAGGCTACGTACGACTTGCAAAGTGGCTTACCATGGATACGATACGTTGCGCTAAAGGGGCCACAAAAATCAACGCCATAGATGTTAAACGGACAGAGAGCTCGAAGTCTATCTTCTGGCAAGTTCCCTATGATTTGCGTGTAAAGTTGCGGCTTACAGCGAAAGCAGCGAATCCACGATCGAACTGTTCGTCGGCAGACTTCTTGCGCATTGACTAGCCAAACTTTCCCGCGCAGACGACTTACAAGAGCTCGAGGGCCAGCGGGACAATTCATAACGTCCAGGTATGACACGTATGATCTGATGAATTGTGAGCTTTTAGACAGCAACAACGGGAATTTGTCTTCGTACGGGATAGCAGCATTCAATAACCGACACCCAACTCGTAACAATGACGAGGAACACTAATTTAATTTGTTCTCCTGAATAAAGGAACTTAGCTTTTGAATATTCGTTGTTACCAGTTTATTTTTCCGAATTTTACTAATATTGTCACTGAATTCCAAAAAATTTAATTATTCATTTTGTTTTTGTATTTATTGTGCAATATTTTTGTTACATTTATGTGTCCTAACACTGGGTGTATGTCTATTTCTGAGAATACTTTACAGTTTCTTACGGTAGACAGTACTATTGCTTTTTGCATGCGGCTACAATGAATAAGCGGGGGAAAAGCTAGATTGTACCTATTCATATACTCATTTTCAAAATCTGAAATTAATGTGGGCTCTGCTCTGTTTCTAACTATGGCCCTACAATTCAAGAGGAGCTGTACTCGACACTGCTTCGGTTTAGATTACATAAGTTTGCCCTTGTGGCAGACATAAAAAAATATATCGGCATATAATGGTGGACGAATCTCATAGTATTGAGACAAAATCCTTCTGAGTCTCTGAAAATCTTTAAGTTAAATACCGTTACATATGGAACTTCGCCGCCACCCTTTTTGGCGCTCAGGTGTTTAATGCGGCTAGGAGAGATGGCGCAAGCAACCTATTTAAAAGCCGCACAGATTATTCAGAAAGATTTGACGATTTGTTGACTGGCGCCGGATGCGTTGAGGACCGGCAAGGCCTTCGAGGCGAAGTTTCTCAGAGTTATCCGCATCTGATAGCGCTGTAATGCCGGTTAAAGATTACTTCCAATTTCGGTTGGATGACTTCTTCGCGACAAAACGAAATATTTTGTCGGTGAATGCTTGACTTGACTTTTCGATCCACTTGGCCTCTTGTGTCCTTTAGTCACAAGGCAAAGATGTTGTTGCTGGAGCTGTGGCTTCGAAAGCTAGATTGGGACTAGTCGCTACCAATACAGTTGCATACTTACCTTTAAAGCAACGCTTTTGCAGCTGCCGAAAATTAAGGTATCGCGATTCGTCCACACAGATCTGCAAGTCCCGATTCATATACATGGTTTCGCTGACGCTTCCATGCGAGCGTATGGCGCGTGCATCTACGTTCATACTCAAACTGATGAAGGTTTTAAGGTGTCTTTATTGACCGCCAAATCAAAAGTAGCACCCCTCAAGACGAAAACTTTGCTTCGCCTTGAGCTGTGCGCAGCTCACCTTTTAGCAGATCTGTACAATCGTGTCAAGCCATTGCTAAGTTGTCCCATTAAGAATGTTTTCCTATGGACAGACTCCGAGATCACATTACACTGGATCAAAACTCATCCTTCGTCGTTGTCGGTTTTTGTATCAAACCGGGTCGCAGAGATTCAGGAATGGTCGGAAAACGCAGCTTGGCCTGTAAATCAACATTTTTAGTGTCGATGGAGTTACGCAAATCGGCATAAGCTCTTGCAGTCAGCACAGAGCAAAATTATCTGCTTCAGAAAATAGAAAACTTTTCGTCGCACCTGAAGCTTCTGAGAGCTTTCGTATGGGTTCTCCGCTTTATTCAAAGGTGCAGAAAACGAACGACCATTGAAAAAAGTATTTCGCCAAGAGAACTGAATTTCGCTTTTGAGAAAATTGTTGAAGTTATCCAATTTCACGAATTTAGTGACGATATTAGTAAAATTCGGAAAAATAAACCGGTAGCAACAAATATTCAAAAGCTAAGCCCCTTTATTCAGGAGTAGAAATTAAATTGGTGTTGGAGGTCGGTTATTGAATGCTCCTATCCCGCGACGAGGTTTGGCTCCTTCTTGTGCCACTTGGACCTCTGCTGTAGGCTGGAGATGTACTCCCGGAATCATCGCTGCATAAATCTGTGCTTGAGCGACAAGATACCTCGCCATCGACGCAAGCAGGTCAAATTGATCTGGCCTGGGAGTGCTTCCGACGGATGAGCTGATGTCCGGCGTCAGGGCCTCGCCGTCGTTTGGGTCGTTGCTGAGGGTTCCCAGAGGTCTTGAGTTGAGCACTGCCTCCACGCTGGTGAGGAGAGTTCCGAGCCCCTCCGCGGTCAAGAGGTTTTGGCCGGCCGTCCGAAGGAACAGATGGTTTGCAGACTTTACACCTGCCTCCCAAAAGTCCGCCGAAGTGGGGTGCTCTGGGCGGTATGAACGCAAACTCGGATCTTTTTTTGATGCGTATGTTTCTATACCGCCCCTGCTCCTCCAGTCGGGCTCGGAACTCTCTCATGTGCCGGTCGGCTCCGACAAAGTTGATGGTGTTGTCGCACCACACCTTCTCCGGTATCCCGCGACGACTCACAAACCTTTAAAAAGCATCAGTTGTTAGGTCAGACACAAGCTCCAAGTGGACCGCTTTGGACGCAAAACAGACAAACAATGCCACGTACGACTTGTAAAGTGGCTGGATGGATACGATACTTTGCGCTAAAGGGGCCACAAAAATCAACGCCATAGATGTTAAACGGACAGAGAGCTCGAAGTCTATCTGCTGGCAAGTTCCCTAGTTGACTAGCCATACTTTCTCGCGCAGACGACTTACAAGAGCTCGAGGGCCAGCGGGACAATTCATAACGTGCAGGTATGACACGTATGATCTGATGAATTGTGAGCTTTTAGACAGCAACAACGGGAATCTGGCTTCGTACGGGATTGGAGCATTCAATAACCGACACCTAACTCGTAACAATGTCGAGGAACACTAATTTAATTTGTTCTCCTGAATAAAGGAACTTAGCTTTTGAATATTCGTTGCTACCGGTTTATTTTTCCGAATTTTACTAATATTGTCATTGAATTCCAAACGGAACATACAGATAACGAACAAGTTCAATGCATTGTAAAAGATATTAACGGCCTCAGCCATGTTAGTGTAATTTTTAAATGATAGCCATGCTGGGTAACAGGCTGATTTACGCTTAGTGTTTAAAAAATTATAAAACTGTTGATCTTGTGAAAACTGGACCCTAGGACGAGTCAGATAGCTTTTATAACACTAAGTCCTTAAGTATCGAGAAAAGGCAGATTGTGGTACGCACATTTAAAATTTATTGAAAAGTCGGAACTTAATTTTTTTTAGGTGTTATAAGTCCTTATTAGACCCTGGAGGCTTATTATAAACTGACGGATAGTATAACGGAAGGCACAGTTAACGAACAAGTTCAATGCATTGTAAAAGATATTAACGGCCTCAGCCATGTTAGTGCATAAATAATGTTCGGACCAGTCATAAAATGAAAAGTTGCCTTTCGATAGCAGCGAATTCGATTAACAGACCTTTCGAATTTTTCATTCAGCTCTGTTCCTGCATTTAGCGTCAGCTCTAGAGTTGGGTGATATGGATCTTTCGGTTGATTAAGTGGTGACGTTTTGAATAGATAAACGGCTTCTGGATTTGAAACAAAACTCAATTCCAGTCCGTCCTAAGGAATTTTTAATGATTGGGATAGCGTAATATAAATTAGTAATTCAGACTAAAGGGCTGAATCAACAATCAAATCAGACCCTGCTTCCCCGTCTAGACTGACGATTAAGCCCGTAGATTGTGTATTAGCCCGCGAAAATTTCGGTGCTAGGAATATCTTACCTTTACCAAGTTTCTATACATACAATAATATTTTATGGAAAGGAAAAAATATCCGAATACAATTCAGTCTGCTTACTAAGTGAGCCTCTTGTGTTCTAATATGAAAGTAGAAAGAAGAAGGCTAGTTATTTGGGGCAGAAGCGGATGCGGAGGGCTTTGGGGATGGTTCTTTAAAGCTATTTTCTATTTCCCCTGAAATTTTTTTTCTCTTAGCTTCATACTCTTTTACGCCAGAAACTGGCGGAACACACAGATGCAAATGAGCTCGAGGAATACCAATCTTAAATGATGAAAAACTATCCGAATACAATATAGTCAGCTTACTAAGTAAGACTCTTGTATTCTGATAGCAAAGAAGAAAAGAGGAGGCTAGTTTTTTGGGACAGAAGAGGATGTGGAGGGCGCTGGGGAATGTTCTTTAATGGTATTTTCCATTTCCCCTGAACTATTCTTTTTTCTCTTAACTTCGTAATCTTTTACAAATATGCCCTCGGGCCAGAAACTGGTGGAACACACATATGCAAAAAGAGCACAAGGAATACCAATCTTAAATGATGATACTTTCCTAGCATATGAAAATTTAAATTGTTTGACCTTCAAATCATCAACTTGGATTTTGTAAAGGATATAAGCCGTAATATCCATTGATGAGAGGTCTGTGGCGAGCCGTGAACAAATACATATACACAGGTGAGGCAAGTCATGTTACCGTTTTTGCGACCACATGCGACCTTTTTTGGGTACTCCAGTATTTGTATCTGCACTACCAGTATCGTCCGGTAATCCAGACGTTAAATCAACATGAGGTGTTGGGGCCACTGCTTTATTTTGATCGGACGGCGCCACATCAGGTCCAGCATCTTCGGGTACCGAATGACTTTTTGCGCCCAATCTTAGTACCATTTGAGTGGCGCTTGAGTTGGAATCGATGCTTGCCATATAATACCTTCCGACCGCGAGTTTTATGCGCTTTGGGGAATCGGGCTCTGCCAGCTCAGAATAGGCAGTTGCGGATTAATTCTGTAACGCTGGTTTTCATGAGCCGCCCAATAGAACCAGTACCTGGTTTTCATATACACAGTTGTAGCGTAGGTCTCTCCCAAAATAGCCAAGACATGTTGCATGATACATTTAATCACATGCTGTCCACCCGAGATGACTTTCGTGCAGTTTTTATCGAACAGAATGTCATTATTACTCAGGCCACTATGCAACTATAGCGGACAGAAAATCGAAGCGCTCACGAGCTTTTTGATGAGAAAGGAGGGAGAGCGATAGAGTAGGAGTGAAACAACAATTCATTTTGATGTTAGGCACCTCGCAATGAAATATAATAACAAGAAAGGAAAGCTAACTTCGGGCGGAGCCGAAATTGATATACCCTTGCAGAATATTCTGTAAATAATATTCTCCAAAATTATTCATATGATGCATTCTTAATACTAATAAAAAATCCCAACTTCCTAACTTTAAAAACACCAAAGTTATGGCAATTTCAATCGTTCAGTTAAATGGCAGCTATAGGATATAGTCGGCCAATCCCTATAAAATTTGGTAGGTCGGATTGATTGGCCAAATATAAAACCCATAGAAAATCCCAACTTCCTAACCCTGAAAACACCAAAGTTATGGTATTTCCTATAGTTATATGGGAGCTTTAGGATATAGTCGGCCGATCCTTATGAAATTTGGTAGGTCGAATTGATTGGCCAAATAAAGAAGCCATAGAAAATCCCAACTTCCTAACTTCACAAACAGCAGAGTTATGGCATTTCCTATCGTTCAGTTATATGGCAGCTATAGGATATAGTCGGCCGATCCCGGCCGTTCCGACTTATATACTGCGTGCAAAAGATAGAAGGGTGTGTGCAAAGTTTCAATTCGATATCTTTAAAACTGAGAGACTAGTTCGCGTAGAAACAGACAGACGGACAGACGGACATGGCTATATCAACTCAGGAGGTGATCCTGATCAAGAATATATATACTTTATAGGGTCGGAGATGTCTCCTTCACTGCGTTGCACACTTTTGACCAAAATTATAATACCCTCTGCAAGGGTATAAATATGAATCGACGACAGATTCTAAATGGAAAATAATATTATATAGTCCGCCGATTTTTATGAAATTTGGTAGGTCGGATTGATTGGCCAAATATAACACCCACAGAAAATCCCAACTTCCTAACTTTACAAACACCAAAGTTATGGCATTTCCGATCTATCAGTTATATGGCAGCTATAGGATATAGTCGGCCGATCCCGACCGTTCCGACATATATACTGCGTGCAAAGGAAAGAAGGCTGTGTGCAAAGTTTCAATTCGATAGCTTTAAAACTGAGAGACTAGTTTGCGTAGAAACAGACAGGCGGACAGACGGACACGGCTATATCAACTCAGGAGGTGATCCTGATCAAGAATATATATACTTTATAGGGTCGGAGATGTCTCCTTCACTGCGTTGCAACCTTTTGACCAAAATTATAATACCCTCTGCAAGGGTATAAATATGAATCGACGACAGATTCTAAATGGAAAATAATATTATATAGTCCGCCGATTTTTATGAAATTTGGTAGGTCGGATTGATTGGCCAAATATAACACCCACAGAAAATCCCAACTTCCTAACTTTACAAACACCAAAGTTATGGCATTTCCGATCTATCAGTTATATGGCAGCTATAGGATATAGTCGGCCGATCCCGACCGTTCCGACATATATACTGCGTGCAAAGGAAAGAAGGCTGTGTGCAAAGTTTCAATTCGATAGCTTTAAAACTGAGAGACTAGTTTGCGTAGAAACAGACAGGCGGACAGACGGACACGGCTATATCAACTCAGGAGGTGATCCTGATCAAGAATATATATACTTTATAGGGTCGGAGATGTCTCCTTCACTGCGTTGCAACCTTTTGACCAAAATTATAATACCCTCTGCAAGGGTATAAAAAGAGAGAGACCGGTAGAGTAACACCGATATTTGACACTTCTGAAAGGGATAGGCAGAGAAAGTGATAGGTCGGGAGCGTAACAACGTAGATCTTTGCTTTTCCAACAACTCCGCAACGATGTCTTACTCCTTAGAGATAAATTTAGAGCGGTAGAAAGAAATAGTATCTTTCTCTCAACAGCGTTCAAAGACGAAGAGAAGGAAAGGAAGGCAATAAAAGCTTAAAAGTTTTTTCCCTAATCACGATGCACGATGCGAACGGAAAATTGGGAAAATTAGAAAATTTAAGCGTTAAAAAAGATTATAAGTGCTCTTAACAAGCAAATGAAAAATCAGAGAGCAAAACAAAAACACGACAGTTCACTTCTAGAACCTATTTTTGTCTAGATGGACTCAACAATTGATCCTGATCAGATATATATAATTGTATGTATATATATAGAATATAGAAGAAAGCGTTTCAGATATGCATACAAGGTGTGTGTCAAAAGTTTCCGAACTTTTCAAAAAGAAAAAAAACTACAAAATAGTTTGGAATGAAACTTTGCATTTATTCAAAATAATCTCCCTCCGACTCATTACAACGATTTGCACGATTTAAAAGTGATTCGAATGAGTGTTTTAGCTCGTCAACCGGGATGGCCTTGAGTATGTCGGTCGTCACCTTTTCAATGGACTTTATGTCATCAAAATATCTTCCTTTCATTGCCAATTTTAATTTTCCGAATAGGAAAAAGTCACACATAGCTAAATCAGGTGAATATGGTGAGTGGTTGACGGTAAGAATGTGATAACGACGTCTTTCGAATGCTGAATGCGAAGCGCCTTTTCGTTCTCTTTGAGTGTGTGTGGAACAAACCGTGCACAAACCTTCCGCATACCCAAATGCTCAATCAAAATGCGATGAATAGACTTATAGGATATCTCCAACTCCATTTCCATGTATCTCAACGAAGATTTTGGTTCTTTTTTGACAAAATCACGAACAATTTGAATGTTTTCATCAATTACAGCACTTTTCGGACGGCCCGAACGTTCGTCGTCTTCCAGGCTTTCACGACCATTTTTAAAACGATTAAACCACTCGTAAGTTGAGGTACGGGATAGACAATCATCACCATAAACTTGTTTCATCAATTTATGAGTCTCGGTGAAAGTTTTACCGAGTTTAAAACCAAACGTAATAACCGCTCTTTGCTCCATGATTTTTCGTCGACCAACTAACACAAGGTACTGTCACTTAAAACGCAATAATTCTAATTCCACTGTTCCAAATGTCTTGAAATTTGGAGGGAAAATCGGTGAATAATGTATCTTTCAAACGCAAATACTCACACAAAGATGGCGGCACCAGAAAATGCCCTGAAGAAGAGTTCGGAAACTTTTGACACACACCTTGTATGTTCTGCATTTTGCCATTGTTTCTATAGCAACTATATGATATTGCTGCCCGATTTTTACAAAACTAAAAGCGTAATTCTGATATAGTAAATATTTAGTATTTATATCTCAAAGAAATATTTTGATAAATAGAAAAAACAGCAAAACAAAACTTTTTTTAATGAAATCAGAATTAATTTCTTGATCATAGCCCGATCACGTCCTACGTTGGTGTATTAATCAAAAGACTTGGCATGCTTGATGCCGGCTCAGATCGTCGAATTTGGCGTAGGTTCTTTGGAAACCACTCCCTGCCCTACAAAGCCAGAATAAATTTACGTAGCTGGCTTTGCTGCCCACAAATTCCCGGAGTAGTTTGGCTGTTCATGGGATTACTGCCGGTCACTGCAATGTGATTCTTTATTGCCAATGTCATCAGTCGAATGATATGTCATTGTTCTTGACCCGCTCTTTCTTTATGTACCTAGACATGGTTATTCGGTTTCACAACACAGTTTATTGAAAAAAATAGATTTAAAAGCTTTGAGCAATAATTAGCAACAAAATGGGAAGTTTTATGAGAGAATACTAAAAAACACTATTTATTATTATTTAATGGGGAATCAAAGGTATAACTGCGCATTTAATTTAAAATGTAAAATGTAAAAGTGTGCAACGCAGTGAAGGAGACATATCCGACCCTAAAAAGTATATATATTTTTGATCAGGATCGCCTCCTGAGTTGATATAAGCATGCCCGTCTGTCCGTCCCGTCTGTCCGTTTCTACGTGAACAAGTCTCTCAGTTTTAAAGATTTCGAATTGAAACTTTGCACACACCCTTCTTTCCTTTGCACGCAGTATATAAATCGGAACGGCCGGGATCGGCCGACTATATCCTATAGCTGCCATATAACTGGTTGATCGGAAATGCCATAACTTTGGTGTTTTTAAAGTTAGGAAATGGGATTTTCTATGGGTTTTATTTTTGACCAATCAATCCAACCTACCAAATTTAATAAGGATCGGCCGACTATATCCTATAGCTGCTATATAACTGAACGATTGAAAATGCTATAAATTTGGTGTTTTTAAAGTTAGGAAGTTGGGATTTTATGAGTATTAAGAATGCATAATTTAAATAATTTTGGAGAATATAATTTGCAAAATATTCTGCAAGGGTATATCAACTTTGGCTTCGAAGCTAGCTATCTTTTCTTGTTTTTCATGATGATGTCCGGCGAATTGTCTTTAATGAGTAGAGTAGTTGGTTGTAATTGTTTATAATTCCATTGATATTCCATTGGGTAATGTTTATGAGCATTTAATTAAATAAGTATGGGGAGGGGATACAGGGGAAGCTTTTATAGATCCGGTTTACTTTTTGCACCGCCTTGGATTGCTTATATATTCCCTTACTTTGACATTGTACCAAGTGACGTCCAGTTAGCTCGGAAAATTGTAGAGATCAAAAGTGATCAGAATTACTCCTCAGGGTTTAATGACGTTGTCGATTTAGTAAACTTGAATGCCGGTCTTTTGTTTTTACAATCATATTTAGAAGCTTTTGAAAATTTTCTAAATATTTCAGAACTCATTTAGATCTATCCAAATTTTGAAAATTCTTTTTTAATCACTACAGATGCAAATAATTTTTGGCAGAAAATTCAAAGTCCCCAGTGATAGTCGACCACTGCAGTGGCTGAAAAACTTTAAAACTATAACATGAAACTCTAGAGATAGAAAATACGACTGAATGAATATGACGTAAAAATAATGTAATGTAAAATTCCTTATCTATATATAATATATAAAAGAAAGTCGTGTTAGTTACTTCACTTATAACTCAAGAACGGCTGAACCGCTCTAGCTGAAAATTGGCAGGGAGGTAGTTTAGAGCCAGGCCACTGCAGTGGCTGAAAAACTTTAAAACTATAACATGAAACTCTAGAGATAGAAAATACGACTGAATGAATATGACGTAAAAATAATGTAATGTAAAATTCCTTATCTATATATAATATATAAAAGAAAGTCGTGTTAGTTACTTCACTTATAACTCAAGAACGGCTGAACCGCTCTAGCTGAAAATTGGCAGGGAGGTAGTTTAGAGCCAGGAGAAGGACATAGGATACTTTATCCCGTTCAACAGCATTCCCGTTGAGGAGATAAACAATCGTGCTTTAGTTTTGATCCAAGATATGTGTTACCTCATGTGCGGTAATTTATTCATCAGGTTAGGAATGCCAGCACCATATCGAGAATTGGAACGAGAAAGTGAATATGATCACCAGGAATTACCACCCTGTTGAATTACCAACAAAAGGAAGTTTATGATATTTTAATGAAGGCAGTCGATGATGAAAATGGTGGTTTATATTTCCTAGATGCCCTGGTGAAACTCGAAAGACAATCCTCATGTCATTAGTTTCAGCAACTGTTCGGGCGATATCTATAATAGCGGTTGCAGTTGCTTATTCTGGAATAGCAGCCACATTGTTAGAAGGATGCCGTTCGGCTCATTCAGCATTCAAATTACCGTTAAATCTTCAAACTGTTGAAGAACCAACGTGAAATATTGCTCAGCAATGGCCAAAGTTTTAGCGGTAACGAAAATCATCATCTGGGACGAATGCACAATGGCGCATAAACGTGCATTAGAAGCACTTAACCGAAAGAATTACGCAATGCCTCGAGATGTTTTGGAGGAGGAATGATTTAACTTTCTGGCGATTTCCGCCAAATACTGCCAGTAAGTCCAAGATCTACGGCTGCCGACGAAATAAACCCTTGCCTCAAATCGTCAAATCTAGGCGCCATGTGAAGAAAATGCAACTGACAGCAAACATGCGGGTTACATTGCTTAATGATACATCTACTGAAGATTTCTCGCTGCAATTGCTGACTATCGGTAATGGTCAATTACCTGTCGATGAATCGAGCGGATTAATATCATTTCAAAATAATATATGTAATTTTGTCTCATCAACAGACGAACTTATCAACAATGTATTTCCAGAAATTATTTCTAACTAAAATAATAAGGAATGGTTGAGTGAGAGAGCAATTTTAGCGGCTAAGAATAAAGGTGTAGATGAACTAGACTACATAATTCAAAATAAGATCATTGGAACAATGCATTCATTCAAATCTATTGACTGCGTCACAAATGAAGATGAAGCCAGCAACTATCCAATTGAATTTTTAAACTCTTTGGACGTGCCTGACTTACCACCGCACAATTTACTGTGCAACGGTACGCATTTGGTGGTTAGAAAACTGATGATCAATGTAATTGACGCTACGATAATGATAGGAAAATTCAAAGGTGAGGAAGTTCTCATTCCGAGGATACCGATGATCCCAACCGATATGCCGTTTGAATTTAAAAGACTTCAATTTCCGATACGTCTTGCATTTGCCATGACCATCAACAAATCACAAGGCCAATCCTTAAAAATTTCTGGTTTAAATCTAGAACATATGTACATGTTTTTCCCAATGATCAATTATACGTGGCATGTTCGCGCCTAATAATAAAACAAATAAGAGAGAACGCTATAGTCGAGGGCCTGGACTATTAGATACCCGTTACTCAGCTAAACAACTTAATATAAATATGTATTATCTTTGCCGGGCAATTGCAACTGTGTACAATGTAAATACATATGTACAGATGTATATGCTTACATACATACACACATACTCCATTGTTTGACTCAGACCTCCAATTTGGATAACTTGATTTGATTTGCATAGTTCTTGGGATATAGTTCGGTATTGACAAATGAAAACCATCGCAATTTCCTTTAATAGAGCACCTTGTTGAGCACCTTGGCCAGCTGTTCCAAAGTCATCCGTTAGATGGCGCTATTGGTACCATGGCACTATGGGGCCAACGACCACTTTGGTTGGCCAAAACCCATTTTTGAAAAGTCGTCAAAACCAAAAAAGTTATTTTAGGATATATTAACAGAAGACCAATCTGCAATGTTACGTTTCAATAATTCCGATAGTGTGCGCTTCTGTTAAGATAACAGCTGTTAAATCAGATGTTTAAGATGCAAGCCACGTGCTTTTGAAATTCGACTTTTTAATTGCATTTTTAAAGTGTTTAAAGAAGCAGTTTATAAGCGTTCCAAAAAATTTTTGTGATATGAATTCGATGAATGGTGGTGTGTACTAAGTGTTTGTGTGTTTAAACTGTTGAAATCTATCGTGCTGTCTTTGTAATAAAGTGTTAAAGTGAGTTGTCTAAAACGCGTTTTTTAATTAGAAAACTAATTTTTAAGTAGAGCAACAAAGTGAGTCCAGCGGAGTCCACTTCTGAAACCTATTGAGATTTGTAGAGTATTAAATTCTTTTTAAAATGTATATGGTTAGAATCACCACTTATTGCCACTTTCTCCGAAATTTAATTTTTAAGCACATAACCTCAAGTTTTGCAACCTTAACAGTAGTTGCGTTGAATATTAGAATCCTTTTGATTTTCAATGAAATATTGAACTAGAATCCGAAGAGCATGATGTTTAATAGCAGGTGCCATTTTTTTTACTTATTAATAAAATTTGTTTAATCCGAGTTTTGTGCATTTACACTGAACCTTTGTGGAATGAAGAACATTTTGTTTTGCATTTTTAATTCTATTCAGAAGCAGATATACTTCTGAATAGAAATGTGTGTAAATGCACAAATATAAGAAAATATAATATAAATGTAATTATAAAGTATGTATTAAAAAAAAAAATTATTTGATTTTCTTAAAAAATAACAAAGTTGACTAAGTGGATCGTATGGCAGCTATGGGATATATTTGTTCGATCCTATTCTTTTTAACATATATGTTGCCTAAGGATATCAAAAAACGATTGGTGAAGTTTTATATCGATATCTCTAAAATTGAGCGAGTTATTAATTTTGGCCCACAAAAGTGGTCGTTGGCCCCATAGTACGCGGGCCATGAAAGGCGGAGCGTTTAATGGGTTTATGGGCGTTAGAGTGGGCGTGGCAAACGTTTATTAGGCCAATCGATAGGTATTGACTAAACAAATACATATCAATTAAAATTTTCAAAATAGCATCAAAACTGTGGCCACAGCTTGTGGCTTGTGGGCGTCAGAGGGGGCGTGGCACCATTTTGAAACAAACTTGCGCTGCGTAGGAACTCCTAAAATCTACATGCAAAATGCCAATCTTCTAGCTTTTATAGTTTCCGAGATCTCAGCGTTTATACGGACAGACAGACAGACGGACAGACAGACGGACAGACGGACATGGCTAGATCGACTCGGCTAGTGATCCTGAACAAGAATATATATACTTTATAGGGTCGGAAACGCTTCCTTCTACCTGTTACATACTTTTGCACGAATACAATATACCCTTTTACTCTACGAGTAACGGGTATAAAAATGTCGTGTATCAAAAGGTACTTAAATGAAGAGCAACCTATGTACTAAAATACAGAAATAATTATGAATAATTAATATACGTATATAATTTTTGTTGAATTTTTTCCAAAAAAAAAAGCTTATTTATTGACATTTACGAAATTACACTTGAATTTTCTAAAGAATTAATAAAAAACTATTTTTGCTCTAAGAAAAGCAAAATATACTTTCCAAATGAATTAGATTTTCTTATATTCCAAATCGTTTATGTAGAAATAATTAGTCCTGTAACTTGACAAAAACTATGAAAAACCAGACTATCATTTGAAGTTAAATTAATTAAGAGATAAATTAATTATTAATTTTTTTTATCGATAACAAACCCTTCCTATAACGTATTGATGTTTATTCTAAATACACAGCTTTGATAGAAGTCCATACCTGAGATTGGGAGGAAACCAAAATAGCTATACTCCGAATATTCATTGAAATGGGTTCACCTAAAGAAATAAGAGCTGATAAAGATTTCGCATTTATGTGTGCCTTTCGTTTGTATCAGAAAATGTTTTATTCACAGTATCTTCTTACAAAAATGGAATTTCTGACGTTGAGGGATTTCATAAAACAATAAACAAAAAGTAACAATAATTATCAGTTACGACAACAAACGACCACAAATTATGCTGACTGGTAAATACAAGAAGTTGAAGATTGTTAATTGCTGAATTTGTTTAGGGCGTGTAGATCCACTTTTGTCTACATACATATGTAGTTTTGTATTGACCTTCTACAATTATTGTAGGTATCGGATTACTCAAGGTCATACGTTGGTTATATTTAATTTCTTTTAAAGCACACGGAATTTTTCACTTAACATTCAGTGAGTGCAAGAGTGATGAAAGTTAAGCGGACGAAATCTTTGTGTTAGTCATACAAGATGTTAAAATATAGCCAGCTTATGACTTCGAATAATCCAATAGCTACAATTATTGTAAAAGGTCAATACAAACCAACAAAAATGTAAGAGAATATTTAATTAAGGTTTAGGATAATTAATTACAGCTTCTTTAAATACGATTTCTATAGGTTTAAATAAGTTTTATTTAATCGCGAACGTCGTTGCTCTCGACTTAATTCGTCGTCTTCAGCTGCCTTCATAAAACTCTCCGCTCGTCTTTTAGTTGCTTCATTTCGGGGCCTCGTCCTTTTGCTCTCGTCGTCGTCATATTCGCAATCCTCTTTATGTTTTCCCTTTGCTGTTAAACTTGTCGTTACATTTGAAATAAAACTGTTCGTATTTTTTTTCAATTAAAACTTTTCTTTACTTTTCAAATGGAAAGTTTACATCAGACTCACAATTCCCACATTCTGCCATCCTGCGTAAGTATTCGCCTCGAATGCTTAGTTATCAGAGTCGTCGGATATGTTTGATATGTTGTTGTTGGTTAGCCAAGGATTCATATACTCTGCACATCTTAAAGGTTTACTAGGACCGTAGGAGTTTCCCAGATTTTGAACGTCGCATGATTTGTTGGATTTAACCTTCGTTACCTGGTATGGACCTACAAATGTTGGTTTCAGTTTAAGGCCGAATTGCGTTCGATTAATGGCAGCTAAGTTGCCCTGCTTGTACTCGTTTGCTTTTTGCGTCGTAAGTTATATGATTTTTTGTTTTCCTTTCGGAGCTTTAAAATTTGTAGCATGGATATTTCTCGGAGACCGTCGCGGCCATCTTTGAAAGCATCCATTGTTTCCTTTTTGAGTAAATCGTGAAGCTGGTCCTTGATGCGCATTTTTAATAAAATCATAAGTTCAAATGGTGTGGAATCGATACGTTGAATTTATGGACTGCTGCACTCTGTTGACATGCTGGTACCATATTGTCTGTTTGTCCACACTGAGATGATGAAAAACTGCACCTCTATCATAAATAATACGACAGGGATTGTCAAAAATCGTGCTTTGCTGTCGAAGTTTAACAATGACGTCATTTGTTGAGATTGATTTGGTGGGATATAGCCCACAATAACGGCTAAAATTTATTTGCAGTCTTTACTTGAGAAATCAAGGGGTCCAAAAAATTCTACATGAAATGTGTGCAGCGGGTTTGCTTAATGGGTTTAGAAATCCGTCTTGTTTTCCTCGCTTGTGATCTGTGAGAATACAAGGAATACAGTTTATGTATTTCTCAAATTTTACTCGACGTTTGGTATAAAATAGTCCTTGGATATAAGATCTTTCGTTTTTTTAATTGCAAAATGACCTCTGTCATAGGCGTTCCTAAAAAGCTTTGAAGTGCTTCAGTGTTTAAGTATTGGGAACTTCACAGATGCGTCTATTTTTTCAATGCTCGGATATAATTTACGGTTCTCAATAATGTGACCCAGAAACTTGATGCACTCCAGTCCATTCTCTTCACATGTTTTGGTGAAATTTTTAAGGTTCAGCAATGCCTCTCTTTCGTTGCGCGAAGGGATGATTATATCATCGATATAAGACAAGGCGATGCCTCTCTGAGTTAGAGGTCGAAAAATAGCAGGCGAATTCGACTTTCCAAACGGGTCCTTCCTTGACCGCTCTGCGTCACGAAAGAGGTGTATTTGCGACTCGAAAGAGAGGTAATGGAAAGGGGTGCTTGATAATTACCTTATTTATGCGTCTGTAATATACACAAAGTTAGGAGAACCATTATTTTTTTTGACAAGAACAACTGGACTCGTGAAATCAGAATTAGATTTCTCGATAATCTCAGACCTTATCCACACGTCGGTTTGCTCATCGAAAACGCGCAAGCCATTGTGACCGAATAAAATGTCAGCGTGTAAGCATAATTCTTCCCCGTTTACTAATTATATATCGACACAATTATTTGGCACCACGTAAAAGTTTTGAAAGTTTTCCTTTCCGTCGATTTTAATTGAACGCACGAAGTGACAGATACAGCGAATTTTGTTTTCTTTTTTTATAGTTTATTGAACACGCCACACAAGGATGGACCTTGTTTTCGTGTATTGACGAATTATTTCTAAAGATCCCAAAAAAAGCGGGTAACGGGTGCTCCATTCTTGAGCAAATTAGGTGTGGTCAAAAGTTAATCAAGATGTGTTATTACAGAAGGCGACCGTGTCTGTCACGGCCGAGAATCCATAAGTCTGCCGGGTGTCGTCTGCGGAGACGCCGTCGACCCAGTGGTGTTGCAAGATGTCTTGCCAGACAATTTGCATGTGTGAGCAAACGTTCCCGGTATCGACTTGAGGATTTGCAAATCGTCTCTGTTACCGTCGGCACTCCCGTGTCCTGGAACATAACTCGGTTTTCTAATGGTGCCACTTCACCCCTAGCATCCTCCTGAGAGCCTTTGTAATGCATGTTTGCACCCTT